>VWZY01004361.1:0-74259 GCA_013399075.1 Chloroceryle aenea
CTGGTTTGGGAATGGTTTGATTTTCTGTCATTTAAAGGTGCTGGTTAACAAATGAGTCGGAAAGGACATTGCAATTGCCGTGGTTTGTCGGTGGCGTTTTGGGGAAGGCTCGCTGAGTAACGCCGTCTCCTCCTGACTGGGTACAGGCTTAGCAGAAGTCAGGATTCTCTTATTAGAGGAAAGTAGCCGCCAACAAACCTGCAATAGAAAGTAAAAATTGTTGGTAGCTGTAGTGAGATCATCGGGATGTTTAACTTCTGTTTTTGAGCTCCCCGAAGGCCTGCCTGAACTAGTCAAAAAGTCTTGAGGAAGCAGGGAAAGCTTAACACAGGATTGGAAGTCTCAATCTGCTACCTGTGGAGCTCTCAAAGGAGACCCAGGCAGGGTGGGACTAAGAGTGGCTCATGGGTAGGAGTACAGGTTTGCACGCTGTCCTACATGCAGAGTTTCTTCCAGTCATCGGCCATTTTTCCCTTAAGTGCCTTCTGGGCACCACTGCCTCAGGGTAGCCCTTGCTGTTGGGTGATTGAAGAAATATTGCTGTTCTTCCCAAGCAAGCTGTCATGGGAACGCTATTGGGAAGATAAATGGGAATATCTTCTGTGGAATAGTCCAGGGTCACCTTGAAATACTGACTTCAGTTCCTTTTTGTTGCTCATTTAATGAGTTCCCAGAGCCTTTATCAGAAGATTTGAGTCAGCAAATGGTTGCCAGATAGTCTAATACCTTGTCTCCCCTGGGAAGAAGGGGTGGAGATGTACCCCATATTGTCCAATATTAGGTGGGAGATCTGGGGCACAGCTCAAAACTGATCCAGGGTGTGGGGAAACTAAATAATCGCTTGCTAATAAATTGATTGCAATAATTAAGATGTGTGTAAACACACAAAAAAAAGAACATAGGCAAGGGGATGGTGAGAGGAAAAGACAGAAGTAGTTCTTGTACCGAATACTACTTATGTTTTGGAAAGCATTCAAAATGGAAAGGAGTATCTTCTCCCCCTCCCCACCCCCCCAATCCATGCATTCCTTCTCCAAAGCTTTGTGCAGCCTATATTCCCTTTAACTAAGGACGCTCTTTGCCATGATTGATGTCAGCTGCTGCGCGGTAGCATAGCCAAGCACTTGAATAAAAGAAATGGAATCTTAATTTTTAGACTCTACGGTTGTGCCAAGAATGACAAAAGCAAAGTGGGAAATGTCATAAAACTAATTTTATGAGCTCAGTCAGGGTATTAGTGCTAAACCATGGAGCAGTAATGGTGCTAATCCTGTGGAAGTATTAAACAAAGGGATCTCTCAGTAATTAGTGTCAGTGTGCAAATGGCACTGCTCAGCCACTGAGGAAGTTTCCTAAGCCTTTGCTTGGGAATGTACCTAAGATGCTCCAATTTAGGTTAATAAACTAATCTGATTTTCCCACATGCCATGAATGGCTGTCTGCTTGTCTTGGACAAAGGTCTTGTAGCAGCTACTTGGCAGCACATCTTGGGAACCACGAAACCTTCCCTGCATCCCTAAAACTGCTGAACTTCTGGTCAGGCTGCTAGGGCAGGAGGCTTGTTTTAGTAGTACTGGCAAGGTGGGTCACTTGATTCGGGCTTAGCCAAAACTCCTGCTCTGAGATGTGATTTGCGAGTCTGCTCTACCTTGTCTGGGGAGTGTGAGGCAACAGCCAGGTTCCCATGAGACCCCTCACACTTGCACTGAGTTGGTGAGAGCCAAAGGGATCTTCACACAAAGTGCTCTCTTCTGGCTCCCTGCATTGTGGTAGTGTTTCCAGTTCCTCTCTGTTGACCAGGGAGACAACTGGAGATTGGTAGTCCTCTGCTTCCGGCTCAGAGAGATGAGCAGCAAAGCTGACTGCAGGCAGCAGGCTGTGGTTGTTGTGTGGAAGTGCTGTTGTGTGTCTCTTCTCCCTGATCTAGCCAGCATAGGAGATCTTCTAAGGGTAAGTGAAGATGAGTTGTTCCAAGAAAAGTCAGAAGCTCTCAACAATTTCATTCCTCCCATACCTCCCTGATAGTTGACCTGTACTGCAGTGGTGCTACGGGGAGCCTGCTGGGAGGCAATGGTGTTGCTAGTGGCATAGGGTGGCAGGAGGTGCCACCCAGGTACACTTGATCTTCCAGTGGGCAAACCCATAGTCCTTTCACAGAAACTCTGAAACAAGCATCAGTAGGCGGCAGGGGCAATGATGCAGCCTAAGCAGCTCTGGTGGATTAGACTCGCTGAACTGATAACCACCTCTCTGGCTGCTCTTAGCCTCCATGCTTACAAGAGGTGGTCCTCCAGTGGTGAGCTGCAGGGGAGCAAACCAGCATTAGCCAACAGTTATGAGACAAGGGCAGTTCAACAATCACTGGGAGACAAGCCTTCAACAAACACTGCTACATTGGCTTGTGGTGGTGCTGAGAAGGGGAAAGAAAGCCTCAGAAAATCCAAAGGTAGCAGCCAGTGCTCTCCTCTGGTACTTTAACCCGGGACAGTTAATGGGAGGAGCAGGAGGACCTCCCAGATGAGTTGTGTGGCAACCGCTAGTGGTGATGGCAAATGCATAGGGGAGCTGGGGAGGCGGCAGCTCAGCTTGAGATGGGACAGTTGCTGCTGCTAGCTTAATGTAGGAGACTGTTCACAAGTCTGTAGTTTGACATGATGGGTGATGGTGCCTGTCCCACCCTGCTGGCCTTCTGAGTGTCCATTCAAGTAATGCATGAGGGGGAATTTTATTTTAAAGCAGCTGTGGCCCCTTGAGGAGTTTGGTTTGGTTCATATACCTGTCTGGTAAAGATTCAATTCATGTAATAGCAGTGGAGTCCCCTGGGAATAATGCCCCTTAAGCTTTTTTGAAGTGCAGGCATGATCTCAAAGAAATTCAGAATGTCCTTACAGTCTTAAGAAGTGTCTCTCTGGTGAGGTGAAGCGGGGCTTGTACTGTGTTCCCAATGATAGGCCCTGAAGCAAAACAAAATGCTGTTGTTGGCACAATTGGTTTGCCTCCATCAGACAAGAGGCCCAGCACTAATGAAGCATAGAAACTGAAATTAGATCCATCTGGGGTGGCCTTTGCTTACAGTACAGTAAAGCCCTTGTGCATGAAACTGTAATTTGTGCATATCCAATTTATGTAACTTTCAAAACCCTGAGCAGGGATGGGAGGATATGTCTTGTGAAGACTGTGGGTGTGTTTTCTTCCTATTCAGCAGCAGCCTCTGTTCTCTGTGCCAGTCCCTTTGCTTGCACAAATAGCGGTAGCGAGCCCACCTAAGCTTTTAAGTCTGGTCTGAGAAGTTGATCTGATCACAAACTCCCATGGTGTGAAGTCACATTTTTCAAAGGGTGAAATCGAAGGCTTGTGCTCCAATATACAGACTTTGCAGACCTGCTGTTAAGGAGCCTGTAACCCCAACTGTCCTCAGGCCAGGATGGTGGAGGATACCGTGGTTAAACTCTCTCCTTCTCCCTTCCTGCCTGGCTGGGCACACAGAGCCACCATGCCAAACTGGGGAGGCGGCAACAAATGCGGTGCCTGTGGCCGCACCGTCTACCATGCCGAGGAGGTGCAGTGTGATGGGAGGAGCTTCCACCGGTGCTGTTTCCTCTGCAGTAAGTATACCCCTCCCACTCCCCTGCAAAACCTCTCCTGGCATAGCTGAAGGGGGTCACAACAGCAAGGTGCTGGTCCAGAGAAGACCTCCCAGACTCAGCCACACCTGCCATGCATAGGGGATGGCAGTGGTCAGAGATGGCTTTGTCCATCACATGTTGGACTTGACCCCTACTTCCTCATGTGTTTCCTGGGTCTGGTAGTGCCGAAGGGAAAACTTGTGTTGGGGAAAGATATTATCTCACCTCTCCAGCATGGGAGGGGGGATAGCACTTCCCAAAAGCAGAGCACATCATGCTTTTCTCCTCCATTTGCCCCCCTTTCTTGCCTTCTCCTAAGGAGTCTAAGGGATCTTTAAGATGGAAACCTGTCTTAAGTGTTCCTCATGTAGAGGAGAAAGCCCTGTTTGCATTGATCTGAGCTCAGCTGGCCTTCTGGTGGTCCTGGAACCGGCAGCAGCTGAAGGAATAGTTGTCAAACCCCTGTCCTGAAGTTCCATGCAGACTGGGACACCAGCATGCTGGAGCACAGATCAGTTGTTGATGCTTTAGCACAGCCAAAAGCCTAGACTTTCTTGGCACAGGGGCCTGTGGTTTATTTCAGATGAAAGGAGTCCAAAGCATTATTTTCCAGTCCAACCAACAAGCTCAGTGAGGCATTGAAAATCTCTTTCTTTGCTGAAAAGACCTCTGTTTAGATGAAGGGAACAAAGGGTCGCTATGAACTGGGGGCTTCTACTTTATAAACAGACAGCTTGTCTGTCTGAATCAGAGAATTTTACCTTATTACAAACATGAGGTACTGTTTTGTCCCACTTGCTGGTGTTTAATACCTATGGGCAGAGGCAAGGCTTCTGAGCAGTCACAACTGGCCCCCTCACATCAGTTTGCTGTTAGCCTGCAGCATAACTTGAGTGCAGTGTGCTGGCATGTGAGCCTTGGTGCACCTATGCTCCTTTCCTTTAGCTCTACAGCACTCACCAAAAAAAAAAAAAAATTTAGATATCTCAGCTGCTGCATTTTCAGCCTTTTATGGGAGTTTCTATTAAAAGAAACCTGGAATTTAAGAGTCAAACAATGGCTCTAATGTGTCTGAGTGTTTGTTTTTCCTTGGTTCATAGTTCTGTTGGGGTTAAAGTCTGTAGACTTAACAAACATGCATTAGCTGATTTACTTACTGGATATTTGTGTCTTATAAAAAGAACCTTGGAGCTAATGAAACACATAAGCAAAGGTCAGCCTGTATTTTGAAGACCTTAAAATTCTTTTTAAACAAAAAATTCACAAAGCTTTTTCTCTTTTCCTCCCCAAATTCTTTATCATGACCATAATGCTGTTGTAGATGGAAAGAGTATGCCAGTTGGGTTACAAGAGGAAGTTTAAGAAGGAAATGATTCTGCCTTCTACAGTAACCTTGAGCAGAGCACTTGTCTTGTGCTGAAGGACAATGTAGGAATGCCAGAAAAGCATGGCCCCTCTGGTGACAGCTGTGAAACAGCCCCAGCTCTGCCCTAAACCAGTACTGAGGCAGAGGGGGAAACCTTGAAGGCTTTTTTTCCCAGCTCCACCCTGGTCAAAATAGCAGGACAGGGACTCTTCTGCACCCATAGACATTTGCTTCATGCTGTATGGGATCTGTCAAGTAAAACTGCTGACTGCGCTATCTGAGTTTCTGAGCAGCCTCATTCATCAAACCACAGCAAATTTCCAGGCTTTAAATGTCACGGTCATGAAGAGGTGGGAGGGAATAGAGCCTTTTATAGGGCTAAGCATAATTCACTAATTCAAATGACAGCCTGCTCACTCTAATCTCTGGTGGTCCCACAGCCTAATAAGAAAAATTGCAGACATGGAAACCCACAATATGACTTACTTAATTTTTGGCTTGCTACATGTGCTGATGGAAATGGTCTCTTAAGGCTGTTTAATTTGTTTTTTTACCCCCTCCAGTGGTCTGCCGGAAAAACTTGGACAGCACAACTGTAGCGATTCATGATGCTGAGGTTTACTGCAAATCTTGCTATGGGAAAAAGTATGGCCCAAAAGGTTATGGATATGGCCAAGGGGCAGGCACGCTGAACATGGATAGGGGAGAGAGACTAGGCATCAAGCCTGAGAGGTGAGTGAACTGTTCAGAGGACCATTGCAGGCTGGGTTTTGTTTAGTTCATTTTGTCTGGAATAAAAATACTGCAACATACCCCACTGTAAACAAATGCAGGGCTTCAGTGCACAAAGCTTCTATTGATGACAATATAAGTCGGCACTGTATGAGCAGGCGATAGTGCAGGTAAAGATGCACTGACCCTATGCATGAGCCATAGGAGACTGGATTACAGAGCTGCTGATGGCTCTGCAGTAGCCCACAGGAGTGACTGTGGGTGTCAAGTCACACTCCAAAAAAAGCTGCAATTGCAACTGTTCAGTGGGTTTTGGCATGGATGGATTTGCAGAGCTGAGAATCTGGGACTACGAGAAGAAGGAATTTTTAACTGACAAATGAAGAACCATTTGTGCTTAATTACAGCCAAAACCAAAAGGCCTAATTAAGTAGTAAACATTCCTAGTCTGATTAAGTTCTTGCTGTAAAGCAAAGCATGTGGAAAGAAGCTGAGGTATGCTTCACAACTTGCTTCTTACAAGTTCCCAAATTATTGCTTGATATGGTTTATGTTCTCCAGCCAGGTTCAATGATCAGTTCAGATTCCAGATTATGATTGATGGGCAGGAATTTAACACAATTATTTGTAGCTTACTGCCTGATAAATCCATGTCCTTATACAGAATTCAGCACTTCTAGAGAAGTAAAAAGGTGAGGGCTCCTCCAAAAACTAGCTTTTACAGTAGCTTCTTTTTATCCTTTGAAGTATGGACTTTCTTTTCTTGATGTTTGGGGGTATTTATCTTTACTGAGTGTAACTGGACAGCCTTGCTGGTATTCACTTCTCCAGTTTTGCAGAAGTACTGTATTCTGTACTGTGTGTTGGATGCTGCTCTTTTAGTGTTAAGAAGAGCAAGAGATCATACAGTACAAGAGTAAAGACAACAAATCTCCTGTTTCTTTCAGCACATCCTCTCCCCACAGACCCACAACAAATCCAAACACTTCAAAGTTCGCTCAGAAGTTTGGAGGGGCAGAGAAATGCTCGAGATGCGGTGATTCTGTTTATGCAGCAGAGAAAGTAATAGGAGCTGGAAAGGTAAGGAACTGCGCGTGCTGTTTTGTACCTGCTACGTGGACTTACGTGAGCAAGGTATGTTATGTTCCTGTAGGAAACCAGCTGTGGGGCAGAGTTACTGCAAAATGGTATTCTTTAACACTGGAAATAGTCAAATCAGTCAACTAAAAGGAACAAAAAGCATTTGAAATGCAGGGTGATGAGTACTTACCTTGGATTTCAGAGGTGAAACTTCAGCATCATTGCATGCCAGAGACTTGAAGCAGACAACAGGATTGCCTTCTTACCAGAAAAAGGAACAGTTTTGTGGTGTGCAGCTTACAGTGAAGGCTGACCATTTCGGCAGAAATGGGATGATCTCTGAAAATAGTGTGTAAAACTGTGTCAGTCTGCCAGCTGTCTGACTTGGTACAGAGAGCCCAGATCTACTCTGTACTGACTAGTGCAAGTCCAGACATTCCAAAATGCTGCCCCAAGTGGAATTCAGGGTTTCGGGCCACTCAAAGATGCAGACACTTTCATCTGTTACTGGTGCACCTGAACTTGTTTTTACCACCAGTCATCCATAAACAATACTGATGCAGACATTTCCAGTTAATGCCTTTTATTAACAACTTGGGAATTCTGTGTATTTAAACTTTTTTTTTTTCGTCCCTCTCTCCCCCTAGCCATGGCACAAAAACTGCTTCCGATGTGCCAAGTGTGGAAAAAGCCTAGAGTCTACAACACTAACTGAAAAAGAGGGAGAAATCTACTGTAAAGGTGAGGAAAGAAGCAAAAATAACTTGTTTGTGGTTCAAGGTAACATGTTACAGGGGCAGATGCTGAATTTATTCCTGATGTATCTGATACAAATATTACTGAAGTTGCTGATGTGCCTTCTGCCTGGGTGAGAGAGCAGATCACAGTAAGGAAACAAACTAGCAGGCATCTTGCTGTGCCTTCTTGTGTGGTATCATGGCTATAAATTTGATCCCCACTGTGGCTGAATGACAGCACAAGCCCTAACAGACACCTAACCATAGAACCAGTGTATGAATTGCTTTCACAGAGCCGGCTGCAAGCTACATGGACTAACAGCCGTGGTTGTTGAGTTCAGTCACAGCAGTTACACAGCTTAACAAAATGGGTTTTAATTGTTGCTTCTGAGGGGGATGTTCTGGTGGCTGATGGGAAGCAGCTGAAGGGCTTAGCCTAGACAGTGCTGGTCTTGATTAATGGGCTGGAAGCCTCAGCTACTACATGTTCATCTTTCTCGCAGGTTGTTACGCAAAGAACTTTGGCCCCAAGGGATTTGGGTACGGCCAGGGGGCAGGTGCCCTCGTTCATGCCCAGTGAGGCGACACATCTCAAAACCCTTTATGGCTCTGCTGAGATCCTGCTACAAGAAATAAGAGTTTCCTAAGCGTTACTAACTACTGTGAAACAGATACTAGTTACCGTAGTGCTTGGGCATACCTTCAGCAGATAACTTTTTGTTTGTATATTGTTTGTTTGTTTTAAAATAAGGCACTGCTTTTTTTTTCCCCTCTTTTTCCTTGCTTTGTGTATCACACTGTAACACAATACAGAGTCTCAATTCAATAAAGAATTGCTTGTTGACATATCCCAAAGCTGAGTGTTAGTGATTTGCCAGAAATAAAAGTTAAGTAAGGGGAGTGTTGTTTGGGTACTTCAGGGGTGTAGATATGATGCCACAGACTTGGTGCAGACCTTCACCAATAACCCAGTGTGACTGATAGCTGGACATACATAGTCATGGCCTTCAGAGGTGAATGACTGTCTTCCAGTATCAGACCATTATATGCGTGTACAAGGCAACTAGCAGCTCACTGCACAGAATCAGTAAGTTTTCATCTACTGCTGCAGTGACACAGTTCTGAAAGGGGTAGATTCGAAGTAGCTGTGTGCCTAAGCAGCTGGTTATCTCTGCCAGAGTCTCTAGCGAGTGGAAAATGCACCTTTTCCTTGTAATGTTCAGTGGGCTTGCACCTGCTTTGGTCCAGAGGTGGTGTTATGCACAGTTAATGACATACTGTGCAGCAGGAGTGCTCTACTAAGGTAACTGCACATTAATACCATCCCTGCTCAGCAGTTTGCCGAGCTCTAGGCTAGTACAGCAAACCTGGGTTAAGAACAGCTTTTGATCTTTTCTTGCTAGTGGTAAGCCCAGTAGTTCCCTGAAGATGGTGGAAGGTTTCAGCCTCTTGAGGTAGCTGCAGTGCAACCACAGCACAGAATAAAATCCTGTCTTTTAAGCACTCTGGTATAAAAAATATGACTTGAACTGATTTGATGGGCAAGGAGTAATGGCAATTAAACACATCAAATGCAGTGTAGATCTACTCTGAACATGCCCCATGGGTGAAAACGGTAAGGGTCAGGGGCTTGACTCTGCTATTGTAGCTCTTTAGGAACTGCTAATAATAAAGGTCTACAATCAGGAGACTGACTGAGAAACTCACCGCAGAGGTTGACTTCTTGTAGGGGTTGGAGCAGCTCCCAACACAAGCCTGCAAGGCCCGAGCGGATTGCATCTGCTCTCGCATGTCTCGTGAAGCAAAGAGGAGTCATCTCATCCACAGGAGACCCAGGACCAAACTCCTCCAGAGGCCTTATGTGATGAAATACTTAAGCCTAAAATGGTTATGCAAAAATCACCCAGTTCAAAGCAACTTCCCTTATTTTTCTGCAACTAACCAGCATTTGGTATGAACAGCTTTGGAGTTTTTATCATTTGTTGTTTTAAAATCTGATCCTAAGTTTCTTAAGCATCTGAAGCAGACCTTCACCAGGGTGCTCAGGCTCCTCTGTCAAACTCCTTTTGCTAAACTAATGGCTTCCTGTTGCCTACAGTAAAGAGGAGGCACATGAGGTCTGGGCCTTGACTCCTAAAAGCACAAACTGTGTCTCAAAGGAGCATGTCTGACCTCCAGTGGCTAACAGGTGGTTGTGAGCACCTTTCCATCCTTCCCAGGGAAGCACAGGTTAGTGCAGAGCAAGGGCCTCGCTCGAGGCTGACCACCTCATTGGGGGAGCATGAGCTCTGTCAGGGTGGCTACAGCCTGTGTTCTGGGGTGGAAGGAGATGTTTGTTTTCATCTCTCATTGTGCCCAACAGAAGTTAGTTAAAAGATGAGATTTTAAACTGTCTGCTGTGGGAAGCAGGCTGATGTATTTGGGGAAAAAATATCCACAAACCTTCACAGAGTGAATTTATGGAGAAACATTTAAGGCTGGGAATACTACAATAAACTAGTAAGCAAGTGTCAGCATAGTCTAAAGGAGAGTTTCAAGCAACATCCACAACTGCGGTCTGAGGTGGTGAAGCAGCGCAAGCCAAAAGCCTAATTAGAAAAATATGTACTAGTCAAAATAATACACAAAGAGCATTTTGTATGGGTTACAGAGGAACAATGTGGCTGTGAGGAAGAACAGAGAGGCGGCTCAAAATGGGAGCCAAGTGCATTTGCAGTTCAGTTCTTCTCAGTTACAACCGAGAAAAAAACAACAGTAAGGCAGCAGCAGTGTGTGTGTCAGGTGGGAGAGAGAGAGACAGCAAGCAGCAACACAGCCCAGGAAACCTGGGCAGCAACCTTTGATCCTGATACTTATTCTGATGATCCTGATACTTTTCTCCTTAAGAAAAAATAAAAAAATGTAGTACTTTTCTCCTTTGCCAGCCTGACAGTTGTTCAGGAAGGGTTGATCCCTTCCAAGCTGAGGAAGGGCAGTTCTAAGTTAGAAGTGGTATCTAGGCAGCAGAAACCAAGGACATGAAAACGAGGGCAAGGAAAAGCATTTTAAAATGCTGAGCAGCACTATTTAATAAACAGAAACCAAAATAATGTTCTTGACACACTATTGAGCAGACAAAACCACTCCCTATGTAGCTACTGTAGTGGATCTACACCCACCAAATGAGCAGAGTTGGCAGGTGCAATTTATGCTGACAAAAATGGGCATCTAACACATTGTTCCATTTACCTATATAAAAAGAGCTATCAATTCTTAGAAAAATGAACTGTAGGAGTGATCAGAAGGGATTGAAATTGCTACAAACCAAGGGCTTTCATTTCCCAAAGGAACTCACAGGGGTAACTTACAGGCCCATACTGCTCTACATACCAACAACTAAGTTAGTGACAGTACAAAAGAAGAAATTAATGAAAAAAAAAAAAAAAAGAAAATTCATAGCCCTAAAGACAATAGACCTGTCAAGATAAATGAGTTTCCTACAATGAAGTGCATTCACTTGCTTACTGTCAACTACTCAGCTGCAGAAGAGCACTGATGAATAAAAACTTAGCCCAATCTGGAGTAGTGCTTTCAGTCACTCTCAGATTGGAGCCCTAATTCCAGGGGAGATTGTTTTTCAAAAGTATTTTGACTTCATGATTTGGAGATCTTAAGTAGTATGTAGGATTGGACACAATAAGAATATGACACTGAATTTATAAGAAAGTGCAAATACATTCAACCTGAGATTAGTAGGTGCAACTTTTACTGATCTTCATTCAGTAGCCTAAAGTGGATAAAAAACAAATGCAGGCATTTACAAGTTGGTATTGATTTCAGAGCAAAAAAAATCTGATTCTACTTAAAGGGAGCTCATGGGAGGTGCAAAGGAGTGAACTCTAATCAAGGCATAATCAAACCAACCCAGTAACCAGCTTTCAAGTCCTCAGAAGCCCACCCATACCTCCCAAGAGGAGCAAGTGCTCTGATGGAGCACTGGTAATCTCTGATGGAGATCTTCAGCACAGGATGTCTTGTTTTTAAAAAGAAAGTAAGTATGTGCCTTCCCTGGTCTTTACCAGACAAGTCAAAGGGTGGTCAGCAGAGTCAAGCTTGGGTCCAGCCTCACGAGAACCATTGCTTGGGGGAGAAAAGCATCAACAATTTCCAATGTCAATATTGAACTCACACCCAGCAGAAAACAGACTTTTTTTTCTTTCTCTATATTAGGTGTGTTCTTAAGTCCTAGCCTTGTATTTTAATACATATTGCTGGCTATAAACATCCCGATTAAATTCCAGCTTGGAATTCCAACTTGTTTCTGCTCAAAAATCTAACCTTCAGCACGGAGCAGAAAAGTCAAGATATTCCATCTCCTGCAAATGCCACCTAGAGGACACATCTTGGTCATACCTCCTAGCCCTATATTGATGTCTTCTTTACCCTCAGAATACCTCAAATATCATTTAATACGTACATTTGTCCACCTGAAAGTTTCCCTAGAAGGAATTCTGCCTTAAGAAACATTACCTTGCCAGCGTGCTTTGCCCAAAGGAAAGGAGTATCTAATCAAAAAACTTTTGATGGTAACTCTAGCTGGTAGTACGAAGGTGCACTTTACCAAAACTCAGTGTAGCAATTCACAGGTTTTCACATCAGCACAGAATTGGGGGTGTGCTATCTTTTAAGATACCTGTAGATCTTAATGGAAAGGCTTCACTAAAATAAGATGCAAGAAAGCAGCTATTTTCTCATGGTACAGTTTCTGAAATTGGACAGAAACAACACTGTGTAATCACATCCCAAGTCAAGACAAACACTGCATCTAAGAGTCAATATTTATTTGATTAATAACTTACAAAATTTAACAGATTTAATTTATGTAAGGAGAGCTAATTTATTAAACATTTTACAGATTTATTTTTTTTTTTTGTTCACAATGTAATACATCAAGATCTTGACAGTATTAAAATAATACTTGGCACAGTTATAAATAAAGAATATACAAAAAAAAAATCCATTGCTTAAAATGGAGTGATGCTGGTTTACACATTAATTGAAAAAACAAAACAAAAGAACAAACCGAACACAACCTGGTGGACATTAAAGAATACAGAAACCTGCAAAGAAACAGCATGTTTAGGGCCAAGACAAAATTCCCATTTATTCTACCTGTGTCAGATTAAGTTGGTCTGATCTGCTGTTGGTCTGGATCGGCTTTGTTACGTTTCAGAAGCAATGCAGTTTTGGTTCAACAAATGAATTACAAGTTTGATAACTTGACAGAAAAATGCTGCATAGTTGGCTCCCCCCTGCTTGATTTTATGGTTTCACATCAAACAATTCAGTGTTACTCAAGACAAGTTACATTTTGCACTGGAAACTTCATACATCCCAAATCCATATACGCAAGTTAATTTTCACAACTACCTACTACTGCTCTAATTCTGCAGGTCTCAACAAAACTGTCACCAGAGAGCTAATAACAAGTCAATAGTGCAGAACTCACTACATACTACCAAAGATCACCTCTTCCTTTTGCAAACATTTTTGACATGGACTGTGTGACACAATTCATGGCAGTCAATGCTACTGGGCAACTAAAACCCAAACCTGTATCATGTACTGAACTGCTCTTTCAGTGGCAGGTGATATTTAATAAAAGTGGATTGAAGTTCTTCAAGTCAACCGACCCCCAACAGAAATGTAAAAAAAACCAACCAACCAACAAAAACCACAAACAACAAAAAAACCCAAATATGCAGAACATTACTGGTGATTAAAATAACGCTGTGAAGTCTTCATGCTTTTTTAATTTAAAAGAAAACATTAATAACTGATGTCAACTGTTTTCACTGAAATAGAACGTGTCTTCATTAGGATTACAAATTTTCTGTGACAAAAATAGTAAAAGCTTCTTGCCACCTCTACACCCAAACCTCTCTGATTAAAACTGTGTCCAAGACGGTGCTGGATTTTTCCAGTATTAGACATTCAAGTACTCTAATGCTGCACTTCTGCAAATCCTGATATCTGGTCCTTGCAAACTAAGTGTGTGTCTTGAGATCAATGAACAACTACAGAAAAAAAATGTTTACTTGTAAATACTGAACATCAACTATTTACAGTTTCACTGCTCCTCTTACTAAGGCAAGGGCTGGGAATACCACTAGATTGCTTTATTACCTGTAATCTGAATATTACAGAAAACGCTAATTTTGCCAAGCATCAAACATGCAGTGAATTTGCAGGGCATAACGCCTATTAACAGCAATATTGAACATCACTAAAAGCTCATTAGATATCTTCCTACACTTTTTTGGTTGAATAAAATGAAAATGAGCAGCTTTAAATACACTAAACACACACTCACAGAGAGGAAACTATTTGATAAATTATTTATATACAGATACACATTCTTTACACTGGTCTCAGACATCTGCTTTCAGGTCCCTCCCCAAACTCCCCTCACAGGTTTCTCGAACCACTGGGTTGCTACAGCACTTAGAAGAGAAATAACCCGATTTTCAGTCTCTCTGTAAACAATAGTTAAGGAAGCAGTGAACAATTCACTATGAGTATATGAAAACGCCATAACAAAAATCAGTGCATCACATTCAAGAAAAGCCCCTTTGGAATGCAATTTCAGATCATTCCTTACCTTCCAAACATATCTGTAGCATGAGAACTTAAAAGAAATTAAGGGTGATTTCCATGTGCCAATACACCATCTTCTGCAGAATGCTGCATTACATTTTCTGTGTGCGTGTGCTATTATGGGGATTTGTAAATTATTTTTTTCCCAAGTTTGGTTTCCATGATATCGCATCCAAACAAAATAAGCATTTCAGACAACTCTGGGTTGTTGTTCTGCAGTTGCATTCAATTTAAAACTATCCTGTCATTTTGTAATTGAGATTTTTTGCTTTCACGCCTGTGGTTTCCCCATGCAATTTCTCTTCCAACATGTCTCCAATTACACTACGCAGTACTATATCAGGACCAAGCCTAATATTGAAACATTGCTACTTTGTAAGTTCCTTATATAAGTACTTTGAAGATAATGGTTTTTTTTCCACTCTTCCCCTGAACATTATATACTGTAATCTAGTTTCACAGGTGTAACATGCATTTAAGCAGGGCTTTAACTTTGGTGGAAGAGCATTCCTTATCTGAGCAATTGTTTATTGCAGGCTATATAGTCTCTGAACAGGGTTATTACAAGTATTCAGTTGTACCACTAACTGGTGGCAAAAACAATCACTAAAAAATGTGGGCAAGATTTTTTTATTTAACGTTACCTGATGTGCCCTACTGCTACAACTTAACATGTTACAGGGGATTCCCACCAGATGATGTTTATAAGAGTACTGAAAAGCACATTTTGCAATGTACATAATACTACAGAAAAGCCGTATTAAAAAAATCACTTTACAGGAACTACAACATAGCGATCGGTGAACTCTGCGTCATGAAATTTACTTTTATATTCTAGATACTTGTTTCAGCGGAATTATTCATATGGGGAAAATTTTCTGTTCAGCACAACATAACTACTTACGTCAATACTTCAATAATCTCATGCTCCATTGTGAAAGACCTTAAATAAAAAACCCAACAACAAATACTGTGAATATGCTGTTGTGAATAATTCTCATGTTAAGAACTGTTAAAATCCCTTTTTGATCTTCCTCCTCTTCCTTACCAGGTTTGGCAGTATATTCTGTCCATTTTTACTTTTGTTAATAAAATTCTGATGAAGAGAAGGTACCTTATGAGTCCTCATCAGCCCTACACATAGCATGCTACTCTTCAAGGGATGCGGATTCGAGAGAGAGAGAAAATTTTTCAGGCACCACTCAAGATATGATATGCTCACAGGACAAAGGTGGTGCTACACTAGCTGGTAGCCTGATCCTGATGTTTGGTCATATTCTATTGTATACTGCCTTGTCCAGTCCACGATAACAGGCCGAAAAAGACCACAGCATCTGAATTCAAAGAAGTCTATAATGTTCCTTATACATCCACGGCTGAAAACAAAACCAAACCACATGTTAGGGAGCAGTATCATAACTCATCAAACAAAGTAGAACATTGTTCTGTCTACCTACAAATCTGATTCTTCACACTTTAAGTTCCTAACTGTAGAAAACCCATTCAGTTAAGAGTTATCTTAGTGCTTGCTGATGAGCAAGTTCTGAAATAATTAGTAGTCACCAGAGTGGTGGATGTTTGATACACGGACACAACCAAGACATTAACTTTCTTCCACTATCTACCAAAACTGTATGGAGAAATGTAACACGTTATTGGCAGTGCACCATCGTGTAGCATGGCACTGCAACTCTGATCCCCTTCTAAGAGGACAGCTGCATTGTATGGATGGATGCGAGACAGAAGAGCATGAAGTGTATGTCTTCCAGAATAATTTCAATTTTTATTAATATCTATTTCTGTCACATGTACTTGTTCACCAGCTGCAGGTCTAAGATCAATTAAGTCTCTGGACAACAGAAACTTAAGACACATTATCTGAATAGAAAAAAAACCCAAACCCAAAAACCACCAAACCTATTCAAGTGTTTTCTGTTGTTGAATCAGACAGTTGTCTAATATACCTACATCAAAATTCCAACACGTTGGGGTTTTTTGTTTAACTCAATTGCACATGGGCTGAATAGATCATGGTTTTCTGGAAGAGAAGCTCATGTTATGATTTCTGCAAAAGGAGGTCTAAGAAGTAACATGCAGATTACAACTCCTTGATGTCCTTCATCTGACAGGTGATGCTGAGTCAGTTTAGACATCTGGTGTTACTTTCAGGATTCATTTTTATAATACCACCCATTTCAGTGAAAACGGTTTGTGAATATGACATTAATTTGGGGATAAAACCAGTAGTTGTCTCCTATCCCAGGGACCACCCTGCGTTCTTCAGGCAAAATAATTACCTGGTTTTGTTACAACTGTAATCTGTAGGAAGACTGCAACCATATAGAGATGCTTGTCTGCTTCTCAATAAAAGTTTTGTATGGAGACATGAAAAGTCATCACACAAATTTCTGGCACAAAACCCAAACCGTAATAACAACTCCTATCTCCCATTCACCTGGGTGTCACCTGAAAGAGCAGCAGCTCCCAGAGGAGACACAGCATATCCAAAGCAGGATAAAACATGCTTCTGGTTTTTTGCTTCTCCTGTTATAACATGCCCTTAACCCACCAGCCTCATGCCTTCATTTATTTCCTGCTTTGGCTCCGCAAGCTGCTCCATGCCATCCCAATGCAATTTCATTCCTGAGGCTCCCTCTTTCAGCTTGCACCCTCGTCACTACAGAAACCAGAAACCCAACTGACTCTTTACATACTGATATGCAAAAGTCCATGTCTCACCCATGCAACACCCACTTCAGTTCCTGGGACATCCTTCTCCCTTCTCACAAAGAGTTTTGCCCATGCTCTTCCTCCTGAGTAGGAAGTGCTGACACTTTTCTCACCATAAAGAAAGAAAGGGGAGCTACTGCACAGAGCAAATTCAACACCACATTGAACATCAATCAGGAGAAAGTGCCTGGTGTGGAAGTGAAGATCCCGGTCAACAATGGCATCAAGCAATAAGCAACTACCTCTGCTTTGGACATCTGATTTATAAAGGAGATATTTATTCCCCATAAACTCTACGGCAAAATAAGACTGCTTCTAGAAAGCATTCTTTTCTGTGATTCTGCATCCAAGTCTAGTGTCACTACAAAACATTTATCACTTCCTTGAAATTTATAGAATGTATTACTGTATAAAAGGCTGACAGATTTAGCATTCCAAGTAGTAAAAACACTCTAAAAATATTTAGTTATGTTCTGTTTCAACGAGCTGCACAATTCAAATGTACACAAGGCTACACAAGTAAGAAATGTTTACCCTTTAACACTTACTTGAATGGGCTTTCAATAGATGTGGTTGTAACTTTAAAGTGCTTGTATCTTCTTGCATTCATTCTTTCATTTGTCGTGATACCCAAGCAAGATATCTGAAGGCAGGAAAAAGAATAAGCAGTTTCGCTCATGTGAAAACACACAAACAAGCCCTGCATGAGACAGACTGAGAAAGGATGAACAAATTTACTGGTTTATATTTCTTCTTTTGAAGAAGGAATTTTTATCTGGGGAAATTATCAGGTCCCAACATATACCACCAGACAAGAGCTGTACCAGACTGCACCAAAGGTTTAACCTTGAAAGGGATCAGAAATAAGTCACGATCACTGAATGAACTGTGACATGTTAGTTCATCAGAAAAAAATGCCTTCACCATATTGTCAGCTGAAGTGTACTGAAAATAACAGCTTCAGGAGTTACTTTACACAGCATTTGAATTACTTTCTTTTCCTCCTTAGATTTGGGTTATAGCTCCAGTAATGTATTTTTCCCCATTTATAATTTTGTTGCAGTAATATAACTTTTCTGTCCACAAGACAAAAAGATGAGCAGAAAAAAAGTGGTTTGTTGTTGCTTTTGTGTTTTCCTTTTACAGAATTATTTGGCCCAAAGCCTATAATTTGCTGTAACAGCATTCCAGCTACATTAACTTAAAAGGGTATCTTATGGAAAACTGGAGTTTACTGTAAGGCCATGTAATCGGAAACAAAAATGTGAGAACTCCCTTAGAAGCCTTATACTACAGGAAGATAAGATCTTGTAATTCCTAGTGAAATATAAAAAGTCAACTCTGCTGCAAGTTACAAAAGCAAGAACATTAAAAAAAGTTCAGTTTGGACTGGCTTACTTCATTTGGATGTACTTATTATCCAAGCATTTTCTTTGCATCCATGAAACCCAGTGAAGTTTCATGTCTATGTATATAAATGGGCCCTCAACAGCCAACGTTTGTGGTAGGAAATAGAGGTTTTAGGTTAGCTTTAGAATACAGTAGTCAGTGTTTTGACAATAACTCTGTCCAGTTTAGTAAGAAGGACAAGTCCAAACTTTATAATGGAGAGGAAAACAAAAAATAGCAGCAAGAGTAGAGGCTATGCAGCTGCAAATCAAAAAAAGCAATTTAGAGAACATCTTTATCAATTTCATTATTGCGGCAAACTCCAAAGAGGATTTCCAAGAACAGTTCAATGGGGATCTTAATGGATCATGATAAAAGTATGATAGGAGGCTCTCCAGAAAGTTATGTGCTTATTCGGCTGAAAGTTAGGGGGATCAGACTGCTGCTTTGAAAGCCACCTGAAACACATGTAGTTAACTCTGCTCATTTGTCTTGGGCAGGGAAGACCTCTAGAAGACTGAGTGGCTCTTGCACACACAGAAGAGAATTTTTTTTTTAATTGCTATATGTTGTAAATTATGAATATTGCAAAGAAAAGAGGACAAAACTTACATTTCCTTAAAAGTTTTAACTAAACCTTAGAGGATTATTTTTATTTTCAGGATCTCTGAAAATATTAAATCAGTAAGTCTCATGGTTTGTTAATGGCAGGTCATATTGAAAGAGTTTCAAGTCATACTTAAAGGCTTTCAGTATGGCTTGTCTTTCCTTAAAAAGGATGAAGAAAAACTTAGGTTTGGTCAGTAATGTGATCTCAAATCACACTGTAAGCAGTGTAAGAAATGACTGCATCCCCTTTGAACTTATCACCCTCTTTCTGCTAATGACATACTGCATTATTCCAAGTTTGACCCACAGATCTTATCCTCTATTGGTATTTATTGCCTTCCTCTGGTCTGGTTTCCATCTGAGAATGGACAGCAGGAGGTAGGTGTTTTCACCTCTTGGTTATACACTTGGTCTTGAATAAGGAACATTAAAATTTAAATCACAGAACTCTCTCATATTCTTATGTCACTCCCAAGATTCAGCATAACAAATGAAGTGCTCTTTCATACCTGATACATCTGACACATGAGTAACACAGCCACCCACATGAAGTGAAAAACACTGTTTAGAAACATCCAAAACATCCATGGAGAACAGGTAGCAATCTGCGTAATGTAGGTCCAAAAGCCATCCTTTGCATAACTTGTCTCACAGTGGAAACCCCAGTCTAGAGAAAAAAACAAAATGTAAGAAGATTTAAGATATCTTTACTGTACATCAGCGTAATGCCTACTTTAGAATGTATTAAATTAAATAAGAAAATGACAAAACATCAAAATAGTTTTGCTTGCTCTCCCTTCCTTTCCCAACTCCTTGAATACATGACACATGCACATACTTCACTGCGGTGAAGAAAAAGATATAGGACAAGACACACATCTTCTAACTTAAAATACCCAATATATCAATTATTAATACACAGTTCAGTTCCAGAATAAAAATATAAAAATCTCTGCTATGGCAAAAATCTCTAAAAATCCCTACCAGGAGATAAACAAAGTATTTATAAGCAATAAAAAAAATGAAAAACCCAACCAACCAAAAAACAAAAAGGAAAAAAAGGAAAACAAAACAAACCCACACAAAAACAACAAATCAAACCCACACATTTACTCACAAGAGATACATCCATAAATCATCCAGCAGATCATAAAAAGCAGGAAGAACAGGTATCCCATAAAATAGCGATGGTTCCCTGCTCCTAAAGTTGCATGACAACAGGGATCAAATTACTACAGTTTCAGAAGAAAGACAATGCTCCACCAGAAAGTTTAATTCTTCCTTAGAAGTATTGCTTATTATTGTATGCAGAAACTTTACAATATAAAGACAGTGAAATTAACTGGTTTACTTATGTTTGGTTTGGTTTTTTACTTCTCAAAAAGCAAAGCAAGGTTTTATTTACTTTCATTTCTGTCATATTTCACCTGAAATTCACACAAAAGCATTTTATTTGTAGCCTCTTTCATAAGCTAATAAAATTACTGATAGACAGTATTTAGAACAGTTTTAGTGACAGTTGATGCAGAGGTCTGAACAACCAGGAATTACACATCACTAAGTATTTTTAAAATTCCATTAAAAAATAGGCTGCAAAGTTCTCTTTCTTCAAAGAAATAGAAATATGACTAAATATATAAACTCCCTTGATAATAAACTAACTCACAACTTAGGTTTAAACCTGTTCAATGAAGTTAGCTAAAAATAAAACACCTAATAGAACTTGTAAAAGAAATACATGTAACTGAAGAGATGAGGCCTCACGATGTGGCTAAAATAATAAATGGGACGCTTAAGACAGAATTTAAATGAAACCAAATTAATTTACTAAAAGACTGATCTATTTTTAACATCAATAGAGCTAAAAAGATGCCTCTTGAGTACATCATAATTCCAAAGTACTCAAGCCTTCCTTCTGTTTGTAAAATATGTCCACTGTAGGAACCCTGCAACAGCTCTAGGCTGTAAACTAAGCCCCCAGAGAGGATAATGGGCTACAAAAGATTTGGCTGTCATCATCTACCAGCACAGCTTTCACTTCTTCATTATGTCAAATGTTTTGCTTGCCAAAACAAGAGCATCCTCTGGAGGCAGAAAATAATCAAGTGCTTTTAGCAAGTGAACTGGAAAGACAGTATAAATAAGAGATGAAGAAAAATACACATACGATACAAGCTAGACTAAACACTAGACACTTCCTTGAAAATCAAACACGTTCCTTCAGACATGAAATATCTTGTAACATTGCCATCAGTCACCTAAGGGCATATGAGAAACAGTGTTGGGAATGTCCCTAAGGTATCATTTTCATTTGCATTCTAAATTTCAGAACTGTTAAGTTTCATAAACCACTTTTTTTAAAAATTATTATTAAAAAAAGCTAAACAGTGATCTAGAGGCCCATCTGAGAGGCATCTGGTGAGATGCTTCTTTCAGCAGCATCTTCAATAATGCTAAACCAAATTATGCTGAACAGGAAATCCATCTCTATTTGATAAAAAATATGTGTGGTGTTTAAAAATGTAAATGAGACAAGCACAGTCTTGGTAATAGTTAAAAAAAAAAAAGAAAAGACTTTGGAAAAAGTAAGTGGAGAAACTGCCCTTCTGTATCTTAAAATAAGACTGGACCAAAACACAGCACTATGCTCTATAATTTCACCCTGGACTGGCAGGAACACAGACAGTTTTCCTCCACAGTTAAAACAATATGGAATAATTGTTTCCAAAGTCTTTTACATGGTTGTGCTTCTATAACATATAATAACTGGCTTTACTGGGGGAGTTAAATTGCTTGATTTAGATGGTTTGTTAATTTCTTAATTTTTCTTACTTTTAGTACCTTGGAGAAAAATCTTTATTGGGGGAAAAGGTCCTCATTATTGTAAACCATGAAATAATTTCTCATATATACAAGACCTACCTCCTGAGTCACTGCTATCAGAACAATACTTCAGTACACTGTCAGTACAACCTATGTGACGTCGCTCTAAGTGTTGCAGGCCAAACTGAACAGGGCTTTGAGCAACATGGTCTAGTGGGAGGTGTCCCTGCTTATTGCAGGGGGGTTGGAACCAGATGACCTTTAATGTCCCTTCCAACACAAATCCATTCTGTGACATAACAGTTTAAAACCTGGCTCTAGCTCTTTTCAGGCTGTTACTTGAAAACTAAATTTCTGTCGTGAGTTGGCAGTTTGTGTTTGAAATATAACTACGAGTTTAAGAAAATCTGTTATTTTCCACTGTCAAACAACCAACTGTAAAAACCATAATGCTGCTTTGATATTAAATTAAAAATATAACTGTAATCACCTTTAGAGACTTGCTCACTGTAATGTTAACTAAAATTTTGTGGGTACGATGAAATTAATTTGACCTAACTGCTAATTTATTTATTTTTCAAATAGTCTGCACTTTTTGTCAACTTCAGAATGGCAAAAATATTCTCTCAGTCTCTTTACATGCCAAGTTTTATCCCCAAAGGATTTATTTTAGAGTGTCTATACACACTCTTATAATATTTCTCCATCCTATCTTTAGTAAAATTCTTATCCTTTTAACACATTCAAGGGAAGACTAAATAAAATATTTCCAAATGCCGCCTTTCCAGAAAGGCATGATTCATGTTTCCCTTTTTGGTAAACATACCATGAATGCTGTTTTAAGAATGGATGTTGTTTTGTAATCCTATGCTAAGAGTCACTATGTACCAATCCAAGCCAGACAGAGAAGCCATATAAGGTCATTTGGACCATTGCTCCCCTCCAGTTCAGGGCTGTTCCCATGGTGTGATTTCCAGTGCTTTTTTCCCCAGCATACTTTCAAGTGTCCAATGTTTGCTTTCACCAAATCTGTACCAGACTACTAGTAGGAGGACATCCCCATGTTTTTTTAAAAAACTCCTGCACCTAACTTAATCCCATTACTAACATACTCTCTTCTTACACATAAACTGAGGTCTTTCCTCCCCCATCTGTTTTTTTATACTTTTCCAGTTACTGTTAAAAATACTGGATCTTTCTGTCCCATTGAGAAGTCCTCCTCAGCACTCTTGCAAAACAGTCACTAAGCACTCCCCAAAACCTGAGCCCATGCTCTCCCACCTGTTTTAATTAAAAAAGGCTTAGTTCTTCAGAGCAAAACATGTAAAACATAAATCAAAAGTAGCTCAGGTAGTAACATCAGTAGGAAATATAATAAAGAAGGGAGCAACAGAATTCCATCCCAATGAGACTTTAGCGATGTTCTATTGCAATTCATATGCCAGCATTGACTATTTTACTTTTGATCATAAAACTAGACTACTGTGACTCTCCATTATTATATATATTTGGAAGGAATACAATAAAGCATTTATTGGCTGTCAGCCGTCAATGAATCCAGGTCCTAATTCCTACCGAAGATTAAAGTGACCTCTGCTTGCATCCTAAAAAAATAAACTCGAAGCAAGAAGCTCTCATTTCCTAGCTGTGCTCCCTGCGTAATAATGACTTTCAAGTAAGTTTCTCAAAAAGTATGACAAGCAATAGTAGCATTTAGACACTTTATTCCTGCTCTATATCTGTTTCTTCCATCATCACTGGAAGAATAAATGACTACTTGGGAGGGGTCAAAAAGAGGATAATACCTCAATAGGGAGTCATCCTGTATCTAACTGCTATAATCATGACATTTTTTAATACGATACTTTCCCATTAAATGACTGAAAATTATTGGGAAAGATGAAAATTTTTATCTTATGTAATGGATAATAGGCAGTTGTGGAACTGGCACATGGCTTTCCTGCAGACATTAAAATGCAGTTAAGCTTTGCATCTTTTACTTACTAGAGTTTATGTTAATAAAAATATATACATAGGAAACTGAATTAGACGCAGAACAATTTTGAGGATAAGTATATAACAGACAATACAATTGAAAATAATACAGAGAATCACATGTGGAAAAAAAAATAAGCTCAATGTTGAAAATGTTTTTCCTCCAACTGAAAGTCCTTAACAGTTTTTCTCAGACTTTGGCAGAAGCCAAGTCACCTTCACCATGGAATGAGAACAGACAAAACCCTGTACAACAGACAGGATTGATTTCAGAAGCTTTTACCATCTTTACCTGTTAAGACAACATCCTATTTTAGCAAACTACTCACCTACACAGTTACCCACCCATGGGCAGTGGTGATCAAACTTTGCTATACATCGATTGCACACACCGCAGTGTTTGGACCTCACTGGCTTCCGTATCTGTAACGGTTATTAACATTTGTTCAGAAAAGCAAAAAACCCTGAAATAATTTAAATTGAAAAAACCCTCACCTCTATTTACATATAAATTTTGCTATTGTTAATCTTTGTTGTTGTTAATTTTTCATACAGTATTATCCTATCACCTCCAGCTATTGAGCTTTGTACAGAAACCAGTTTCTTTCAGTTTTTTAACAATGAAAATACAGAATGAGTTTGAGTTCTGCGATTCTGTCAGCATCATTCATAACTGGGCTCTAATATAAACTTTCAGTTCATTTTCTAAAAACAGGCATATGACTCAAAAAGTGGAACTTAGTGGAATTTAAAATGCTAAATTAATCACAACTATTTTTTCTATAAAGGTTATGCTTTGAAAGAAATATAAAATGGCAGTTAAACAAAGAACTGATATTAAGATATTCTGAGATACATATGTATACATACATGTAATTCTTAAGGTGCCACATCTATACATAATTTTCCAGATTCAATTTTAAGAGTATTAACATCTTTCAAGTTCCACATAGGTCAGAGCATTATAGTATAACATTGACAACCTTGATAATTTTGCATTTACTAGTTAACTTTCTAAAAAAGAAGCACATTACTTTTGCTACGGTTACTCTTTTTTTTTTTTCCTTAATCAGTTATTTCCTTTAAAAAAAAAAAATTTACTAGGTGATGGAATGTCACCTGTGGTATTCATAACTTTTAGGTGTATAACCAAGAATCTTTGTAGATATATTGTACAGCTGGATTTCAGCATTGACAAGTTATTTCCACATGATATTTTTTTGCCCCGTTCTTATAATTGCAGTTTTTTTTGTAAACAGATATATTATTTATTAAAAATACTGCTTAAATGAAATATTACAAACAAATTCTGCCTTTGAAATTGCATTACTAAGACTAAGATTGTGTTAAGTATAGGAACATCTAATTTTGGCCTAACATTAAAAAAAAAAAAAAAGTGCTGCAATTGATTAAAAAATACACTACCAAGCAGGTACTGCAAAATATACTGAGGTCCAGACTTCCCGTCTCTGCAAGTTCTACTATTGTCTGCAGAAAGAAGAGAAAAAACCAAAAAATTAGAATTTAGCATATGAACAAATGCTGACAACCATGGCAATAGCTGCCTTGTCAGAGGCAAAGCTGTGAACTCTATTAATTTCAGGTACCTTCTACACACAAGAGCAACTTAAATACAGCTGAAACTGATTTTAAACCTACTTTGTTAAACCAATATGCACATTTGCTTCTAAGTTATTTCTAGTTTACATTTGTTCCAGTCTATCTAGGTTTAATTAGAGATAAAGCAAGCTTGCATTAGTTTTGATACATCCACACAGCAATTAGCATAGGTTGCTTAATCTGTTGTCAAACCTTTTAAAATTAATGTAGCTGATTTTCCAAACAGCAACATAAATAAAAGTAGCTTTCAGGAGCAGACAGTCTAAAAATCAGACTTTCTTCCCAGAGGTATCCCATCAAAACCTTTAAATGTATATTCAACTCTTTCCTCAGATGTTGAAGGTTCAAAAAAGAAAAAAGAAATAATGCAAACCAAACCTCCTCTTATGGATAATGCTGTACTTAGGGGTCAAGTGATATACAGAAGTCAGAATCATTTAAAGCATGCCTATACCTTCACACTAAAGGATAGGGGGTTTTTGTTATTCTGTACATTCCTTCAGTGCCCACGTCACTGTTGGAAAGGAAGGAACCCATTATTCCATTAAATGGTTTCCAACAATTTTTAAAATTCAGCAGCTGAAATCATGCCATGTGACACTTAAATGACATTTGCAACATATGGAAAAAATCCTGAAATCATCTTTTTCCAGAATAGCCTTTCTTAAACCAGAAGGAATTTACTCTGCATAAATAGCCTAATGGGAAATAGATTTATCTACTGCTCCTTTTCAAACTACATATATTGGACACATCAAGGTGGCTTCTAACTGCAGAGGCAATAACACAGTCCTTACAACTATTTTCTCACCATACAGAAAGATGAAATAACTTCCTGATTTAGATGATTTAGGTGGTTATCTTGACTAAAGCTGCAGAAGTTTTCCTCCAAAATACTACACTTAGTAACTGGTTAGGAAAACTTATGAAAACTTTTCCTCAACATAATCAGTAAAAGTTAAAGTCAACAGTTCAGGACTAAATCAGTGTCTTAAGGCTTCCTTTGCTGATCTCTGGTAAATGAGGAACAATCTTTACAGTTTTCTAACAATTCTAAGCTCTGAAAGTGGGACTATTTTTTCCCCTTGCTTGTTGTATTTCCATTCGATATTGGTCCAGTACTCTTTCCTCCACCACTGCAACCCTTCAGATCCCCTCTCCAACCAACCACTGCCATTCACAAGCCTTTCAATGTACCTCTTCCAGCTTCCTAGCTTCAGTACTCTACATCCCTTTCTCATTGTCCTCCGCCATTCCTCACTACTTTAACATGTTCCACTACAACACTTGAAATTAAAAGGCCTCCCTCACAAAAGCAAATAAACCGGATGAACAGAAAGCAAGAAAACCCTCATGAGACATATCTACCATGATATCTACCATGCAAATGAGAGGAAATGGCCTCAGGTTGCATCAGGGGAGGTTTAGATTGGATATTAGGAAGAAATTCTTCACTGAGAGATTGGTTAGGCACTGGAACAGGCTGCCCAGGGGGGCAGCAGCGTCATCATCCCTGGAGGTGTTTAAAAAATGAGCAGACGTAGCACTTGAGGCTATGGTCTAATGGATAGAGTGATGTTAGGATGAAGGTTGGACTCTATGATCCTAGAGGTCCTTTTCAACCCTAATGATTCTATGCTTTCAATGTTGCTGCTGAGGCTTTTGATACTTTAGACTATTCCACACAATACATTTTGGACAATTCATAAATCCCTCTGATTTCAGTGGGAGCATACATCACACTACAGACTAATGAAAGGATGCACAAAAAATGTACATGGTGTGATGCTCAACACTGGAGTTCAGCACTGTCCACAGGCAAGACCCCAAAGCTCAGGAGAACATAACTGAACGAGAGCAGATAAACCACTTTAATATAACTGTCCTTAGAGACTAGAGCACAGAGACCCAGGAACACTCAAGTTAGAGTCTCATTTTTTGAGGTCTGTAAACACTGAGTCTATTTTCTGTGCTTCTGAACTATTAATAATTGATTTGCAAACTTGGAGTTGTTTATTTATTATTTATTTACTTATTTTAAGAGTCACCAGTTATTTTGTAACACAGCAGAAAGGACACATCAGTAGAATAAACATCCGAAGTTGTTGCTTACTACACATCTCCAAACATACTTAACTTGGTCATCTGGAATTAAAGGAATTTTCTGGTTGCTTATTCCAAAGTTAAAGGCTAAAACATTTGGATTCAAATTACCAAAACATGAGGAAGGAGTACACTGCACAGAGGTTGACACACGCACCCTACAGTGGTTTATGCCCTGACCATAGACCATTTTACAATTTGGTTAGCTGCAGTGTAAGACATCCCAACCATTCATAGCCATATCTGTCTGAAGAAGCTTCATTTTATAACTCTATCTTTAGAGTTCAGCAAGGCTTTTGTAACCACACTTAAGCAAGCGGATCAAATGAACTGTGTATTTGTCCAAGCTGCCGAATCCAAACCAAAGTGCAGTTGCTGACCCTTCAGTTTAATTTAGTCCAGTTGAAGGAAGAGAATTTAGCTGGACCTTATGTCAGTAAATTTGTAGCAACAGAAAAGGAATTTGCAAAAGTAAATCTGCACATAGCTATCAACTCAGGAATCATCTAGCAGAGAAAAGAAAAATCACTTACGCTATCACAAACACCTTTTAAAAAATTATTATGTAAGATCTTAATTGTGAGGGTGAGGAGAGACTGGAACAGGATGACCAGGGAAGTTGTGAATGTTCCATCACTGGACATGCTCAAGTCTGGGTTGTACAGGGTCTTGAGCTACCTGGTCTAGCTGAAGACATCCCTGCCCAGGAACTAGATGGTATCTAAGGTCCCTTCACCTAAATATGATATGATTTATCACTACATAAGGCTGTAATTCCAAGTGTCTGATAGCAATCCACTAAGTGTTTTCCCAAGTGAGCATGAAGTAAAAGCAGAAAACTCACATTTGGTGGGATCTGAGCGTCTAGAAAACTTGGCCAAAATTAAACAAACAAAATGTTTCCGCTGCTTGCATGCTTTTGCAATGTTCACTGTTGAGTTTGGCTGTTGAGGATAACGTACTTAAAAAGACCCTTAAATTAGAAATGCTAACAATAGTGTTCTAGAGTCTTAGAAATATATCATTAGATGACTCTTCTTTTTTTTTTTTTTTCCCCCCTCTCTCATATTTAAATATTTAAATGAAAAGAAAAAGAAATCCATCCCAGACTGTCTGGAGTTTTGGTTATTTTTATCCTCAGTCAGTCTGATACTTTCAGACACAAAGTTAAGGAAAACTAGAGGTGCTTTAAAGTCTGCAAACTAACACGCACTTATGGGGCATTTGTTTCAGGAAGGCAAAACTCAGAAACTTTGTATTTTCATTTTCACCTAACTGCTTTTTGAACTTTTTATCTTGAAAATCTCAGTTGTGATTTTGTTACTCAAAATGACCTAAAAGTAACTTAGACCAGTAAGCACTTGAATATATATTCCAAATGTAAAAAAACTCAAAAGAACTTGGATAAGTGAAAGGAAAACTTGTCAATGTACTAGACCTTTTGTCATACAAACATTAATTGAAATTTCATGTACTTAAACAACAAGCTACTCTGACCAACTGTTAGCAGGCTGCTGCTGAAGATCAAGTTTCACATATCTCATGGCTTTACCTTCTTCTTTTGTTCTTCCGTGGCTTTGATGATTCCTGGGTCAGATTTCCAGGATTTTCCAAAATTGTAGAAAAGTGCAACACTATTAGCAAGGAACGGAAGATGTATAAAGAAAAAATTCAGATGTGTTTGAAGTCAAGGAATCCAAAGCTTAATATCAAATTCAATCTTGAAAATACTCACTGATAATTCTGATAGAAAGTTTAAATAAAATTAAATTTTATGAATGCCCAATGAGTCACCATTGCCTTTACAAAATTCAGTGCTTCTCTAAGAGCTTGCTTGGTACTCGGTATTTTCTATTGCTGAAACCTGAAAATTTTACTTTTAAAAATACTGTTCTGCATGAAGCATTTCTAAAGCAATTACCCTTCTAAAGAATGAATAATGACAGTTCAGGTTTTGCAATTATTTTCCCCCTTTTAAGTAAATTAAATTCCATGAAATTTATCTCCTTAAAAGTATTTGCTGTTTTCACAATAAACATTTCAGAGGTTTATTTATAAAATAGTCCTTGACTGCCTATGTCTTCAGTAGTTTGAAATTCCCATTAGATCACAGAAAGAACTATTTCTAGCCATAGAAGGAAATGTGCTGCAATGAGCACTGCTGCATGGCAAGCACATCTCAACACCACTTATCTCCCAGGAAAGTACTGTCTAAAACCTGGTCCTATTATAAGGTCATACCCATATTTTGCCTCTAAGTTATTTTTAACATATTAATGCATCTAATACTTACAAAACCACAGGATTCGGTATTCTCTGGAAGTATTTATATAATATAAAGACACGTTTCTTAGCAAGAATGTTGAAAAGCCAAATACTTCAGACATGCCTGTTCCACAAAAGGTGACTATCTGATAAATCTACAGAAGACTTGACCAACTTGACTACAGATATATGTCAGCTGTCAGTCATAACTGCAAGGAGATGCCATATTTGACAAAGCTGTGGCAGCAGAAGCCACTACAGCATAATCCAAGCAAAAAGGACACTTATTACTCATGCTCGAATCACTGTACACCCACATTACAGTATATTCTGAGTAACTTAGATGAGTATTTCTCTCTGCTTTGGTAGTCATTAGAACTACTGTAATTCAAGTTTAATATATTGGGTGTTTGCATTACAAAACCTTGCAAAGAAGACTTAAAACCAAGCATTACATGGCAATCTGTACTGACTACTTATATAATGCTTTAAAGACAACAACAAATAAATGTTTTGCATTCTTTGAAAAAAATCAGATTTTGAAGTTATAAATAGATGCTCAAATATATTCTACTATAGATCTACAAGTATATTCTATTCTGCTTCATTGTTCACATACCGTACGCAGTAATTAAGCTTTCCTCTAACAAGCTGCTTCCAGCATGTTTGTAATAGGGGGAAAAAAACACAAGCTATACCATAACCTGAATACTTACAGTTCTATCTGATACATTACAGATTAAAAGCTCTGACTAATATTTATACAATCTAATTTATTCTTATTTTTCTTCTCAAATTGTCTACTGCCAGGAATATGCTATTTGAACCTATTGCTATAGCTGGAAATTACATTTTCTTTAGACTACTGAAAGTATCATAAGGGGCTTTTGCCACAACAGTGAAAACTGTTTTCTCATTAAAAATACCTTAATCAGACATCTGTTACAAACAATAAAGGTAGAACCAAAACAAATTCTATGATGCACTCCTAACTACCATACGTCATGTCTAGACTGTCAAAGAAGATAGAGGAAAAGACAAATTATTGTCTATCCAGTAAAAGGGTTTTTATAACCTTAAAGTTTTTGAATTGTTTTTTACTGACTACAATTGGGACAACTTGTGTGATAAAGAAGCTGTCCATGGATCCAAGCCACATGAGTAGCATTTCAGTAAGCAGGGCTTTTCTGAGTTTACCCTTCCCCCATTTTACTCCATAAAATACAGAGAGCAGAAGATACTCCCCAGAGTCCAGGTAGGTAACAGAAAACAGCTATGCAAGAAACCTTATTTGACTAAGCATATATTAGACAAAGTCCATTTTTAATCTCTACTTCTATCTTGTAACATAAAAAAAAATCTCTCAGGTTGCAAAAAAAAATAATTCACCGTTACCTGCCCCCCTCCACCTCACATGTTTTTTGTGTGTTTTTTTTGTTTTCATTTGGTTTAGTGTTTTTTTTTTCTTTGTAGTTTGTTGTTGGTTTTGGTTGTTTTTTTTTAGTTGGTTGGTTGGTTGTTTTTTTTTTAATATATTTAGAAAAAGTATTTAGATATGGGAATTCTAAATACTAAATACATGGGAAGTTCTGGACCTGGGGTTTAGATTTTGGGGTCTTTAGTTCCTCTAGAAACATGGCTGCTGGCTGCTTTCTTTCTGCATGCAAGGCTTTTTTGCTGTTTTCGTGAAGCTAATTTTGGTAATATGAATGTTTGGGGTTTTTTGTTTATTTTAAAAATTCTATACCAACTGGCTTGTTACAGTTTCTAAAACACTATGCTATCGCAACAGCTTTGTGAAAGCATGAAAATCATCATTAATTCTCTTACACACCATTTTTAAAATGAACCCTAACTGAAAAAGTGTGAAGTGCTTGTTTTCTTTCAAGGAATACCCATCAATACATGAAGTATATTTGAAATGAGATAATCAATACAGTATTAGGCAATGATAAATTATTGTTAAAATTGTAAATAGGCTTATAACATCTCATTATTTCAGCATTACAATTAGTATGCTATACCAAAAAAGCTTAATTAATTAAAACTGCACACTCCCATTTGCACCAAATAGTAGTAGAACCAAAAAAAAATACTGTGAATATTTTGGGTTACAGCAAAGCCTGACATCTTAGAAAAACAGAGAAGCGTAAGACTCTTCTGACATAACAGGCACTATTTTTTCAGCTGGAACTGAAAAGACTGCATGAACAACTGAGGTAAAAGCTTGGTACATGTGCCCTGAACTTTTACGGGACACAAGAGAATGTTCTACCTAAATGCTAATGAAAAATAATGAAATCTGAAATTCTAGTCTCATGTTATTAAAAGTATAAGTATTTTTCCCCCTTTAAAAATAAAACTAAATTAAAATATAGTGATTTAGTGTGTAGGATTTTTGAGGGTATTTTCCCCCTACTCTGCAAAGAGTAGAAGATTAGAATACACTAACAGAGCAAGACATAACTATCCTCTGTTATGGGCAAAATACAGTTAAAGGGAAGTGGAGGACCATAGACTCATAAATACATATATACACAGATCATAATTTCCTCATTCCCACCACTAATAGAATTTCTATTGTAACAAATATACCAGATTGAGAAGGTGCTGAGAAAAATCCAATAGGATAAAAACATTTACATTAAATTATTTGAATTTACTCTCAAGATTGATCTTTGAGAAGACATGTCATTAAGCCTTAAAATTTATAGGCTTGTTTTTCTTGTGACCACCCTGAAATTCAAGAAAGTGAACTGCTAATCTTTGGTTCTACTTGTTTTTTATGATACATTGTTTCCCCTTTAGTGTCTCATTAGGCTTACACCCAGAAGACCAGATAATTTTCCATTCACCTTCAACATATCTATATGAAAAGCAAATCCTTAACAAACACCTGAATATTAAAGTAACACTTTCAGCAATTAAGACCTTTATACTATTTATAATCTCAAGTTCCAATAAGGCAATTTGTGATAGTAGTTTAAGGTTAGAAAGTTTTTTTCCTCATCAAAAGATGGTCAGAATTTGTGAAAATCACCAGGATAGGATTTATCACTTGGAACATTACAGAGTATATGACAGTACTCTGATTTTCTGTACGTAACGATATAAAGCTGTAAAAACATAAGAATCCTTTCTCCAACCTCACTGCTGTGTCTCATGCTATAAAAATAGAGCTGGCATACAATTCCTTTTTTTTCCCCCAATAAAGCTACAGGGCAATGTTCCAGAAGAAGAATGACTCTGGAATCTTATTACAAAGACTTCCAATTAAAAATCACCAATTAAAGGAAGATGGCCTCAAGCACTAAGTCTCTAAAACTGCTTGTCAGAAAACTGTGTCAGCTTTAATGAAGGCAATTAGTAACTGAAGTTTTTAGACTATTACTACTGTGTATAAAAAACTGTTGCAAAGGATGTGAGGCACCAGCTTGAAATTACAGCAGCAGTGCAGTATTTTATTGACATTCTGAAGTCAGACTTTATTAGGGTAACTAATTTTCTATGGTTGCTACTTCTAGTGGACAATGAACATTCTGTGACAAAAAAAAAACCCCTCAAATATCAAGTTACCTTAATCAGAACAGTATAGTTATTATAAATACCTCAGAAACTTGCGGATCACTGTCAAAGGTCAGGTTTTCTTAACAACATGAACAGAATAGCAACTTCAGTCTAGAGGCATGACATATCGTCACAAAAGCTAGAAAAGTGTATCTCCATTTTTAACTAATGTTTTAAAATGTTTTTCATATTCATTTTATACTCATTTTCCTCATTCTGCAGTTACTAGTAAATTTAGTTGAGTAAAAACAGAAAACCAGGCCAAGCAGAGACTGATAGTAGCCAGCATTTCTAAATAAGTATTTCAAGACATACTCATGCTAATATTCAAAGTTGGGTTTTTTTTGGTTTTGTTTTGTTTTTTAATTAAAAGATACCAGATTTTAATTTGTAGGTTTTTTAAATGTGAAATAGCAGTCATCTCTGGTCACATGGGACAACTATTATTCACAGCAGCACTGCTGCAGACACTGTAGCACAGAAGCCAAAGGCAGCCATGGAAGCAGGGTCTCCTCTTTGTTCTCAACCCAAAAATTTGAGGGTCATTTAGCTGAGGTTGGAGAGTATATTAATAATATGATAAAAGAGTTGCACTGCTACTATCCTCTTTCATGGTAATTCCTCCAAGGATGGAAAGAAAACCTGTTTCTATATAAGTCAAGCCAACATGTATCATAAATACTAAGTTCACTTCAACTACTTATAACTGTAACAACTTTATTAAACATTTAATAAAACATTAACTCTGCTTTGCTTTCTTCGCCATTGTAATTACAACAGCCAAGAAGTTTGTTTAAAAATTTGAATCCTTAAGGTGGGTAACTTACATTATTCAGTTAACTCTTAATGTCTACCACTGTGAGTACGAAAGGCTCTGTCATGGCAGACATTAAAACATTAAAACATGGGCATATGCTGAATCTCGACAATCTAGTGGTGTTATTACGTACATTTTCAAGGACTGAAAATACAGTTAAAAAAATGTATCTAAAGGTGGAATCAATGGAATTTGAAAAATCTTCAGGAAGAGTGAGCTGTAAAGCTAATTCCACTGGAATTATCTATGAAGTTATGTAATGCTCTCCAGAAAAGCAGTGACCATAAAAATGCAGTCAACTGCACCTTGGCACCTCACAGTCACGGCATATTATATAGAGTTGCTTACATTTCTCCCACTTAGGAAACTGGTAAAGCACAGGAAATTTTGCAGACTACTGTAAGCCAGTTTTGATGAAATTCTTTCATTACTGAAGTAAAGCAATAGCATACACATTTTTAAAGCAATAAAATAATTACCATCAACACAGAAAGGAATGTTTAATGCAGACAGTCATTTTTAATTAGTTTAATATGTAGGATATATCTAGGTATTACCTCATATTAACATGAAAAAATATTACTTATAACTATACACAAAAAAGGATATCATTCCAAAACCAGAAGAACCACGTCACATACATCCAGAATTTTGTTGCCAAGTATATTCCAAGAGGCAACGCACTGTGCATCGAGTGATCAAAGAATGACCTGTAAATTAAGAGCAATGTCATATGTTAAGTTTTGACTTATAAAATGTAAACCCCGAACTACTACTTCTGAAAAACACTTCTCATTAAAATATGCACTACCCGAGATATTACAAAATACATGCTAAAACCATTTCATTCACTTTTATCTTCAGCGGTCTTGAGAAATTTCTGTTTTCAACCTGTACAGATGAAAGGTATGACTAATAGTTATTTAATTAAAATGTATACATCTGCTGTTGAAGTGAATGTCGAGAACTAGACAAGAAAGATAGAATGAGTAAACAGTCATGCTAATACTATGCTGTGAAGATACCTGTGAGATTCTTAGTCTGCAGCATAGATACTGGTTGCAAACTACATTTACTTATGAGATTTCAGTGCTAAAGATATTTTAGAAATCCATACAATGAAAAGTACATGTTTAAATTACTTCAGTAAGAAAAAAAGCTTAAGAGATCTTGGTGTTAACAGTCTGCATATCTGAAATATTTTTGAGTCCTTTGCTTCTGTTATAGCTGCCAATAGAAAATTGGAAAAAAACAGATTAAATGATATCCATATCACTAGATTTGCCAAGTTCCAAGATAGAATGCTACTATTTTAATTTAAAAAAAAAATAAAAATTAAGCCATCAGAATTATTTTTATCTTATACTCTTGCATTTTAAAGAATATTCTGAGTCAAGTTGAATTTAGTTGAGACAAACTAGGTCAGTGACTAGATAACTCCATATTAAAGAAAAAAATTGGTAAACACACCAAAAATCACACTCTAAACTGCTAAAGTCCCTGAAATAAAACTTCCATTGCCTGCCTAAACATCCTTACATTGATGCATTTTGCTTTTTGTCCTGGTGGTGCCTTGGGGCTGCCATGGACAAACGTGTGCATTGAGTAGTATCCATTTTACCCCCTTACTCCCATGCAGTAACTGTCTCTTTTCTAATGGAGGTTTCTCAGGTATTTTGAGAAGATCACATAAGGAAAGTGAGCTAAGATGGTAAGTAATAGGCAAATATACATTTGGATATACAGTGGTTACTTGGCAGTAATCTCTCAATGATCTTTGTGATTTCAATGATTTCTCAATGATTCTCTTTTGTGAAAGAGGTAGAGAGGTAAACATAGTTAAGCAAGTTTAGCTAAAATTCAACAGGAAAAGGAAATACTACTAATACTAGAGCAAAGATTTTGGTTAATCCTGGGTTTTGTGAAAATCACTTCAAAAAGTATTTACACTAAACATCAAGCAAAGGGAAAGTAAGAATGTTAATCCTGAACATGTGTTAGATATGTCAAAAATATAAAACTTGACAAAACATAGATCTTAAGAAGCCTGAAGAAATCTTGTCCTTGCTGACAGGAGAGACGGCTGAGGATTTGCATTACTGAGTAAACTGTCCGTGGGAGGAGGTCAGCAGATTGCACAGCCTCAGAGATGACAAAAAGACTAAGCAGATCATCTCCAAGATCTTGAAGAGACAACAGCCTGATGCCCCTTCGACCCCCTCCCACTGTGCCAAGTTCACCATGATTCTATGAACTTTCTTTAAGGAACAGACACATTTTCCATACCTCTTTAAATGGAAAGAAGCAGAAGCAAGTGGTTCTAATAAAAGTGACATTCAATGCCAGAAAAGCAGAAAGCTCTTAAGTATGAAGATATGTTATGTTTTTCTATACATGACAATGAAAAGCAAAGCACAGATGCCTTTGGGTATTTAAATTCTAAAAAATCAGATTTTAGCAAACTTGCACATACATTATTTTCTATTCTTTTCTAGTGACTCTTCTCTTGACTGTTTTCTTTAAAATTCATACCGGTAACTTTCTGTAGACAGACATACAGCACCCTCCTCTGGAGAATGACTGAATTTCTGTTCTGCTGTTAGCTTCCACTAGCTCAGTTGTATTCATCACAGGTAATTCCATGGCTATTTGCAAGACAACAGGACATTACAAGAGCTAGAGCTGCACAAGACCTTTCTCAGAAAAAGTTAATTAAAAAACTCCTACCAAAAAAAAAAAAAAAANAAAGCATGTCAAAAACTCACATAAAATAGAAAGTTAACTTCTCTAATAAAGATGCCAGAAAAACACTTCTTGTGTGCACACTAGAGAGTGTCCTGATAAAACACTTACTTTGAAAGAAACTGCACCATAGCCCAAACGCCACCATACATCAGCCCTTTAATGAGCCAAGAATCAATGTCTAGGTGTGCAATAAACCCAACCAGCCAAATCACTAGGAAAGGAGTTCCCAGCATCACCTTCTGACGGAATTCCTATATAGAAACAAATATCAGTAAGTAATTCTATTTTCAGGAACAAGTTGTATCGTATCATTCTACAATAAACAGGATAGTCACAGAAAATGAAATACATTTTCAGGAAGCTTGACATAGGGGTAAGAATCTTCATACATTTTTATAATTTCCTATATTTACAATCTCCAGTGTATGAGCAAGAAAAAAATACCCTAGTATTTTATAGCAACTCAATAATTTTATTGATTTATTTTAGAGGAACTGTCTTTTTAAAGACCTTACTGTTAATCCAGAATAAAGGCAACAGTAGCTCTTTTTAAAGAATCTTTCAAACTGTATACATTATTACACAGCACATGGAAATCTCACTGAAATTTGAAGACTGATGTTACATAAGGAATAGATAAAGTCATACTGCAGCACCTATAAAGAGACATGGGACTGTTTGTGTCTTATACTATGTTGGTAGGATTCATGAACTCTTTCCAGATATTCAACGCACAAGCACAATGCTTAAGTACACACAATGCAATGCAGAAGTCACTTAATAATCACTGTGTTAATTCCATTACCACACGAATAAAGTGCAGGGTGTAGACAGTGCTTTAATCATCAAGATGCAGTGTATCTTTAAATCAAGAAGTTGTAATAAATCTTAATATCAGAGCACAACACTCTGCCTTGTAAAAAATGTTAACTTTGTATAAGTTACTGAACTATATGCAGGCAGACAGTTCTTCATGCTAGAGCAATGTTATCCTTTATCCCCTCCTCTCTTGCCTCCTCCTATCTGCAGTATTAAGTAATAACCTGAGAAGAAAAAGACTTCCAGACTAGAGATTCATATATTGCATTACAGTGCCAAGACTGACTGTTGCTTTCATTCAGCACAAAACTTTGTAATTAGAGAGGAGATCAGAGTTCAGGATAAATACTTGAGAGTCATCTTTGTGAAAGTATTGGCTATCCCCAGTAATACCAGACCACTTGATACTTCAGTACCATCCAGTTAACCGAAAAACTGGAAGTGGACACTGAGGATTTTCTTCCCTCATGCCTTGAATAAAGCTGCAGCACTGAACTGCTTACTTTAAACAAAAACATGCATGCCCAAACCAACAGCAGCAGTAATATTGATTTATGTGTTATACTACTTCTTACCTTATCAGCTTTTAGTTTTCTCAGAAAGGATGGACTGTCATATCCCTTTGCCTGTCTTGCTTCCTGTAGGTGATTGATCATCCAAACGTTTTTCCTCTGTTTTGCTAGATCTAGTGGTGACTCTCCCTGCCAGGAATATAAAAGTGAGAAATAACCAATTTAAAAATAAAACGCATCCAGGATACTTTTGAAATAGAAAAATGTCAGGTAAAAATAATACATTTAAAATGAGTTCAAGCTACATTCTGGCATACTTTTTCTGCAGCTTACTTGACACCAAACATCATTCATTCCTTTTGGTCTTTTACATGCTCTCTATACATGTGTGGACAAGTAGAATATTGAATGTGTGATCCTGATGATATATATAGCGATAATTGTTGCCTTTTGTGTGACACATCTGCGTTTTACTGCTCTACACACAGTCTCCTAGGCTGTAAATAAAGACTGTGCTTCCCTCTCAGCTATTGACAGGCAGCAGAAATCAAGAAAGAAGAACTCGTGACTGGATCATGGACACTCTCCCAGCCTAAAGCCTGACTACTCAGTTAATTCTCTGCCTTTTTGGCAGAGTTAAGTTACTAGTATCATGGAGTGTTTCTGTAAGGAATTTCTTCCACAAGCTTAATGTTTTCAGATTCATCTCAGTTACCGAACTCCTAGGAAGAAAATGGAAAAGAATAAACTGATTGGTCATGTCCGATTTACTCTGAAACTCTGAGTTTTTATGCTTAGCTTGTGCTTCATGTACTTTGGGTGCTAAGCCAGCAACAGTCCATGCTTTCTCTTTTTCTGCTTTCAGAGGGGACTGACAGACAAAGCAAGAAAGAGACACAGAGAGATACAGGGGCCTAAGGTGCCTACCAAACTGATTTTATTTTACTGCTTTTTAAACATTTAGGAAGAGAGCTCAATGAAAGATACCGATTGGGTCTAAAATTATAGAGGAGGCAAGAGACAACCAATTGCAGGTACCTCCAGCTTCAGTTTTGCATTTGACTCCTCCTCTCTTCTACTGGAGTTAACTCCCCTCCTAAACAAATCATTCATGGAGGCTTGAAAAATGGCTGAATCCTCCATCGCTCGGCCCCCTCCTAAAAAAAAAGTGAGACAGGTACCAGAAACTGAAATTACCCAGAAAGGGCAATAATTACTATAGACAGAAGAGATTTCAAAGATTAAAAAGTACAGTTAGCTACTTATATCCCATAGAAAGACAATGGGAACTGATTACTTAACTGCCATTTTTGCCTTTGAAATCTTGCTCCAAATCTCTAAAAGGAAAGTAAATACAGGCTACAGATAATGAGGTGAAGCTTTTTGCTGCTTAACAGGATCTCACACTCTTGTGTGAGAAGTTTAACTAGAAAAATCAGTTAAAAAAGAATAAACCTTGACTTAACTTGGCTTCAAAGTTTTTTAGCCAGATGTTTTAAGAAACAGATTAACCTCAACAGAATATCCTCAACAGAATGCCTGAACTCAAACTATGGCATCTGTTTCATCACAAATTTAACAGCACCTTAAATTGCTAGTATCTGGAAATCTCCAGAGATGCTGCTGTTTTAGTATCACTTTATATATCCAGACTGTAAAGATTACCTGTGGAAAAGCAATCCCCCTCTGGGAGTTGATCTCCCAAGTAAATCCTGAAGTTGTCTTGGGGTCCAGCTGAGCATCCCTTCCACTAGAGGGCCATGAGACACCTAGGAACTGCCTAGATAAAAAAGATTGAGGGAGCTTTAAAGAAGTCTTTGACTATGCTTCTCATCATCTGGCCATTTTAATGGGTGGTGGATGGCTGACTTTCTTAGAAAGCAGAAAAAAAAAAAAAAGAAAAAATTCGGCAAACCTAATCTAGTAACACATTTAGTTTGCCAGCAAGCTTTAAGGCTTCTATAGTATATATTTAAAGGGTTTAGATAGAGAGAATCATCTAAAGAATGATTACCACAGAGAACTTTATATGTAGACTTCCACAGACAGACAAGCCTACAGAGACACTGCATATTCAAGAAATTACATCTGAAGTCCATTCAATGATTCATTGTATATTTAAAAAAAAAAAGTCTTCCTTAAACAGTAAAAGCTCTTTTATGTCTTTATCACTCTCTAGTAAAAAAGGAGATTTTGTTTATATTTAACTAAAATTTAAAGGTGTTAAGCTGACTCCCCATGAAATCCTGTCCTCCTCTGCCAAATTTGTCTATGAGTATGGCCAAATAATGCCCTTAACAACAACAAAAGAATAGAAAAATCAACAAAACAAGAAACCTCCACTCTATTTAGACTACTGAAAAGCAGCCTCCATCTATAGTCCAGTTCTCAAAAAGGTAAAAGAAAGTATCTTATTACCAAAATAGAAGTATTATTTTCTTGTACAGCACAAAGTAAAGAGAACACAAACTGGACAAACCCCCTGCTTGTATCAAGCTTTATTCCAGAGTAATTGTGCTATTGTTCATCTACTTCTCAAACTGTCATGCAAACTACAAGAGTGCCTTCCTGAGATGATTGGCTCAATTAGTTCCCAACCTAGGTGGCCACCGGCAGGTACCTTTCTATCCCAGACTGCCTAGAGCTGATAACGGCAAGATCAAAGCTCACACCTAGTATTTCAGCCACTTCATTTGAAAAAGATGAATGGCTTTCAGCCAATGTGGTTCTTTTAACCTTAGCTGTCTTACCACCAGCCTTGGTCAATTCCATTTGCCTATCTGGGAAAAAGACTTTGCTAGATAGTGCTGCAGAAATCTGGAAGTGACTGCATCTGAAAGGAGCCTTTCACGATTCTTTTTATTTCTCAAGATACATGAGTCAGACCAATTAACAACCTCCCTTTGCCTCAAAAAACTTTTTTGCTGAACAAAGCTGAAGCACAAAAGTGAGTTTCTATACACCTATGAAAACCAATCAAATTCCTATGTTTCCTAAATGTTTACTATCACCCAAGTTAGCATCTGTTATAAAGCCACTGGCAAGATGGCAAAACTGTCACTGACAGAATGATTTTCATCCTCTGAAGATCCTAGAAACCTGGAAGACATGCAAGAAACCTAGACTCCACCAGAGAGGGCAGGCAGTGATTACAGAAACCAGGCACATGTCTTCTGGCATGACTGGAAAGATATCATGATCCAGTGGGTTCAAAATCCTATTTTTTCTACTGACTGCTGCTGTCTGTCAATAAGGAAGGAGAGACCACAAACTGCTTCAGTCTATCAGATACTTTTTATTTGGCCAAACATACAGATTTTTGTTATGGATTTCATAAGAGTCCAAAAATGTAGGCAAGGTTAAAACTCCAATCACACTAATCAGTCTGCCAAGAGAAGGTTGGTATGACACCCTGAAATTTTTTTTTCCCCCCACAAAAATACCTTATTTTTTACCATTAAGTGGCATAGAGAAAAAACTTTTTGAGTTTACAGGAAGTGAGACTAGAAGTGTAATTCATCCACATGACTGACCTTACAGACCAGGAACAATTATTAGATATTCACATCAGTACATGCAAGAGGCTAGTTGATTTATTACAAACATGAGAAAAGCCATGTGATTTTTCTAATAAGTTTTCATTCATGATCATCGTTACTTCTGATATTCTGAAGTGGAAGTAGGACCTAGACAGCTACTAGAAAAATTTGACTGCAACCTTACAAAAACTGTTCCATGCTGTTCAAGAAAATGGATCTATTTTTTTAGTATATTTCTACCACTTGTGGCCAAGCAAAATAGGCCCTGTCCATCTTAATCAGTAGCGAAAATGGTGAAAGATCAAATAAATTTTATTAAGTATTTAATATTTTATAAATGCAGATTTACAGCTGTACTTCTGAGTGTAACCACACCATCTGTAACACTAACTAAATGGAAAATACAAATATTTAAAGAGAAATTGAGGACAGCATTCTTTTTGTAAAAGTGAATTCTTCTCTGACACCACCGAAGAAACAGCTTGGGTGGTGAAATGCATCTAATCTCACATACACAATAGTCTGGAGGCAATGGACAAAGCCATGTTCAAAAGGTGCACCTTCCAGTGCTGGAGAAGCTCTTACAGATTTCAAGTCTATGGTATATATTCCAGCAGTTCCTTGGCTGGTCAAACATATGCTAGGGATGGGCTCTATTAATGCTGAATCTAGCTTCATCATTAAGAGGTTCTGGTGATCCGGCAGCTTAAAATTCTGATGCAAAAAAAAGAGCTCACTCCCACATATTTGCACAAAATCATTGGTAAATTATTTACATGAGTACGTCTGAAGGTGCAGATCTTGTGGTTATGCATCAACGTTAGGAAAAACTGCTCCCCAATTAAATTCTAGTGACTGACATGGCTTTTGCTCCATCTCCACAATCCCACCATACACACAATAATCTATTCTTCTGTTATTTCTGCCTCAAACTACAATAAAAACAGACCAAGTGATTACCTTAATATTTTGAGCATCAACATTAGCTCCAGCTTCTAAGAGAAGACTAATAACTGTAGTATTTCCTGCTAGCACAGCCCAGTGCAATGCTGTGTTTTTGTGGTATTTGTCTCCAAGATTAACAGAAACATTAAATGTAAGTAGTAACCGGGTTGGATCCACACTAGAAAAGAAAGTTCTTATTAGATCTAGAGAACTCAAGTACATACCAACTTACTGTTAGTGAGTTCAATTTCTACAAAAACATCGTAACAGCCAAGGGACATTTTTTGCTGATGATTATGAATGGCTCAAATTTCCATTGCACCAAAAAGTAACCACATTTCTGTCAACTTTTAAAAGAGCTCAATAAGATAGTTTGTTCTGGGATGTCATGAAACACATCTGTTAGACAATTCTGGCTTTACATTTACCAAAACTCAGAAGTATGGATTTGCAAAAGCATGCACATGATTATATACTTGGCAGATAACAACCAAAGTTCAAAATATGTTATATTTCCACTTCACATTCCAAAAGATGAAAATAAAATAGGATGATAATGTGCAATGGTAGGTATTCATAAAATCTAGCATATGTTACTCTCAACAGTCAATGAAGAGAGGCCCTCTCAAGTGTGAATCTAATTCAGACAAATTTGCTCTTTGGAGGAGTGTTATTTTACACCAACTTTTTCTAATCTTCTCCACAAGAAGATTTACTATAAGCTAAAGATTCCTATTGTGAGTACTTCTGCATAATATACTATCTCTTGAAGAGGTCATTGTACTGGTTTTGGCTGGGATCAACTTAGTCATGTTCAAAGTACCTCCTATGGTGATGTCTCATTCGTGAGCAAAACAGTTGTTGATAACACATCTGTGCTCTAGCTGTTGCTGAGCAGCACTTGCACAGCATCAAGGTTTTTTCTGCTTCTCACACTGCCCCACCAGCAAGTAGGCTGGGGCTGCAGAAAAATCTGGGAGGGGACACAGGAGAGCTGACCCTAACTGAGCTAAGGGATGTCCCAGACCTTATAATGTGCTCCATAATAAAAGCTGGAGGAAGAAGGAAGGGAGGGACATTTGTAGTTATGGCATTTGGCTTCCCAAGTAACTGTTACAGCCCAGCTGTCCTGGAGATGGCTGAACACCTGACGGCTGATGGGAAGTAGTGAATGAATTCCTTGTTTTGCTTTGCTTGTTTGGCTTTTGCTTTACCTATTATACTGTCTTCATCTCAACCCACAAGTTTTCTCACTTTTAGCCTTTTGATTCTCTTCCCCATCCTGCTGGATGGGAGTGAACAAGTGGCTGTGTGGTGCTGCGCTGTCTACTGGGGTTAACTCACACCAGTCATAAATTAAGGAAGATGAAGTGGCAATTGTGGAAAGAACACTGACTAGTTAAAACAAACAAACAAAAACCTTTCCAAAAAATCAAAACAGGTCACTGCTATATGACAGCATCAAGAGAAAGTAAAAACTGGAGAGAAGTATTACCTATGTGTTCTGTAAGCTGCCCACATTAAAGGTGTCATTCCATTTTGATCCATCATATCTACATCCTAAAAAAGGAAAAAAAAAAGTTGGTGAGATAAGTAAGAATGCTCAAGATCTAGTAGATAAAGGGTTTGAAATAAGCAGCAGTATTTTAAGACTAACCAACAGATGTTAACGCCAACATTGCAAAAATAATAGTTCAAATGTATTCTGGAAAACTAAGGAACAGTCATGTTAAGACCAGTCATTTCTATCTTACTATTAATCTTCAGCATGAAATATATATATAGATGACATATTACTGTGTTCAAAATCAGGAGAAAACTAGAATAATGAACTACTAATTAATAAAATACTTGAGAAATTAACATAAATACTATGACCTGAATCCTACATCCTACTAAATGCTAGCTGCCTCTTTTTTTTTTTTCCATTTGCAAAGCAATTTGCCTTAGAACACCCAGTTCCAAAGTTATTTACATATCATGTTACTGAGTTAATTGATGACAGAAAATGATAGAATGGTTTGGGTTGGGACCTTTAATGGTCATCTAGTCCAAACGCCTTGCAATGAACAGGGACAAATTTTAGAGCAGGTTGCTCAGAGCCTTGTCTAACCTGACCTTGAATGTTTCTAAGGATTTGGCTTCTACCACTACTCTAGGCACCCCGATCCTGTGGTGCACCATTAGCATTGTGAAAAATTTCTTCCTTGTATCTAGTCTAAATTTTAGTTTAAATCCATTACCTCTTGTCCTGTCACAACAGGCCCTGCTAAAAAGTTTGTTGGACTATTTATTATAGGTCCCCTTTCAGTACTGGAAGGCCACAATAAGGTCTCCCCAGAGCCTTCTCTTCTCCAGGCTGGACAACCGCACAATTTTCAAGTTTAAACAAGAGTCGTTAATAAAAATAATGTACCCAGAAAAAGAAATTATCCATAATCAAGTGGCAACTAAAATGATGGCAAAAAAAAAAAANATGGTCATCTAGTCCAAACGCCTTGCAATGAACAGGGACAAATTTTAGAGCAGGTTGCTCAGAGCCTTGTCTAACCTGACCTTGAATGTTTCTAAGGATTTGGCTTCTACCACTACTCTAGGCACCCCGATCCTGTGGTGCACCATTAGCATTGTGAAAAATTTCTTCCTTGTATCTAGTCTAAATTTTAGTTTAAATCCATTACCTCTTGTCCTGTCACAACAGGCCCTGCTAAAAAGTTTGTTGGACTATTTATTATAGGTCCCCTTTCAGTACTGGAAGGCCACAATAAGGTCTCCCCAGAGCCTTCTCTTCTCCAGGCTGGACAACCGCACAATTTTCAAGTTTAAACAAGAGTCGTTAATAAAAATAATGTACCCAGAAAAAGAAATTATCCATAATCAAGTGGCAACTAAAATGATGGCAAAAAAAAAAAACAAAACAAACCACCAAATGATTACCTTTATCAGAACACAGCCACAGAATGATAAAGCAGAGCCACCCAGACAATTCTCTTAAATCCAAAAGAAAGAAAATATGCTGTAGGTATGAGGTCCTTATTATAAATCCCTGCCTCACTAACGTGGAAGTTGGCAATTCCTAAATGCACCAAGGCAAATTGGACACTCAAGCTCATTTGGGCAAGTTCCACAGACCACCACTAACAAAATTACTGTAAGCTAACTTAATGCAAGACCTGCACAGAGCTATGAGAGTGTTTCCTATGCTGTTCCACTCAGTCATTACCAGGCAAATTAGGTTGAAAGGGTGTCGGTATAGTCTTCTGCTACACAAAGTACTGAAAGAAACCCAGAAAGTGGAAGATACTTCTTTCTATCAGCCTCAGAAGCTTCTTCTCCCCTCCAGTAGCCTGCTAAATGCCTAGCACCTTGGGATTCCCATAGACAGTGCTCCAAGTCTGACCCAGGCAGAAGTTTCCCAGAAAATTCAATTTAATTCTTCCAAATAATTGCTTTTAAAATGTCCCTAGCCTGTAGATAATTTTACATTTCTGAGTCTTTACTTTGTTGCTCAATTTTAAAAATAAAAAAGAGGGGGAAATTTAAAAAATCAGTTGATGAAAGAGAATTATTATTGTATTGTTTATTCAGAAAAGTATTACATTCATTGAGACCAGGATCCAAGTCTGTTTGCCCATAGTACTTGTATGTATTAGATCCTTTTGAAACTACTAGGACCACGCAGAAATTCACATTCCCTTTAACCTTCTCTTGTTGAGATTGTGCAGAAAATTGGATCTGCAGCCTAACCTTCAGTTCATTCACCCCTGAGAAGCATTACTTTGATTCACAGGTCACACTGTGTGAACAACGTATTTTGAAGATTGCTCAAATGACCCTAACAGGAATAACCACTCTTTCAGCTTTTGATTTCATATAGAAAAGCAATTCTTTGTGACAGCAGGGACCTGATTGCCTGGATATAAGTAAAATGATTCCTTCAGTGATTCCACCTGACCTATCAAAACTACACTTTGCACACCAGGTGACAGTAAGCTAAAAGAAAAAGAAAAGACAAACACAAAAACACCTGCCATCACCTCCAGACTATTCCCTGCACATAAATTACCTAGACAGGCTACAGCTATTACTCATATTAAGCTACAGTATGGGCTGAGGCAGATCCCTTTTCAAAAGAGTTTTAGGAAGAAACAAAGCAACTGAGACTGACTTTCATGTTGTTGTGTAGATGATGCAGGTGTGGACAGCAGACATAGTCTCCAACAAACATTTCCTGAAAAATTCTTTGCTATTTTTCCAAATCATTACCACAACCACATGACAAGTGGAACATTTCTGAAGGGAAGCTCTACTGCCACTTTTACCAAAGGGCTGAGGCAAAACACCAAATACTGACAGGCATTTTAGCATCAATTTCTTGTCTAACTCTCAGTGACAGGTCAATCTGATAATGCTCATGGAGTGATGTAGCCGTGATGTTAGGACACCCTACAAGCACTCCAAGAACCAAAGATTTCAATAATAACTGATGCAATGATCAAAAATTGCACATACTGCTGCCCTCTGTATGCATTTCATGCGTGAACTCTGTGGACCACAACTGCCAAATTCTTTACTTGTTTCTGAAACACAACTACTCTAGTTCTGAAAGAGAACAACTTTGCATATGCAAAGACAACCAGATTTAATCCTAGGACACCAATACACGATTCCACAGTGGAAATACAGGGGAGAAAGAGATTCCTGCATGGGAAGGAGCTGCAGCAACTATTCTGCAGCTTGACACTTCTTTCTTCAAGCGAATAGCAGCTAGAGATCAGAGCAGCATTTAGGTTTACCAGGACATTTAACAAGTAGTGGTCAAACCACTACCATGACACAATTTGGCCTTTTCAAAAGCACAAAAAGCATCAAGAGTTTCCCCAGAGAAATGCATTAAACTGCACAGAAAGAGACCAGGAATTTGATCCTCTCTGGAACTGTTATTGGTTGTTTCACAAAACACAGACCTTCATCAGAAGGCCCATCTTACCCATGTTCAGAACTGTATTCTCCATAAGGAAAAAATCCCTTCTACAGGGACTGCTGCCCATGGAGAGGGAAACAGATTTCTAAAGAGACATATTTAAAAGCATAGAGTAAAGAAGATTTATCAGGAAGGGAGATATAAGGCTGAAAACATTTCCTAATATGGGAAAGATGTGTGCTAGTTATTCAGTAGAAGCAGAGACTTTGTGGGATTCTTGTGGAATGAACGCCTGTCAACAGGCAGCTCATCAGGCAAGGTAGCACAGGACTGAACCTACCTTGCCCTTTCAAACAACAAAAGCTCTGTTCTGAATACTCTAGTCCATCAAACACCAAGTCAGTTTTGACAATCATGAGGAAGAAACACAACTGTACTTAAAATTCTGTAAGGAATGGGCTGCAGGCTGGGTCTAAGAAATAAAGACTTGGTTCAGTGGCTTCCACTGGCCTGAGCCTGGTGCAGAGAATGATCCCCAGTACCAATGGATGTGACAGTGCTTAGAAGCACTGCTCACAGACTGCAGCACCAAAGTACCCAGGCTGCTAGTATCATGCTGGCATCTCCCAACCTAGATGCCAACTACTCCCAGGCCATAGCTCAGAAGAAGGCCTTATATAGCTCAGGACAGAAGTTAACAAATGAAATTGCAAATCAGAAAAAAAAAAAAAAATACCAGAACACACTTGATGAATGATAGTTAAAACTATGAAAATTATAATTAAACTATGAGTATGAAATAGACCACATTTTTAGCTCCAGAGCATTTCTTACAACATGATTTTATTAGCAACTTTATAGCCACTCATTATCTGTGGTTATGTCACACATGCCACAGGGTGAGAACACATTACTGGACCAGCCGAGATATGATATCTGTATCTTGACTGACTCCAGGGTGACATGGTTGCATGTGCTAGGCCCTGATATTGCCTTTGGCATTTTAAGTAGCATAGGCACAGTATCAAGCAGTTGAGTAGTATAACCATCAACTTTTAACATATTTAAATGCCTTCAAACTCTTTTCAGTTTTTCTTTCTTGCATTTAAATAATGATCTTACCTACACTTGAACTGTGCTGCAGTTTCTGTTACTTGCTATCTGATTATATTTATTTTATTTACTTGCCCCAGGCTTGATTTTGATCCAGGCAACTCACACAAACATGAGCAAATTATGATACAGCCTGGTATTAATCTCTCAAAATTCAGACACGACTAAATAAAAAGCAACTGGTATCGGCTACTGCTGCTGCTTGGCTGAGTAGTACTTGCTGGCATGAAAGTGGATTCACTTCCAACCAAGGCCAGAGGGCATCTAAGCATTCTTCCCCTATACTATACTCCAGAAGCTGGAGGACTGGATTCAAGTCTCAAATTGGAAATTCTGCCATTGGCTGATGCAGTCCAGGAAGAGAGTGAAGCAGCAGCACTGATACTGAGTTCCAGCTCTGTCTCAAAAAGGGACGAGAGGCAATTAGGAGTAACTTTTTAATCCACCTGTTCTCTAGACAGTTCTGAAAGAGAGCCTCTCTGATCGTGCACGTCCACAAAGGCAACAGGATAAGAACTAAGAAGGCACAACCGTCTACAATGGCCTTTATTTTGACATTTATTGAGTTGTCATTTACTTCACAGACACTACAATTAGGTTGAGAACAAGGGCAAACCTACTCTTTGCATATAAGAGAGCCTGGTCTCTGTAAAGACGAAAAAAATTTGCAAGTAGTATCTAAGGTAAATCCACATAAGCAAAAGCAGTCTACATTTCCAAATCTTTTATGTTCCAAATGATGTATATAGCATCACAAAGACAGTTAAAAGAAGGGAGGAAAAAAAAATTAATGTCCTCATATTACTTATTAAAGGAGAATAAAAAGTAGAATAGTGTATTTCCCACAGTTCCTACAGAAACCCTGCAGTTTCTGTAGTTGTGTGCAGGATAAGGTAGAGAATTATGAGTCTAGGGATTATTACAATGTGATGGATACTACTATATCTTAAACAAATAAACACATAATTTTAAAGTTGAACTTTTTGAAGCGCTTCCAAAGTTAGTGTTAAAATTAATTCAAATGTATGGCATGGAAAGGACTCCAAAACTGTACTTGAAAACATTTGGAAGATTTCATAAGAATCATCCTTTTAAAAGCTACTGATAAGGAAAGATGTTTCCAAGAGACTAAGTTTAAAATTTTGAAGCAAGTTTGTGTTTATGTTATATATACATCTAAAGATGCACAGCTTCATTTGGACTGAAGTATTATCTGCTCAGATAAATAGAACAAGTCTGTAGATAAACATAAGGAGAAACAAACATTTACAGGAAGATTCCATAATCACAGTAGAGCATTTTGAAGGCCATTTATACTTCATTAATATTATGCTTTAAACAAGTTCACACTTCCAAACCATCTGAAAGATTTTTCTGGTAACATAATACCCACATACAATTATACATAACTTGTGAACAAATATCCATGTTGTTCCTGACAAAACACCTTTCTCTACAATCATTAACTCTCACAAAATAGTGATTATGTATGATGAGCCTCTTCTTATGCCTAGCTTGTTCTCTATCATACACTAAATACTGTTTCACCAAACAGTTCTCAGACACAAATTGAATACTGCATGGAGCAATAGTTTGTTTCCAAAATAAAAAATATTTAAAAAAAAAGTATGTAGGCACAAATCATTTTCTGTAGCAAATGTACTATTTGTTTTACACAGACCAAAACCACCAATTCCATAGACATGTTCTATCTGACTCACTAGATCATAACTCACTTGCTATTTGGAAGGATAAGCAGAAGTGTGAACAACATTAGCAAGATTGTAAAATGAGAGGAGGGCTTTGACTTTTCTATATGGTTTACAAAGTAAAGCGAATTTGCACTTCAGGCATGTGTCTGTGGGTGAGTAAATCTACAAATTATAATGCAGAGTGAGTAGGAAAAAGCAAACATGTTTTAGAGCATACAGAACAAAGGATGGGAGAACAACGAGAACAGTAATGACTACACATACTATATACACACTTTACAGATGTAGCAGTAATATAAGAGGTTATCAAGAAGGTTTGGGGTAGTTTTGATGTTTAGTTTTTTTATTTATTTACACATGTATGCAATTAGTAACTGCAATAACTAAAAGTTGTGGACTGAGGCATAAAAAAAAAGAGATGACCAGTGACAACTCTTTGTCGTTAGATTCTTTACACATGTATAACCTGATGATTCTGTGAATTCTAAGATATTTGCTGTCACTGTTACTGTTAACACTTAAAAGATTAAATTAATTACAAATAAAGAATGGTAACAGAATAACTGCTAGAATTCCAATATACTGCACTCAACAAGTATGAATTAAAAGTCAAAGTACTCAGACCACTGTTAGAAGAAATTAAGTTAGCAGGTGGCACATCAGTACTATAGTCTACAGTAAAAGACATTGAATTATTTTTATGTTTAGTCAGGCAAGTATTTTGCATTTCCCAAATGACAGGAATAGTTTTCAACTGTTTTCCCACTCTAATTTTGAGTAGAATCTATTTAAATATGGTATTACTTAAAGTTTACCTGTCCCTTTGCTATCAGGTAAGCAACAATCGAAGTATGTCCAAACTGGGCAGCCAAATGAATACAGCTACATCCTTCTCCATCAATTAGCGACGGATCTGCCCCATATTTCATCAGCTGTACAACCATGGATAAGTGACCCTGTCTAAATGTAACAAAACACAAACAAACCAGACAACTAAATAACTATATAGAAAAACTATTAAAATGTGAATACTTGAATACAAGAAATATGTTTAGCAGTTAATTACACTAGTTAAATCCATACTTCGACTCAAACTTTGAAAACAATTATCATTATGTGATTCTGCAACTAAGCAAATTCTTATGAGCAAATTCAATGCAGCCAGTGCTTTCATCATATGCAATATCCTTAAGCATGTTGTACAGCAAAAAGACAGTCAGCTAAAACCCCCAAATTATTAGTTTAGAAATCTAGTCTACAGTGACTTCTTGCAATCCACTTATGAAACCTGGTATTTTAAGAGATGCCAAACTGGCTCTATACTCTTTTTTTTTACAATTTATTAAAAACAGTAGTGAAATAAAAATAGTAAGTATAAAAGGAAAACTGAAGCTTTACACTTCCTTCACCCTACATTAAAAGCTTACATACAGTTTTGGCATTATGAACATAGCTGTAGCCTTCTTGTAGACATGGTGCCTAACTGTCCTTGCAATCAGTCAGAAGCAGCTGTGAACAACGCTTCACAGAACAACTGATAGCAGCTATGAACACCCGGAAATGTAATCAAGCTTTTGTCCTATCAACACAGAATTTAGAGTGTGATCTGTTACACAAGCTAAAAACTTCCAACGGAGGTTAACGAGCAAGTCCTCATTTTTGGTAAACAATTTTTTTTGCTACATTAGGTGTTCTCAAAGCTGATTTTCTAGGTCTCCTTTTGGAGTCTACAGTTAGAAATATTAATATAGACAATGCTTCTTTCCCATCAATTTCCAGATAGTTGTCTAAAGGAGCAGCTGCTGCTCAAAGGGTGTCTTGAATTTTCCCAGCCATTCATCAATCTTGGACCATCTTCTACATCATAAAGCTGATTTAAGTGCATCTTAAATCTACACATGTAACAGAACATGGCAAGGAAGACGTCACACAAAATCACCCCGCATCTACAGAAGTGCTGCTGAACTTCAGAGATCTTATTTTCGTCAGTATTCTGAAGTAAACCATGCTGACTATAGACTAATTTCACTTTAGTTCTTCTATTATAGCAGTCAGCTTCCTCTACATCAGAAAGAGATAAGACAAAAACTGAATTATATGCTGAAAACTCCTGTAGCTCAAACATACCACATGGACAGTGTGCCCAGTTAATGCCTGAATTAATTCTTGTACAAAGTATTCCCATAGAATAAGCAATTTCATAAATCAATCAGTAGTAGATTCCAGGTTAAGCAAAACTACAGGAAGAATCCAGAAGACTTTTCCCCACCTTGTTGCCCAGTGAAGTGGGGTAGAATTTAAATCTCCTCCAAGCTGATCAACGATAGCACCTTTTGATATGTAGTATCTGGAATAACAGAAATAGTAAACATTATTACTTGTCTTAGTTAAATATAAAGGACAGACAGTAAGCATGTCTGATGTTATGCAAAAGAGGCAGTTACAGACCAGCAGACCAGGACCTTTCCTTGTCTTCATATAACCTTCCTTATAAGAGGTTATGCATATACAATTTTTTTTTTTTCCTTTTTATGTGGGTTGGGAGATTAGGGATGTGCTTCCTATTGTTTTAAACATACTGCTATTTCCTAGTTGAAACTTCCCAGGTAAAACAGAATATTGCTGTCTGTATTACTACAAACTCTGCTATCACAGAAGTATTTAATAACATGGATTCTTCTAATATATTTAGGGGTTGCTGCATTAAAAAAAATCTGAATTATTGGTAAAATAATATGCTGATAGAAGACTATCATATTTAAAGAATTTAGGCTAACCAGTAAAAATATACACAATTCAACTTGTAGCATGTATCACCACTAGAGTGGCCCTGCTGAAGTCACTGTTCCAAGGACACACACTTAAGTTTTGCCTTTAGCCAAGTACTAAGATTTTTACAAACTTCCCAACTGCTATTAATCAAAGAGCAAAACTACATCAGTATTTAAAAAAAAACACTTCTGAATGATGGCCTAGACATCATCATCTTCCTCAATAACAGTTATAGAAAGATGACCTTCCTGTAGGAATAAAACAACCCATATTTAACCACAGTAATTCATATTCATAGTAATTTGTACTACTCCTGTGAACTGTTCTCTCTGCTGTTTTAGATGGGACACTAAACTGGCAATATGACTTCCCCTTTGTGAAAGAAAATGCATACGTGGTTCTTCATTCGCTGCTGTATAAGCCAATGGAAAAAAAAAAAAAGAGTAGCAACAGACCTTGGAAAACTACTACCTAGTTCTAGATTCCTAAGTGCCTGTGTATTTCAAGTACTTGCGCCCGCAGGTGTTTTGCTTTCAAAATGCCTGTCAGGGATATATGAATGCTGTTCTCCCGCCCACATAAACTATCCTTCAAATCCTCAGTGTTGAGTTTCTGGCACCTCAATTTTCTCTAAGTGTTTAAAACCACGGCAAGAAGAAGGACAAACAAACAGAACCATTTGAAAAGCATTACTCTAAATACTTTCTTTTCCTTTAGTGCTTATTGATTCGGAGAAATTTCAAAAATAGCTGAGAAGTTACCTTTAGCAACAGAAACTGAAAAATGCATTAATTATACATCTCCACTCTTAAAACATCTAAAGTTAAAGTCCTTTTAAGCTGCTTAGAGCCATCAGACACAATGAAGGACTTCAGCAGACTTGCCAAACAAGATCTGTTCTGATCAATGCAGAGCAGTCCACTCCGCTGGTCATCAACACAAAAGAACAAAATTGCAACATCTTTCTGCTTGAAGTTAAGCTTTTGGCTTTCTTCATGAGAACAACCAAAGATTTTGTGGAAGTCTTGGCTCCATGGAAGCAAAAAGACAAGTCGTATAGAAGGTAAAGGGAGAATGTAATTCTGTTATAGTGAAGTATCAGGCACCAAAGAACAAATTTGACACTGCAAAGCTATTTAATCCCCTTTGGGAAGGAGTTCCCAAGAAAATCTTGTCTAGATAAAAAACAGCACAGAGAAATTCACAGTCAGGCTTGGATCAATCTTGCTGATGTGACAGCCACTCCTGGGGAGGTGAACATTAAACAGATTGTCTTATTCAAACACTTGTCCCGGCAGAAACACAGAATATGTTCAGATTCTACTGAGCAGCAGCACTGCTTACTGGTTAGTATGTTTTATTTAGAAGGAAGAACTCACAGTTTGACAACTGGGAACAGACAAGACGGTGATCTCCTGGCAGATGGTGCATTGAAATAATGTTTCCTTGAGGGTGTTCTCAGACCAAGTTGAGATTTATCATTGCATTTCAGTTTCAGTACACATAGATGGTGAGATTTTTCTGCAAACCAGACTGAGAACTTTATCTCTTTGTCTAGGTAGATCCTGCAGAACAAATTCTGTGCTTTGTGAGAATGTCCCTGGAGAAAGGAGGAAATGGGTGATTCTACTCTCAGAGAGTCATCTAAGCTTCCCGGATACAAGATGCCAGGTGTGCAAGTCCTGTTTGAGTTATGTACTTATATTAAAGAAAGCCAATCTGGTAAGTTGCCTTACAAAGAAAATACTTCCACTGATCTCTACATCAGCATCACAAAGTCTTTGCCAGGCATTTGAAAACTGTCTTGTGGGATCTAAGTGCACAGGCACTATTGCTAGAAGGAGGAAAAGTAGAAGAGAAATTCTTGTCTGGAGAAAGTTTGACAAAGGGAATGGGGAAATGCAGGCAGTAGCTGACTGTAGAGACATAAGGTAAATTTTTGCACTTTTACAAAATTGAGTTGAAAAGATACCACTGGATCAGTGTCATGATGAAAAAAATAATTACACTGACACTTATCCCTGATCCCATAGATATAAGAAAAGGTACTGTAGCTTTCCTTATAAAATATGAATGGATTTCACCATTATCTACAATGACTCTCAATTCTCATAACTGACAGGATGAGGAAATCCTAAAAATAAGTCTAATTCTAAGCTTGCACTCTCCACAGATGAGCTGCTAAACTACTTCACTGGAAAGACCTTAGATAGTCAATACCTACTAAGCAAGACACTGATATCTGCTACCATGAGAGCAGACCACTTAGACTCTACCTCTCTGATACCAAGCTTACTGGCCAACATTTTTAATGAAATTACCCATTGCACACAATGGGCACAGAATAATTTAATTCCAAGAAGGTTAAATAAACCAGTGACTCACAAAACAGTCAGAGAGTGCACAATATGCTGGCTGATTTAAATTAAAATAAATCATGACCCCCTCCCAAAGACAGAGGAAGTTAAGAGCATAAGAACTGCATCAGGATGAATGAATTTTAGATACAGTTAAACACATTAGTAGCCACATGCACTCTATAGTAACCAGTAGGAAGTAAAGGTAATGCAGTATGTCACAGTGGGAGAGATGCATCAACATGGGAGTTTTTAGATATTGTTGAGGAAAAAAAGAAGAATTAGGCACATAAGATTTAAGAACATTCAAATGTCAGAGCCATACTAAATGAATTTGAAAGAGAAATAGCTGGTACAATTAATGTTATGTTGAATTACAATTCTCAGAGAAAGTTTCCAGCACTCAGGTGGAGATATCTACCTAATGTACAATAAACACCTAACTAGGTGGAGGTATCTACCTAATGTAAAATAAACACCTAACTGGAAATTCAGATGGAGATTTAAACACAAACTTCCATCAACATGAAGATGACATTCTGATTTTGAACCACCTCTATACGATTGCTATAGCAGGACATTGCTAGCAACATGCTTGCTGGTGAAAACAAGATAGAATGCACCACAAAAAAAAATGTATTCTAAAGTATTTCTCACAAGTTTTGCTTCAAAACAGGACTAATGGGGAATTTAAAATTTGGTCCTATTTTCTCTGTGATCAACATAGAGGGTTCCCCAAAAAAAATTTTTGGCAAGTTTTGTTTTGTTTGTTTGTTTTTAAATTTGTTTTCATTTTAGTTGTTTTTAAAGCCATAGAACACATACAATGCTAGTGAACCAAAGCATAATCAAGTATCACACATAGATTCACACATAGTCAAAATGCAAATTAGGTCTTCAAATTTCTCCCTCCTCTAAATTTCAAGATGAAAACTTGAGATTTTAAGAAACCCATTATTATTTATCACCTTAGAAAAAGAAATCCATGTTTTTAAGGACATTGCAAATTTTTTTTTGACTTAAAATGTAACACATACTTCACCAGATCTATCCTGTTGTTTATTGCAGCCCAGTGGAGAAGCGTCACATTTTCTTTGTCTGGTTGTCGGACATCATAACCTGCTTCCACCAACTCTCTACATCGCTCGTATATGCCATACCTGCAATAAGCAAACAAGATTTTTCAAAGTGTTACCTTAGATAAAAATGCATACAGAAAATACCATAATTGTGATCACAATACAAAAGCTTCAAGAGAAAAGAAACAAAGGAAAACAAATTTACTTTCTGTTTCCATATGATTACAGCTCTCTCGCAACAAGACGCTTCCAATGGCAGGAGTTATATTAATGAACTCAAGATTTTACAGAAAACTTGTCTCCACAGCAACCTATACAGCCAAGCAAGTCAAAATATTGATCAGTAGTATACCAAATATAAAGAAAAATTTCTTCCCAGGGACTCACTACATTTGTTTCTCCCACCTCTGTTCTCTTCTTTTCCATCAGTTTAGCCAGCTGATTTGACAGCAGATGAAATTCAGCAGGTGACAAGATCACCAAGTCAACTACAAAGACTAAAGGAGCTCACACACTTTCCATTTTTCTTCTCAGATAACAAATAGGAAACTTCTTGATATAAATTAGTACTGCTTCCTTTCATATTACATTAATTCTTTTATTAAAGATGACTATTAGCTGAGTTACCTTCATTAGAAAAAAAAAATCTGCATATATTTTGAAAGTTGAAACAAACCAGGGAGCATAAACACCACTTAGGCATCTAACGCAGGACTAACACCAACATTAAATAATGTTTCTCTTGATGCTTACACTGTTTTACCACCTATTTTTAGTGGCAATAAAAGCAATGAAGAAAGGCAAGTAAAGATTACATTTCAACATCTGTACAGTCCGTAGGGATGTCTCAAGGAGGAGACAAATGTGTGAGTGCACCCTGAAATCAAGGTAAATGACTTGTGACATCTGACTTCTGCTAGAGCAGAATTTTAACAGCTTCTGAAAGCTGGAATTGAATTACATGTTCCTTATGTTGCTTCTATGTTCTACTTTCTTTAGAAAAGACAGCCTGAGACAACGTAAAGCCCTTTGCACCACTTGACTGGCTTGTGTAACTGATGCTGGGATGGTTTTTTTGTGGACTAGTTACTGTTTGTTTTCTTTTCCTTCATGTATTTGAATGGATCCCCAGTCTTGACAAAGGTCCCGTAGTGAGGCCTTAAATGAGTCAAGTCACCAAACCTCAGGAATACTTTCCAAGCCTATCACTGCACATAAAATAGTATGACAATATTAAAAAAAAATAATAATTTAGACATAACAGCCTACTTAGATTATGTTGTTTTCAATTTCTCAGGAAACTTGCACTAGAAATTACAAAAAATGCTAGAAAATGTTGTCATACATATAATCTTTCCAAACATTACAGAAAATCAGAAAAAGACTATTGCATGCACTACATAACAATTGGCAATAAATCTGTAAAATGTGATCCTTCAAGATGAGTAAAAAAGCAGCAGTCATATTAATCAGTTGGGGGGGTGGAGGGAGGCAGGGAGAGGTTTGGTTTACAAAGACTTAAAAATACGCAAGCAGCTAGACAAGATACACATACTCAGACACACATAACTGCCAAGAAAACTGATAAGGTTTTAAGTCTGGCCAATCTTGAGGCGCACTATCTCCCAAGTCCCATTCTTAACCAGCAGTGGAGCCTGATGAGTGCTTGTTCAAATAGCTCAACACGTACCATTCCTGGGTACTAAAGGCAGGTCAGCCAAGAACAAGGAGTGAGAAGAGACAGTAGAACAGATGGGGGAAAGGACAACTTCTGAAAGCAAGAGACCACATTCTGATCTTACTGCAGTGCAACATCACACATATTATAACATCTGGAGGTACCCTGGAAAGTGATTCAAATAGAACAGCACAACACCCTTTTCTGGACAAGCTGCTTTACTCCAGTCAGCTGTTATGACACTTCCTATTGCAGACAAGCCTGCTGCCTTCATTTAAACTATTAGCTGAAGCCATAATGTAAGAAATCGTTGACCTACAGTCCTGCTATTAGGTTTAACAGTCACCAGGTAGAAAAACTGTACCACCCAAGGCCCAGTTTAGCTGACTTAAGTAATCCACCTTAAGTAATACTACAAACCAAGGAGAAACTATGTTAACAAAATATTCTGAGTTATTGGAAAGAATCAAAGAAGACAATAATGATAACTTCTGTAAAGCTTAAGAGGTGATCATGTAAACTTTTCCTGCAACGGCTTAAGATTTTCTTTACATGTACTGTTTTCAGCTGAAATCAAACTGATTTTCTCCACAGTAGCTTCTATGCTGCTGTATTTTGGCTTTGTGACCAAAAAAGTGTTATTAATACGCTGATAGTTTAGATGTTGCTGAGCAGCACTTACACAGCGCTGAGGCCTTTTCTGTTTCTCACGCTGCCCCGCTGTTGAGCAGGCTGGGGTTGCACAAGAAGCTGAGAAAGGACACCGCTGGGCCAGCTGACCCCAACTGACCAAAGGGGTACCCCATGTGACATGACACTGTGCTCAGCAACAAAAGGTGGGGAAGGAGGAAAAGGTGGACATTTGGAGTTAGGGCTTTTGTCTTCCCAAGTGTCTTGGATTTGGCTGAAATAAAGTTAATTTCCTTCCTAGGTACAGTGCTATGTTTTGGATAACATGTTGGTATAAAATTGATAACACATTGGTGTTTTAGTTTTTACTAAGCCATGTTTATACTAACTACTGGACTTTTGAGCTTCTTATCCTGACCTGCCAGAAGAGACTGGGAGTGCACAAGAAGCTGCAAGGGGACACAGCCAGGACAGCTGACCAAAATGAAGGGTATTCTGTACCACATGACACCATGCTCAGCATATAAACTAGTGGGATTTGGCCAGGGAACACCACAGTTTGGGGATGGGATGGGCCCTGGTCACTGGGTGGTGAGCAACTCTATTGTGTATATCTTGTTTTGTATATTATATTTATTATTTTCCCTTCCATTGCTGTGATATTAAACTGCCTTTATCTTAACACACAAGTTTTACTTCTATGTCCTGATTCTCTCATCCTATTTTGGAGGTGGGGGGTTAAGGAAGAAAGAGAGTGAGCAAGCAGCTGTGTGGTGCTTGACTAGCAGCTGGGCTTACACCAAGTAACTGTTTGTTAGGTGAGATGGAGCCCTGCTGTCCTGGAGATGGCCAAACACCTGCCTGCAAGGGGAAGCACTGTATGAATTCCTTGTTTTGCTTTGCTTGCACACGTGGCTTTTGTTTTCCTTATTAAACTGTCTTTATCTCAGCCCATGAGTTATCACTTTTACCCTTCTGATTCATTCCTCCATCCCAGGGAGGGGGGAGAGAGCAAACACTGTGAGGAGCTCATCTGCCTACTAAGGTTAAACCATAATATTAGTATTGGTCAGCTATGGTAAAAAACATAGTAATTATTTAGATGAGTGTCCTATCAAGTTAACTACACAACACAAAATGAACCTCTTCAAAAGTAACCTCTGTTAGCTAGTCACATTTTTCTTAGACCATTCTACCAAGATAGGTATAACCAAACAGCACAGTTACAGCCTTGGGGGGAGTGGGGCAGGGGAGTGTTTGTTCTTTGGAGTATTGAGGAATGGGATGTTAATTTTATTCAAAGCAAATCTCTAGTCTTATAGAAAATGTGATGCTGAGTTCTGAAAAATCTTTGCTCAGGAGATACGAAAACGAAGAAGAGCTGTGGCAAGCACATGAATCAACTCTGCAGCCTGTTGAGGCAGAACGCTGCCCCCAACACCCCTGCAGAAGCACGCAGAGGATGCTCTAATTATGCTCCATTGATGTTTACAAATGCTACCTTCTAAAATTCACCCATATACTGCTGTAAGGCCCTGCACAAAGACTACTGCATGGGTTCAGACACAACAAGCAGTAATGAGTTTTTTCTGTGGGCTTAACGTCACCTATTTCCCCTCCCCCTCACTAAAAGGCAAACTGCAAGTCACAGGTATTTCCTAATGCTTCACCACAAAAAGTATGAAGTTCTGCAAAACATCAGGAAAGCCTTCCCCTGAAAATAAAATGTTTTTCAAAGGTGAAACTGAGAACGAGGTATACAGCAATTTTTTATTTATGTCACCATGAGTTTGTCTTCCTTGCAATTTATTTTGGTATCTTGAACTCAATCATAACTGATTACTAAAGATGTAACACAGAAGGTATAACACAATGAATTTTCAATTTATTGTTACAAAAGGACTTAAGGATTGAGACAGACAAAATATGTCTGCCAAAAAAAAAAGGGTTGTGAATTTACACTAATCTGCTGCTTTTCCTGGAAACAGCAGGCTTCCTCCAATTAAATAAAACACAGCATCCAATGCAGTCATGGTTTTTTGAGCTCCAGCCTAGAAACGCAGCATTGTTCTCTCTACCTAGAGCCTTGTTCTATCAATTTGCTGCAGCTGACTTCACCTTGTCTTCTCCAAAGGTTCGTAACACTGTTAGATTACAAAATGAGAAAGTCATCTATTCCAGACACTTAGCATAATTGTGCTTATAATAGTATAAAGGGCTTTATGCCCTTCAAGAAAGAGGAATGGAGGAAAAGATTAAAATCCTCACAAGAGACTGATGTATTAACCTAACAAATTCTCAACATCTGGGTGAATTACAGAGGGTGATGCTGTAAACATCAGCGTTGAGTATAATTAAAGCATACTATAGAGCTTGCATTGTTCTGAAAGAAAATGGACCAGTTCTAATAGGGAAAAAATACCATTATGCAAGCTCATTTCACTACCACTATCTCCAAGCCACTTTGGTAACTAACCTGTAACATTTTATTTGTGATCACAGGTTAAAGAGATGCTTAATTTAATACTTTCAGTATCCTAAAATCCTTTTGCAATATGTAATCCATTTTTTAATCTTTTGTCTGCAAGCACATCAACTCTTGGAAATAGACACTGCCAGCCTTGCTGTATGATTAACATAAAATTTGGCCACAATACCAGGAAGGAATCTGTCTTCAGTGAGCACATCACTATGCCAACAAATAGCAGGTAAGCCAGGAGCTCACTCCCACGTCTTGCTATCATTTTAACTCCAATCAAAGCTGTTTTAACTGGAAATGCAATTAGTAGAAAAATGATCTTTAAAAAAAAAAAATCTTTTGAAGTCTCATTGCCCTGAATGATGGTGGTCAAATACTAACAAAGCCTTTCACAGATGCTCATGTTTGTTGTGTCAAACAGTAAAACAGCTTTGTTTTCAAAAGCAAAAGGATAAGTTGAGCTGCTTAATGAACTGTTAACAGTTATGTTGAGAGACAAATTCAGCTCTTGCCTATGTTCCAAAGCCTCCAATTGTCTAGACAGTTTTTGCTATATTACCAGTGTGGTTAAAAAGAAAAAACCTACCCTTTTATGTGAGCATCACATACATTTAACTTCCAGCAATATAATAAAGCTCCATGGGCACAAATGACCAGGCATAAAGTATGTATCCGTCTGCCCCTCCTCTCTTGTAAATAGCTGAAAAAAGCCAGGAGTAATTGTCACTGTGGCCAACCCCCTCCAATTTGAATTGTTCCCTGTGTACCCTATTTTTGTTTTCTCGTCAGTTACCCTATGAATGATGAGAAATAGTGAAAGATAAAAGCAAATTCTCAAATGTATCCAACAATTTTTTCCTATGCAAGATTCAGCATATTTCATGCTGCACAATTTCACAAGGCACACAACTTCATTTTGAATGATCTCAGTGAATAAATAGTAACAGAAAAGTTAATCCTGCAGTAATGAAATCATAACGTCTGAGTACAAGGAATCAATCTTCCAGAAGTCACAAAAGCATTTATTAATATCATCAATGTTGTATCCCCATGTTCATAGTGGTTGTCTAACATACTTTCAGCTCATGTTCACTACAAGCAGGAGGTGCATATTCACTCTCAGAGCTGAAAATCAGCTTTTGTTCTACTAGTCATAACCCATCATATACTTCTCTACCTGTGAACTTTAACTACTTTTATTTTCATGTCTTAAAAAGATATAAAACAAAACACAGGCAGCAAGATAGTGTGTTAACACCCTTCCCAAGACAACATACTCAAAGTTATGACTTCAGTCTGACATGACACAGGACTACTGGCAGAAGAAGAAACAGAAATAAACATACCCAACATATCTCCATTAAATTTCACTTTTAAATCACTCATGACATTTTTTTACAAGACATCATTCCCTTACAGTTCCAGTGAGAACACGGAATTATATCAGAGGAATGAAAACAGTACACAGCCCAGCCTGTGATTTTGTAGAGTCAGAAGAAATCCAAAGACCTTCTAGGCAGTTACAAGTGAAGTCCTTATTAAGCAGTGGTATGCCACGTTCCTTCATTGCAATAGCAAAGGTAGAATGGATGACTCTTTTCCTACTGCTTTGAAAAGAGATTTTCAAATACATATGAGCGCTCTCCTTTCAGAAACACAGGAGAAACTTGATATGAACCAAACAATTTTGCTCTAACCAAACACAAGGTGCTGAGAGATTACACACAACACTGCATTGCACTGCAACAGGGTAGGTTCAGACTGGACATTAGGGAAAAAATTTTCACAGAAAGAGTATTCAGACACTGGAATAGGTTGCCCAGGGGGGTGGTTGAGTCACTATCCCTGGATGTGTTTAAGGGTAATTTAGATGTAGTTTTGAGTGACACGGTTTAGGGGTGAACTTTGTAGAGTAGGGTTAATGGTTGGACTGATGATCCCAAGGGTCTTTTCCAACCTGAGTAATACTATGATACTGCTATGATATTCTAACATCTGCAAGATGAAGGGCGAATACATAACTATGTCCTCTATATACAGAGTGTTTGGGTTCAATATCTATCATTTTTACTTCAACACAAGTTTCTGCAAAATAAACAGGATTTTTTTTGTATGGAAAAAATATTCCTATGCCTAGGTCCACACATTTGTGGGAGAACTCAGCAGGAACATGGTAGAGAAACACAAATATTGATGAACGCTTTGTAGTAAGAACATCAGCTGCACTGCTTATTTCTATACAAAGTCTTAATTTGATTGTAAGAGGTTATTAGATTTGCAGGTCATAGTGTATGAGCATGTTAATTTAATAAGTGTCGAATCTACAGACTAAGATGATAAAAACAAGTTTGACAAGATATGAAACAACAAACAATTCTGGAAAAACATGTGGAGCTTTCCTTTGCTGAAACATGTGAAGGCAAATGTATTATTTTACTAACTCTATTTTATTTCTCTGTAAACAACTGCTAAAGAACTCAACATCTCAAAGTACAATTCTGCAGTCAAACAGCATATATGAAGTACAGATGAGTTTTAGACTTTTTCTTTCTGTTTTTCATCACCTTTACAGGAACTATGTTCCTGATTTTCATGTATGTTGTAACAATAATGTAGCTAGTTACTTTCACAGGAGAAAAGGAGAAACTTTAACAATGCAGCACATCAGATACTGTAAGAACAACAATTATGAAAAAACCCTAAATGACTGACTAGCTACTCATGACATGACTGTTTCCTGCTTGGATTATCACAAACTCGATAGCGAACTGTTTTATGCTACAGCAAAATGTACCTTCTACCTGCCAAGAAACCTGCCATTTAGGTGGTCTTACATGAAAAACCAAATCATTTTGGATGACAGACCAGTTTGATGCTTGTTGGTTTTTTTTTTTCCTTAACTGAGGAAGATACACAACTTTATTACTATAATTAGCTATCAGGCCACTCCTGAGACCCAAAAGAATTCAGTTTAACTAATGGTAAGCACCAAGCTACCACCTGACTGGACCATACACACACAAGAAGCTTTGAAGTGTTCTAAAAAAAACCCCAGAAACAAACAAACAAAAGAACCCCCACAAACAACAAAACACCACAAAACCAACTGTGCTGCCAATCCCAAACCAAATGCTGCATGTCTGGACTTGGAAAAAAACAAACTAAGAGACTGAACATAATTCATATTCTACTTTGCTACATTTTGGTTGAATTTTCTGGACTGCTTGGGAAGAAGAGTTCTGGGAGACAGCTGTGTGGCCCTTTTTTACAAAACTTTTTGTGGCATCTTACTGAGATTAGCACTGAACTAAAATAAACAAAGTCAGCAGATATTTTGATATTTTAAACAAAATTAATACTGATTTTTGAAGACAAGTGGTAGAAGACAAGATAATCTATTTCTTTGATACATAAAAGTAAGGTTGTATTTCTACAAAAGTGAATAAACTACCTTGTTTTAACAGGAACCTTTTTTTTTTTAATATATTAGCAGCATTGCTTTATTGCAAGCCTTATGATATTTGATGACTGTTTTCTGCCCTAATTTTCAGAGATTTTTCCATTTAAGACAACTGTTTTACATAATATGGCCTTCAAATTCTAGTAAATCCATAAAATAAAAGGTGAGTTTTCCTTCTACTCAAGGAATTGCTGCCTGTATAGCACCACCTGATCATATAACCACATGATGACAGTCCCCTTTCCTGTGATATTGACCATTAGGGCTGTAAGATGAAACTATATTCCTCTGGTGAGATGTCATCCTCTCTGGAAATCACTTCTCACTGTGACCGGGAAGAAACACAGGGGATAATTCACAACCATATTGATTCTTGTTTGAGGAGACCAGAAAGGAATTATAATGATTCAGCTGAAGTCATAGATCAGACAAAATTTGATGACTAAGGGAGACAAGTATGCTTTAGGATTTCAAACATGCAATTAGTTTACAAGAATGGAAGTAGGTAACTTGCAAAACCACTTCTGCCATCGTATGTCCCTGAGTTTAAGCAGCAGCTGGTTTGATGCTACGCCAATATCTTCATTTATAAAAATCCCCCAATATGAGGATTATAGGTTGTAGCATTACTATTCAAGTATTTAGAGCAACAATTGCAGAGTCAGTCAACATCTCAGGAAGTTTAACTCCTCACAACTCAAAACAAAACACGAGGGAAGGTGTTTACTTCTTAAGTCTATGTCCCATGCAGAGCCGCAAAGCTACTTTCAGTTAGAGGAGATGTATTTTAGGAAAAAAAAAAGGAAAGAAAAATTTTCTTTTAAGAAGACAGACAACTCATAATATGTAATAGTTTATTTTTCTTGTACTGTTAATTTGAAGGCTTAAAAATCTTTTTAAAAATCCCTCTGATCTCAGCTCACTGAAGAGAAGAGTGGCGGTGGTAGTTTCTGAATGGTAGACAGCAGACTAGTAAGTAGCATCATGACAATTCTTCAGAGAATTCGTGAGCTAGCATGTACACTACAGGACCGCACAGAGGACAAATCTGTATAATCCATCTGCATTCAGAACACAATTGTTAAACTTGCAAACTGTTTACTTCCATGATCCTTTCTCAGCCATGAACTCACTTTCATAGCAGTGTAAACTGCAGAGACAATCAAGGGAGTTACACAGAGACACATTCCTTTTAACCTAGACATCATGTCAACAAATCAAGAAACTGTCATGTTTGTCTCAGTGTTGTCCACTTACATCTTAATCATCACATACAGAAAATAAACATCAGTACCAATGGGAAGGAAAACATACGTTCTCCCCCAATCTGTCCAGCAACCACCTATACATAAAACTTCTCATAATTCTTCACGTGTATTTTCATAAAACACTCATAAATGTCGTAACAGTAATTCTGCAGGGTTCACTTCTGAAATCTTCCACCACCGTATCCACAAATACTGTTCACCTTCCACTTTATGCAAGTGAAAAAAAATAGTCCACTTTACTTTTTTTTTTTACCTTGTACAGACACAGAGAAATCTAACTCTCCAAAACAAAAACTTACTGTGTGGCTTTGACAATGTCCCAAGTGCTATAATCATCAATGTGGCTTTTTCGTCCAAGAGATTCACTATATCCATGGTTGTAATGACTTTGAGGCTTTATTTCCTAAAAAAGACAAACTTGCTATTAGAACACCAAAAATCAGCATCAGTAAAGTTTCTCAGAAAAAAAAAAAAAGAAAAATTTAATAGGCAAAACTACAAGCAGTACCTCATTCAATACACGGTAAAGCTACCTACCTCCCAGGGTAGGAAGCCAACTGGCCACATTTCTACACTTCAGAAAGTAGGCCAGTGTATTGCCTAGTAGAGATTTGAAACACCTTCCAGAAAACACCACTTGTAATAGAAGGGTTCTGCCAAATCCTACACTAGGGTATTTTTATAGGATGTTAACAAAAAGTAACAGCAATTGTTTTGGTTTGGATGGGTTGGTTTGTTTGTTTTTATCAATGCAACACAGCATACTTCTAACAGCAGAGTCAAACATCTTCCAGAAAACCCATAATTGGGAATGATTAATAGAAACTACTAGAACCTACTGATACTTTGATTCCTCAGCTCCACTCCTAGCTTCAGAGGTGACCTATGTATGTTAACCTATGAGTCTTAGAAATAAGTGGCATGACTATGACATGTTCTTCACCAGATACAGCTCCCTACAAAATTCCTTTGATGAAGTGCAACATCTTAACCAGTAATGCTACCCTTGCTGGAATTTATGTTGAAACACTGTACTGACAGATCACTAGGGCAGCAACACATCATTTTTCTTTACAGAATGCATGCCTGTAAAAGTCAGCTCAGCAAGTTGAAATGGAATCACAAATTTTATACATAGTCTAGATAATTTTCCATCTCTTACAAATACTACAGCTGATTGCCTCTGTCTATCAACCATGAGATTCAGCATAGCTGCATTAAAAAGCTGCATTAAAAAACAAACCAGTGAGAACTGCAACAGTGAAACAGAAAAAAAAAAGCAAGATCTCTCTGAAAGTTCTAAAAATGTGTTTCAATTGATTTTATGAATGTGTGTAATTTACTTTTACTGTGTTTTCCCCACATATAGTTACATAAGCAGAAATTTTGCTGCTTTCATCTCTACCTGGAAACACTTCTAAACACCTTATTAGAGGTGCTTAAGATTCTAACTTCCACTTAGTTCTTAAAATAAATGATCATTTTTTTCATTATTATACTAGACTTTTTTTTTTTTTTTAATATCCTGAGTCAAGACAGCATAACCTTCACAAGGATTTGCAGTCACAAATCCCCACCACCTTCTCTCCTAAGAGGCATATGTTGCTCTGCTAGCTTAAGTGACACAGCTAGGGAGCCTTCCTATTGCCAAGATGAGCAGGTCGCTCCATTTCTCAAGTTCTCTCAGCTGTGCAGTAATTTCTGCAAAAGGAATTGTTTGCTGGTCACAAGAAGTAACTTCTTACTGCGTCCAGTTGTGGCTAGTCAGCCATGGTGTTTCCTAGCTTCCCCTGAGGACATTAACCAGCTCTCTATATTGACTGCCATGGCAGTTTACTGAGCTTCCTGAGCTCGCACGCAGGCAACTAAAGTGTCCCGACGGTTTTAACCCAGAGCATACTGCTCTCAGCTTCATAAACACAATGCCTTCCCAATAACTGGATTCTGGGAATCAAATCAGTTGTTACAGGTTTGTTCTCATTAAAGTTATTTTAAAGGTATTTCTACCATAAAATTATTACATGCAGTATCTCTTCTAGAGAGGTGAAAACCAAAAGATGATTTAGGTGTCAAGACCACACTTTAAAAAACAATTTCCAGATTTCAATGTACTATAGAGCTACTTAATCAGAACTCTACCAACTTATACCAATAATAACCTCAGAGTAAACTATCAAGATGGTAGCTTAGTCGTAAATCCCCAAACTCTCATTATTGATTTCAAAACTAAGTAACTTCAGTTGAACACGTTTGTATTTGTTACATACAACGTACCTATTTCAGAAGGGGGAGATCAAATTAAGAAAAATTCTAATACAGTGCATTTTGCAGCACCAAATTAGGCATTTAAGGCACTATGTTTTATACATAAAAAAATCTTTAAAGAAATTCAAATTTTTATAACTTGAAAAAAATAACAAAGTAACATGAGAACTAGTACAGCAGAAGTCTTCAAGTTAGATTTATTCGATTTATTCTTATCGATAGACTTTTTTTGTTTGTTTTGTTTTCATGCAATACCTAAATGGTCAGCAGATTACCTCTTGGCCACAATATTACTTTGTGTCATTCATTTTTTCTTCCAAAATCTGAAAAACTAGCTAGATTAACCAATCAAGCATTGCCAGCCCACAGGAAGGTTGCCCTGTTGCTGTCTTTGCAGGAGAAAAAGTGTAACAGGGCGTCTGCTGGCATCCAAACTGCATGTTACAATCAGTTCTTACTACCCAGGAACATAGTTCACTTCACTTTGTATTTGCAGGTGGCAACAACTTAAGCACACTTTTTTTTCCCCCAGCTACCTGATAAACCAGAGCATTATCCGTGGGAAAGATGCTGAAAAAGATACCAGAGCACATTACAATTTTTTTAAAAAGTAGTAAAATATAAGAGGCTAATTCATTATTTTGTCCCTCTTGATTTGCTGTTCTCCCTTGTACTAGGGAAAAAAAAAAAAAAAGAAGGATTTATACCATGTCTTTTCACCTGTTATTACACCACACAACTGCAGCAGGATTTTAGGTATCAAACTGTAACGCTCAGATCCTGAAAAGCTAAATTATAAGTAAAGTAGGCAGAGGCCAAAACAAAAGAAATCCACAGTCCTGGAGAACCTCGATAAGATAGTAGTTCAATGTATTCTTCACCTTCCAAAGCTGCTGGAAGGAGAAAAATGTCTCTCTTCTTATCTAACAGTCATTAAAAGCCAACTGAGAAACTTGGGTTATTTTTCAGGCAGATGTTAATTTACCAGGGAGTATCTTTTCTCTTAAGCTGCATTTTCCTGATCACTTCAAGCACACAAACTAGTCTTCTGTTCCCTCAAGCCTGAACAAGACAGTCAAGGGAGCTGCCCACTTACAAGCAGTGTAAATTTATGTCAGCCTAAAGTGACCATGAAACCACAGCCTTATGACACTAATGTTTTCACAAAAAAATTTATGGGAATACAGCAAAATCTTAAGTATTAACTGGTAGCCATGCAAAGGCCAAAAAGTGAGACGTTATATTCCTTAGCCCCTAAGCTTAACTACTACTTTTACTTGAGAGCAAGGGCAGTACCCTTAACTTTTTTTTTTTAAGCAATTTTTAACCTCCTTTTGTGCTGATAGCATCTCTCAACTACTCTTTTTATGCTGAAACCTTCAAATTTTGTTGTATTAATGCCAAACAGCCAGAGTGATTAAAAAGTTAGATTCTAGGTGATGGCAAATATGACTGCCTGGAACAAAATAAGTAAGCAAGAAACAGTTCTCTCCCTCTTTTCCCCCAGTGCATCCATTAGCAGCTGCAATCTATTTGTGATTCACAACTAATATACACTTAGAGTGAAGCCTATGACTTCCAGTTTACTAAAACAGCTGAGCTTCTATTTTACATTTAAGAATAGTCAAAACAATCATTAATGTCCTGAAAGGTATCCTTAACATCACAGCCTCCAACAGCATAGAACAGTGTCTGCAACCACAGTGGAAAAAAGAATAACTAGAAAAGAAGCAGCAAATACTGCTCATTTTGGAAGTAAATTAAGACAAATTCCAGGAAAGCACACAATATCTGAATCTACACCCAATGCAGTCAGTTTTCTCCATCCTGGATACAGAATCCCAAGCTTAGTATTAAGTGATAAATTTTGCCTCATATCTATGCAGCCTGACAGCTGTATGTTGGCTCATAGTAGCATGCTCTCTACTATCAGTGCCATTCTACAGCATATAACTCTTACCTGGCATGTTAAGTGCCCAATTCATGACTGATCTGCACAGTAACCTTTGGGTTCCTAAGCCAATAAACTGCCAGGTATCAAGATCAAAGAGAACCTGGGATTTGTGACTCACAGTAATACTTGATTCACTGGGTGATAAGTGATTTGCTGTTACACACTGTGCTTGGCTGACACAGTGAAATACAAAACAGGTAAGCCTTTCCATTCCTAAACATCTTTTTTTTCAGGATTCTGAAAATCCTGTGCAGACCTAGGGCACATTACTATAAATGCAGAAAAAATATTTTCTCCTAGTTATTCTAGAAAGAATGATTTAGAAAGACAACGAGAAAAACTAACACATTAATAGAATCTATTATGGGTCTACACCATTTTAGCTGGGCAAGTTACTCATAAACAGGAAGTCAACTTGGCCTCGAGTAGGAGACCATTGTAAGACCTAAAATATGTTCTTTTTAAGGAAGAAAGTTCTATAACTGAAAAACATAATTTGTAATACTACAATACAGACAAGTAAGTGTTCTCTGAAGCATCTGTTGCTCAAATGAGAAAAGAGTAAATGTAAATTCTTTTTGTCTATCCGGCCCCTGCTCAGGTTCTGCAGTGTGTGTCTGCAGCTATTTGGAAAGAAAGAACACAAAAAACAACTATGGTGATTGTTCCCTTTGACTAAAATACGTTGTTACAAACATAACCTGAAGGTAGACAAGATCTTGGAATGCCATGGTAAGTAATTCCTCCATCTCAAGGAGACTGCAACAGTATATTTAAACTATTAAGTGTGCAACAAGGACTCACAGGTAAACAATCTTACGTTTCAAAGTGAAAAGGCTAAACCTAAATATGCAAGGATTTTAACTCAGTCTACACATAAAACTTGTGTGTAGACACCAAAACTCCTCATAAACCTATACATGCTTGTGCATATTCACCTGTTCTAAGCTATGTAAAAGACATGTAAAAAGCATGCCCAAGCTTAAGAACTAGCAAAGAACCTTACCACCACCTTTTGGGCAGGTTTTAAATTTTTAAGTGTTTACCCTAGCAATCTAAAAGACTGCTATTTAAAAAGCTGTGGATAGTAAATCTCTCTCTAAACTCATTGCTACCAAATATAAAGGCTTTGGTGCAGCCACAACCACTGAACGTTGCCATACTAGGTGCAGGTACAGCTCCAGGTCAGCAGCAGGCTACCTAAACAAAGCCGCTTGTGCCCAGGCACCACAACACCTGAACGGCCCCGGTAGGACTGACTACGGTGGTGTTACATCAGGGGCAAGTTTGCCCATTATTAGTCATTCTGCATCAGTGCCTAAGATAGAAAGAAATTTTAAGTACAACATCCAGACTGCATCTATCTTTGGAAATTAACAGAAGATTAAGCCACACAAAATGCAGGTTACTTCCTCCAACCTGTCTGACAGAAGAGAAAGCTCTGCTTAAAAGTCCTACAGTGATCTAAATTACCTGCCTACTAGTATTAAAGGATCAGGAATAAGCATTTAGTAAAAAAAATAAAAATAAGAAAACGTATCATGTTTACATCATGCCTTTCAGGGAACTTTGTGTACTGTCTGTTTCACTGTCACCACTTGGCTTTTAAATTCTCACCTGAAAAAGGAAAAAACTAATCTCCTCTAAATTCATGTCTTCACAAAAATTTTAGGAAAATAGTTAAAATTCTTAAAACTATGATTTTTTTCTTTTTTTTAACATATGACAGATTGATACCAAAGTGACAACTTAACATCTTGAGCCTACAACATACACCACATTCACAAATGGCTTCAACAATATTCCTAAGTGTTAAAATATTTTTCCTTTTATGATGAAAATATTTATTCCAGGAAAAGTTAATCTTACAATGATGATCCACTGTTAAAAAACACTAACAGCTAATTCAGAGATGGAAAAACTGCAATCCAAATGCATTTATTTTTGTATACTGATCTCTCCTGACAATGGCTCCTCCACAGCTGAAAGTCAGGAAAATGAAATAGATGGTCGAGCAGTGGGCTGGTTTTACCCATTTACAATAAGCAGGTTGCAAACACTAAATCTCTAGTTACTTCTCTCTGTTTCAAGAAGCCATTTCCAAGCATGACTTGAGCCAAATTAGCAGTTTACTATTACTAAAAGAGAAAGGTTGTTTCTTTGCTCCCTCTCCCCAGCTGCTCTTGGCTCTCTGCTCCTGATGCCTTACTCGAGCTAGCTTTGGTACTCAGAGCTGTGCTCACAGTGAGCCCACTCAATTCATTACGGGGGGAGGAAATAAATAAAAAAAAAAGAATCAGAAAAAACCCCAGATTACTTCAGTAGGACAAGTTTAATCTGTTTCTCTTGTGAAAGGACAGGCTCCAAATCCACTGGCAGAGGGAAAACAAGTAAAGAGAAGGTAACAGGAATATCATGACAGATGACAACTGTTAATTTGATTACGTAATCATGAATCTTTAAAAGCTAGAGTGTGTCGTTTCAATTAAGTCAGGCTAACACGATGAAGAAAATTTGCTACTTCAAGAAACTGGTAGAGTTGGTTGGCTTAGAAAGTTGCAGATTTTACGTATTTATAGAAATCAAATTTAGCTCCCCACTTTCTACCAAGGGTCATGCTTTCTAGATGAGCTTCCCACTTCAGTGACTGTCCTCTGACGGTGCCCTAATCACTCAAATGCATCTGTGACTGGTTCGCCATTAGTCATAAAATGTTCCGATTGCTTGCACAGATGCACAAGTAACACAGGGTAGGAAAGGGAACCTTCTCTGGAAATAGGACCAGTATGGCGAGGAAACAGAAGATAAAGCAAAGTATGAAAAATAACTCCAAAGGAAGAAGTGCAAAGGAGAGGGGTAAAAAGCAAGTACAGCTCCCAGGAATGAGCACTAACAACACCAGCACCCCAGTCAGTTCTCCTCATAATCAAATGCACAAGTAAAGTTATGCTCATTTCTCCTCAGTACTCAAATCTTTTCAGCTCTTGTAATTAAAAACAAAACACCCACAAAATTAAGAAACTATGCATGAAAGAACAAGATGACCGAGACTGAATTATTCTGAGACAGCAATTTCATAATTCACAATTATATATAGCAGGAAGATATGAATAGGTCAGTAAGCCTGCCTGGACATAAGGAAGGGAGGAAAATACTGCTGCTTACAGCTGCTACACATGGCTCTAGTAGGCATTAACAGATGGCTAGGACTGTTTTTCCTTTAACATTACACAATGTCACTGCAAGGAAGTGATACGTGATCAAAAGTCAGATACTCAAATTCTGAATGGTAATCAAGATAACTAATACTTAAAGAGAAAAATAGTAACAAGTTCAGAAGTAAAAATGTAGAAATAAAAGCATTAATCTTCCATAAAACATTGCATAGGATTGCCTTTGTTTCTTAACAAAACCAGAAGTCATAGCATTCTTTTCTTTCCCCTCCACTGATGCATACACTATTTCCATATCTGGCTGCAATCAGAAGAATCACGATAAAATTAGCTTATTACATTAGTTTATACACACATAAATACTAGCCATTCATGCACTAGCATTAATAGAAAAATGCTCACAAAATAAGTATGAGCAAATAAATTTATTGCATTCCTAAAAAAATATATTGCTGGTATTTAACATTTTTTTATGTCTATGACAACTTTCCTGTCCTTACCCCTTCACCTAATTCTGCAACACAAAGTCACAGAAACAGAGGCTAAATTGACCATGTCTTATCTTTGGAATGACTGTTAATTCTTCACAGTCATAAGAGGAGTAGCTTTTTCTTCTGTAGAAACAGCAGTAAAATTTTGGGTGAAACCAATAAACAGCTAATCTAACTGTTGACTGTCATTAAGTGGGAACAGTCTGATCCTTTCATATTTGCATGAAGTCCTAGACAGGAGAAAAAAAA
>VWZY01004361.1:90425-133921 GCA_013399075.1 Chloroceryle aenea
TTTTTTTAATTTTATTTTGTTCTGTTTTTCTTTTAGAAAACTTAATTAATTGTTCAAAGTGTTTAAATCATGCTATGTAGGTATTTTATTATATTTACTATAGAAATATTATTATAGATCTATACCTTTAGATATATATTACTATAGATTTATTAGATTATTGAATTAAGGATGGAAAATTAAGCCAACACACCTCATTATGAGCTTTCAAAATTGTGATAGAAAATATTACATGAATTGCCATCTTATTTAAGTTTTTGCTGAATTTATGATGATTTAATAATCATCACACACAGGCAAGTACTCTGTGCATAAAGTAGGGTGTGCTTGAAGGGGAAAGAGTGGTAGCACCAACAGTTATATGCCCTTGACTAAGCAAAGATATGTAGGAAGAAGCAATCTCTTTTACTGCCTCATTAATACAGCTGGAGAAAAATGAACAAGGGTTTAGGGTTGGATTTTTCTTATGAGTTTCATACAATGACTGCCAGAATACTGATGCTATTAGATGAAGAAATAATTCCCACAATTAAGCTTTAAAATAATAATTAAAAAGTAAGTAAAACACAGCAAACCTTCAGGAGGCTTGGATGAAAATGGCCAGCCTGAACTGCAGACTCAAAATGCATCATAAATATTCAGTACAAAGTGTATTTCCATCATTCTGCATGATGGAAATTTTAATTCTTTTAAAAAAGAAAACTGGGGTTCAGAATGATGTATGTTTAGATGGTATGCTTGGGAATCACTAAAGACATCAAAATGTGTAGGTGTACAGCCAGTGTCATCAATTCTAGGAGCTGTAGGAAATAAACCAGTGGCACCATTTTTAGAATAAATGCAGGAGAACTGAACTGTCACATTAAAGCTGACAGCCCTGTTACGCAGCTCTAATCTGCTGTGCAGAGATCTGGGTTAGGAGAGGATAGAAATCTACAAATGCACTATTCCAAGTCTGCCTTGCTGAGCTTTGCAGATGAAAATTAAAAACCATGCCTGATCAGAAGCATCACAAAATGTGGGCAATGTAGATCATTCCAGAAACAGGTGGATGATGTAACCCTCTTTCACGATTCTTCTGAAAAAAAAGTCTCTAGATGCTAAGACATTTTCAATGCAATGACTGTGTTACCTCCCTTCATATGCTGAGGTAACACTGTCAAAATAGCATTGATGATTCCTACAGTTTGATGAGGCAGACTTCCCTTGAACTGCTGCAAAGTTTAAGACTCTTTCTTTCAGCCCCTGTTCTCAACAATGCCATCACTTCAGAGATTCCACAGCTCTCTAACTGCATGTCTTGATAATAATGGGAAGTGGAACACTTGCGAACTTGCAGGATCAGGACCTTGGTCACCTTGGGCTACATTTACTGCTGAGACCTTTAGCAGATATAAAAAAATAGGAAAAAAGGCTCACTAGCACTTTAATACAGTGAAAATAAAAGGTTTGACATACAGAACTGTATTTAAAAGACGAGTGTATAGCCGGGCTTTAAAACTGTTACAAATGGTTACATATCATGTGATAACAAAAAAAAGTAAACAGTTTATTATACTATGCCCTGCTGATGATCATTTATAAGCTATTTCTCTTAGGTTTCAACATTTGGTAGAAGCATATACATACTTCCAGCATGTCTTGGAAACAAACAACAGAACATGTCCGTAGGGAATGATGCACCATAAAATTGAATTTTAATAGAGCAGGAGGGGGCTGACAGCAAAAATAATCAATTTCATCTGCGAATTTGTGGGTCGGCATATTGCAACTGAGAATACTCTGGCTGTTGCACAGATGTGAGCTCCCCCGTGTAACACTAACCCAGTCCCTGCCAGTCTCAGAGGGAGAGGGAGTAATTTGGTGAAGGTGAAATGAAACGTAATACAGACATAGTAGCCATATTCTTAGTTTCTTATAAATATCTTCATTTTTCCTGACAGACCATGTCTTGCTCGCTCAGTTTATAACACAGCAGTTCTTCCTAGCACAGTGCCCCACAGCTCCAGGCAAAGGAGCAGAGCTGCTGCTGCCTGAGCACCTGGTGGGCTAGGGGAAGAGGGCAGACAGGGGGCACTGTCCTGGGGATAGGGACAGGATGGACAAGACAGGGCTGTAGGGATCTGGAGACTGGCCCTACTTCATCATCACTGAGACAGGGACTGATGGCCCCAGGGGCTGACATGGGGTGGGCAGCGGGGGAGGAAGTCCAGGAGGGTAGGCAGGGACAGTTAAGGCTTTTAGTGCCACGGGGTCCTTAATTTATTGAATAGATGTATTAAATCTTCTTACTTCATGGTTTCTTTTCTCTCACAATTGTCTGGGAAATATTGTCCTACCGTTCCTGCCCAGGTAGTCTATAGAAGCAGACTGAAAAGTAGATAGAGTCTAAATGATAATCTGCACCTTCTGCAGACAATTATCAGTTGTCACAAGGTTGATTCTGCCTCTTACAAAATATTACAAGAAAAAAAAAAAAGAAAACCAAACCCAACAAAACTGCCTTCCCATCAGTTACTGCGGTGTTACTGTGGTGATCCTCTGTGGGATGGAGCAATGCTCATAGAGCCCTGGCACAGGCTGACCTGAGCTCAAGCATCCCTCTGGTGCTTAGTGTCTGGCAGCACAGAGCCACTGTGCTGATTGAGTGGCAGGAGTAACCAAGCAGCACTTCTGCACATGCAAGCAGGATAATACCCTAAGGCTCCCAGCTTCAGGGTTAGCAGAGCTGGCTCATGAGAACCCAGCTCAGGGTTGGGACTACACAGAGCCAGCTATGCACATGGTTGGAGATGCACATCAGAACCAAGTTCCAAGGATTTTTACAATATTAGATTTATAAAAGAAAGACAACAAATCAAAACAGATCTTCAATACAAAGGAGAAAATGAAGAGACTTCAGACACTTGAATGTAGAGTCTCCACACAGAAGCACAACTGATAGCAATCTGTGTTGTATAAGTATTGTGCCATTTTGCTGGAAACTCACTCAGTGCTCATAGTTTGTCCATTGCAAATGTTCAGTTCCTCTCCTAAACCCTGGTTAGATCCAGACAAAAGACAGAGTGGAAATGCAAAAGCAGATACAACAGTGTTATTCTTTAAAAGAAGCAATACAGGAAGACCCACAACGTACTTGTAGTCATCTAAAGTTGAAGGCTAGCTCTCATCAGGCTTGAGCACTTCAAACCTATGGTTGTGAGCTTCTTTCTTATCAAGACATGGGTTATCCTACACACAGGTAACTGCCAGAATTGGGAAGTAGGCAATTGTCAACCCTTGCAAGAAACAGAGTGGAAAAAAGCCTTAGTGAATTTGAAATATGAAATATTTTCCTGTTTCCCTTCTCACATTTGTTATTTGGCAAGAATGAAGCCTCTCAATGTTTTACTGGGGAGACAGGTGGCTAATGGAGGAGGTGGACCAACTTTCTCCATGCATGCTAAGTAGATAAAAGCCAGTTTCTCTGGTTGGTGGGAAAGACCCTACATCCTGCCTGTGAAAGGTATTGTACCATGCAGATACCAACTCAATGGGAACTGCATCAGGATGGGAGAGTATGTGAGTGACCCCAACAAAACCTACTGCCAGTGGCACTCCCCTGGGAGGGATATCACTCCACCCTCTCCCTCCTCCAAGTGCCATTTTTAAAAAATTGCCTTGGCTGCAAAATAAAGTAGGCGCTTCTGAAGATAACATGTTTGTGCATAAGGATGCTGGCTTGAATTCATGTGCATTTGTTTTGTAGTGATACTTCAAGTGCTTGTCAAGTGCGTGGGGAAGCAGGCATTCAGAATGACAGAATCAATAAATGCAATAAACTTGTCAGCAACAACCTCAAACTGTGGGATTTTGCAAACATAGATCCAACACTTTGTCACCAAAATCAGAAAAATCACCGTAGTGATTAGCCTTTTAGTGAAGAACCTAATGCTACTCTCTTAACATGCCTGATTGAGGACCCACTGGAATTATGTTAAGAAAGTTTATTGTGATAGTCCTCTACCGTTTGATTTCTCAAACTGTTGTTGTCTTCCAGCTTCTCCATCTTCTCCTTTGAATCCCAAATAGGCCAGCAGTCTGCAGTCTTGACAAGTTGGCTACTTCATAGAAGCCAGAGTTGGAGGACATCTCCCAAATACTGAAAGTGAGAAATTTAGACTGATTCCTCCACGTGCTGTGTATTTAATTCTCCAATACATGTATACCTTAAAATATCTATTTGTATATGTCATGTGCAATAGTTCTAAGAAGTCTCATATATCTATAACACTGCTACTGTGATAACTGGAGGAAAGACAAGTTTTTTCTGCTGTATTTTCAGGATCCCAATTTTCAAATACAGTCTTAAGCAGAACAGAATGTGAAGGCTGGTATGGAAGGTTAGACTTATTCTTCATTAGAAAGTTAATTAATTAATTTGGCACCTTTATCTGAAATCAGGGAATATATTTCTGTGTTTTTTTGCTGTGGAAATTACAGAGCATAATAGATGGATCTAAGTATCATATTCTGGGGACTGCATTAACATGCTTTTTCAATTGTGATCTTTTGCGGGGTTAAGACCACCTATGGTGCATGAAGTTTTTCCATATATGAAGAGGAGAAGGTAATAGGCATGGGCAGAAAGAACAGACAAAATATGAAAGCTTGCAAAACTATCTGACATCCTGTAGCCTGTTATTCTGCAGTGAAGAGGGTGTGTAAGAAATGAGCCTGGCCTTTCTGATGCATCATAACAGAGGAAAAGAGAGGTGGTGTTCTGTTGATCTGCCATGAATCAACAAGAAGGAGGTCACCAGGAACATGAAATGAATCTGTATGAGAATGTTGGACATCTAAAACTGCTCTCTCTTTTGCCTGGATTATCACTCCAGCTCTTCTTTCTGTATTTATGTTTTTGACTTCTAGTGGGAACAATTAAGAAGAAACAATGAGCCTCTGCTGTCCTGACATAAAATCTGCAATAAAATTTAGCCTCTGGAAGAAAAGCTTAGAATCCATCAAGGAGAAAATGCATCCCCCTGATAATTGTTTAGCAATGGCAGAGCAGTGAAGACACTTTGAGGATATGAGGCATGAGATTATATAGATCTAGTAAAATAGAAAATAATTGAGATGGTTTAGAATACAGTCAGGAACCATGAACTGACACAATAGGACAAAAAGCTATCAGTCTGCTTGAAAGGGCAGCACCAGCAGCCTTGCAATGTTCCTTTCAAGGGCAATAGCAGGTTTGTTTTTTTTCTGTACTATACCTTGGAGGAGATTCCAGTTTTTAAAGCACAATAGTGCTGGACCAGGTTCTGTTGAACATGACTAATTTGAACAGAAATGCAGAGACTTTCAAAATACAACAGAAGACTTTGGAAAGCACTCAGAAAATATATGGGCCAGGTTCACTGCTCATGATCTCTTATCACTGAACTTGGCCTATCTCCACTGAGATCAGTGAAGTTTTGCTGGTGCAAAACTTCAGCAAAAATATCTGTGAATCAGGTCCAGTATTTGCAAGGGACATCTCTTAAGAGAAGGGGTCAGTGGGTATCTTTGCGGCACTGCTGTACACAATATGATTCTGTGAATATCAATAGAATTACTTAAACCTTCCATCAAGTCAGAGTCTGCTCTTCCCTTTTGCTCCAGTGACACGTTACCACTCTGTGTTTGTGCTTATTGCATTAGACGCTAATGAACCTCAGCACTGTCTCTGAGTGCATAGTGCAGATTACTGAAACCTTATGACTTCCCAAATTGTTTGTTACTCGAAAGCTCATCTCAAACAAAGATGAGCAAAGCCGGGTCCTGCCCTCTGCCAGTAGTCTTGTTTTAAGCTGGCAGCAGTTTCAGTAAATAGGCTGAGAAATAAAAAGACAAACAAGGTACAAAATGAAGAGGTGTACTACAGGGCGTGGGAGACCCATGAGAAACCAGGAAAAGATCCTTGAGTAGAAAGGAAAAAATGAGTCTGTAAGCTTTGGAGAAAAGAGGAAATTACAAAGAAACCATTGAAACAGGCAGTAAAAGGTAGAGAAAGGAGGGTACTAAAGAAGTAAAAGAGGGGTAGCTGTGTAATGAAGAGGAATATTTCCTACTCATCATCTCTTGAAACAAATTTTTCTTTTTCATCATTTGTTAATCATAAAGGTACTGCTCTTTAATTGTTGAGTTGTACTAAAGCTTTTCCCACAGAATGTATGCAGCCTCTGGGCTGAAGCAAGGGAACAAGGAAGTCATAGGTCTCATGCATCTGGAATGGAATACTAGCCATAATCTTTCTTTCTCCATGATTAAGCAGTATTTGACTTTTAGCTTAGCTGACTTAGAAATGTCAAGAATAGCATCAAGGTTTTGGCCTGTTTCTAGTGTTCACAAATTCCAGGCACTCAAAAATGGGAAAAAATTTACTTTATTCCCCAGGGCTTTGCACGAAAAGGATATTTCCAAAAACAATGCTTACAGAATTGGTCAATCAGGCAATAGAACTGCCTTTGTATCCAAGCAGCCGCTATTAAAACTGAAGACTGTGTGCAGTGTGCAGTGTGCCATTAGTGCCATTGCCTGAGAAGTACATGTTTAAGAGCAGCTTTATACTCCCCATGTAAGCTTTGGAGAAGAAAACCTCATGCAGACAATTCCTTTTATATATCTATGTCTGTACTTCTTACTCTCCCACACCAGGAGAACAAAAAGTATTTAAAGTTTTGTTTACTCCTGATGGCTAGTTCTTATTTCAGGAGGGTTGGATGATATCCAGTAAGAGGTTTAAGATACTTCAGATGCCAAAAACATCCTGTCCTGTCCAGAAAAAGGCCTGTGTGTTTGCCTGATTTGAAAAGCCATTGACCATTGATGACTCAGGATCACTAAGAACAGAAATCAGTGCTGCATGCCACTAGAAGGCTAATCATCCAGCCTAACCTTGCAAAGATTTACAGCAGTTTGTTTTCTAGGCTCAGAATTTCATGAGATTTTGAAGATAAAAATCACATTACTTTCATTAACATCCTCTCTGCTTGCATTGACTCACTGGTTCTGACCCAATTTTAAATGGCTGCTGCCTTCAAGTGGTTTATGTTTGAAACAATGCCATGTTTCACCTGAAAATATATAATCACAGCTTCCAAGCTCTATGAAGCATTCTTATCCTACTCCAGTACTTTGGGAAATAGTAGCCCCAAAACTATGGCAGGAATTTAAAAATATGGGTGAGAATTATCAGAATAATATAGTTTCAAAGGATGGTATCGTTAAGTGTATTGAATTATTTTGGAAATGTTCTATTTAGACTGTTAGGTAGTCTCACAGGAGATAAAGCAGCATATAATTAAAGAAGGTAAAATTGAAGAGCAGCAGATAAACAGGAAAATGAAGCAGAAAGGGGGACACATCGCTCTGAGTTCACAAGGGGTGAGGCAGAAGGTGGGACTGGAGAGGAGCCTCTGGGTCATTGAATTCAATTCTCTATGATCAGACTGTGATGGCATCGACATTAGGCTCAAATGGATTCTCAGAGTATTCACTCCCCCATGTAAATCTCACACCATAAAGCAGTCTCTGAGACTATGTAACAATTGCAAGGCCATTAGTACAAAAGGCAAAAAGCCTCAAAAATTACACCATGGCATCACTTTAAAGAGAACAGAAGAGATGCACAGCACTGCCATTAGCTGAAACATCCCTGGAGAATTTCCAGCAGATGGACCATGCACCGTGCCCCGCAGGAAAGCAAAAGCTGCTCAGCCTCTGCCAATCTGACATGAAGGGAAAACTTAATCCTCAAATAAACCACAAATCTGGCAATTAGTTTAGCCTTGGAAATGTAAGCAAGATATGGCAGCCATCAGCCTGAGAAGTTTGTCAGATAGTTATTCTCACTTAGTTCTAATTTTGTCCAATCTATTACATGACAGAAAAAGCAAATCCACAGACTTTTCTCTCTGCCCATCTCTGGCAGTGAAATTGCCAAATATACCCTAGAATAGAGGGTGTCAGGAATAAGGAGCTCAGATTTTGTGTCATATACAATATATTGCTTTCCTTCATTCGTCCTCTGCTTTCCTGCTCGAGGCCAGACCTGAGAGCTGCAGCACTGCCAGAAGTGTGGCATGAGAATCAGAGATTTTTGCTTCAGTCACAAAATCTTGGCTTAGTCACAATCAATGCAGCGACTACCACACCATCCCTATGCCTGACCCATGGCCTGTGTCCCATCCACCATCGTGTACATGGCCATATTGGGGCAGGGAAGCTTCCAATGGTAGCCCTCTGCAAGCTGTATTTTAACAGTAAGTTATGCCAACCCTACCCAGGAGTTCTCTAATGTCAGGTATTGAAACCTACCTGCATATCAACTCAGACAGCTGGGGCAGGGCTGTACACAAACCCAGTGAGATGAAGACTGCACAGACCTAGTTTACCCTCCTATATACAGCCTTTGACCTTCAATGTGTAAAACTGAAATAATGAACTGAATCTCCATCCAAGTTGCCCATCCTGGTGTTCACCCAAAACCCAGTCCAAAGACCATCTACTGCCCTTTTACTGGCAGCACCCCTCATCCAACAGCCTGAGTTCCAGCTCCAGCCAAATTCTAGCCAGATAACTTTTGACAGCTAAAAAGGCTAGAGCCCCTTTCCAGTTCCCTAAATTTGAAAATATGAAAGTTTAAGACTCAAACATTCCAGCCTGATTCGAGGCTACTTGCTGCTGCCTTAACTGGTAGTATTCAAACAAGGCCAAGAAAGATGAGGTTATTGGTCATAAGAATACATAAAAAGAAAGAGGATCAGAGCACACACAAACCATTTCTCCATCTGCACCTGCAGTGAAATGCCAGCCCTCTTCAATGGAGCCAATACTTTCACTTATAAGGAACAGCTCAAGCTATTCTTAAAAAGCTCAAGTCAATCTTAGACTTCACTTGCAGTCACAACTGAAGCTGAAGTATCACTCCAGTAACTGAACCACAGACAAGGATAATGCTGTAGAAGAAGTTGGTTTTGTTATAAGGGCTTGAGAAGTTCATTCTTTATCTCATTAAGGTCAAAGTATGGCAAGATATAATTTCATTTAACTTTCTCTGTTCAGTTTTGTACAATCTCACCTTCCTATTTCCAGGTAACTTGCTTATCATTAAATAAATGTACTTGGTCTCTTTATATGTTTGCTTCATGAAATTCACCAAATAAATCTACTTAAGATCATCATAGGGGAGTCAGTACTACACTATCCTATTGGGGAACAGTATATAGCACCAGCAGATATTTAATACTGGTGGTGAATCTTATAAATCCCATAGCTTCAGCTGGATGTAGCCCAGTTACATTAGTTCTGAGTTTTTTAAAGAGACATGTATGTTTTCTGAGGGGAAGGAGGGCAAGGGATTGATGGGATGGACAAAGAAGCTGACGCCACATTTCCTCAAGGACTTTTGTGACTGACTCCCCCCAGACAATGACTTCTACTTAGAAGGACCACAGAAAGAAATCCACATTGAAAATCCTGCAAGATGTACTGCCTTGTCACTGAATAAAGAAAAATTTTACCAATACAACAGGAAAAGAATGGAGTTGAATATGAAAGGAATAAGTTGTAGCCTGAAAGTGAAACTCTCTATCTTAATACACTCTGGAGGACTAGAATAACTGCTTTCTAATTAGCTTGCATTTCACTTGGCATATTTATGGCTGTCACTGCATGAGCAGACCAATATACAAGGCTTTCTATTAAAGGGTCTCTGGAGAGACACAACCAAACCTGCCAGGAACCATGTTTCAGAGGTTTAACCTCTCTAACCTTTATAGTTCAGTTAAAGTTCTTCTACCACACATGCCAAATATATCATTCTGCTGAGTGAACTGTAATCTTGGCTTAGGCAAATACCTGCTCTATTTAACATGCAATTGTATTACTTTCTATTTGCAGTTACTTTTTATCTGATTTGCTCATAAGAGTTGCCTAATTATATACAGACATGGTAACAGAAATACTAAACCTAGCTATTGAGTTACAGAAATCAGATGCAGCAAGCAGATGCCATGTTCATGACCAGATAAGCATTGTACATTGAGGTGCGAGTGATCCACATAGCAGTTAACCCCAACAGGCATGCTGCGCCATGTGAGGTCTTCTCACACATGAGATGCTGCACTGATCCCTTGGCTGCAGGGTAAATTTAGGTGATAGACTGTAGCAGAGGATCCTGCAGGCAGCTCCTACTTGCTACCCGTGATTACTCCACCTGCACATTCTTGTTTTTATCTAAAACTGCAGCAACTATTTCTCCTGTGAGCATCCTGTCTATCTGGCAGCAGAAATGATAAATAGTGTCGTTTTAAAGAAAATCCCAAAAGACCTCAAATTAATGAAAAGCAAGTGGTGTAAATCCTCTGTGGGTGGGATATGGAGGCCTGTCTGAAGCTGCACAATTCAGCATTACCAGCATCTGAAAGGACATCACCCTCTCTTTCTCTATAATGTTGATACTAATAAATAACATTTTAAACAATATTTGTCAGAGTCTGAGTCCTGCTTTAACTGGGATCATAATGAACCATCATCCCCTGATGCACAAAGCAGGAGTTAAGCAAACAGTACCCAAGTCTCTTCTTCATGTACAAGGTGGGTGTTGTTGTTCTATTAGTTTTCCTCTCAGTGGGTGCTTAATCAGACTAGAAAAGCTGTATCTTGCTTGAAGTGCTTCTTCCTCATCATCTGGGAGAACTGTCCAGTTTGATTTCCACAGTACTGATTTTGGTGACTTTTGTTTGTCTTGTTCCCTCCTGTTTTTTTCCTTAAGGTTTAGTGTCACTTGATTCTAACAAAGAATTTTCAGGTTACAAACCTCCATGTCACTGACTGCCTGGCCAGCCAGCACAGTGCTTTCCTAACAGACTGTTGCTTCTCCATGGATGTTTATCTTGGTGCCTCAAAAGCTTCTTGAACATTGAATAGCTGCTAAGCAAACAAGACAGCTGCATGTTTTACCCTCAGAGTGAATACTTTTCTGCCTGTTTCTTTTCCTGTTCTCCACTGAACTGGAATACACAGATATCAGGTATTTGTATCTGGCATTGACTAATAAATACCACCCATGAGAGCTGCTAAACATAACTTCGCTTACAATTTTGTAGTGGAATTCAGTGATTCTGTTCTGTGTAGGTGCTGTGCCTTACAGATTTTTCCTTAATTTTCTCCTGTGGTAGAGTATCAGCTTTTTAATTATTTGCTTTCAGACAGAGATTCTATCAGGGAATCCCTCAGATATTTCTTCAGACGTCTCCCTTATGTCTGTAAAGCACAATGGAGCGTGATGTACCAGTGCTGACTTGGAGTCAGCTGAACAGAGCACAGCTCCCTTCCTGATGATGCTCACACAGCTAATTAGCTGTGCTGAGATACTAGAGATGCTAAATCCCAGGCAAATGGCACAGTGATGCCTCTACCTTGTTTCCAACACATAAACTGTGCATTGTGCTTTTTTTTTTCCCTAGGCTTCTATCTATTTTTCTCCTTGCAGATCCAGTTTCAGCAGTCATGTATGAAAGCATATTTTTAGTATTGTCACTATGCTAATTATTTCCAAACTTGTCTCACTGCATTGGACATCTCTTTCTCCAAAATGAAATCTTGCTTTTTTCTTGCTTTGGATTATGTTTTGGGTTTTTTTTTAATCTGTATCTCTTAATGGATTGCCCATGGCCAAAAATTTAACCAAGTAGAATACATTTTTCCTTTCTTGCATGTCCTCATGATGAACATCCTGAGTTATCTGACAAGACAATTAAGAAAAATCATTAACTTTCTTTCCACTGCATATATTCAAGCAAAAGGGAAATGAATATGTTATAACATTAATGTAAATAATGAACTCAAAAGATAGCATTGTTCAGTGGTGACTCAATAAAATAAGTTATAATGGGTGTATTATACATAGATAAAAAAAAATCCTTAAGCTGTGGAAGAAATGAAGGTAATCAAAATGAGCGTGCTCCAAATCCACATTATTAATATATCGTAATTCACACATAGTAAATATTTTTCACTTAAACAAGAAGTTTCACCATTTCATTGCAAGAACTGGTCAAAAGCCAAATTGTCTGTTGACAAGCTGTAGTAATTGTCTACAAATAAGTGATGAAAGACTTTAGCTTGCCATTCATGATATATTCTGAAAACGTATCATGAATCATGCTCAAGTAAGCCCTATGCTGACTAAAGCAAAAAGGGGAATCTAGCCTCAGTTTCTATAAAATAATAATAATAAAAAAGTACATAGAATTTTATCTTTTGCATTTGTTTAGTGCTTAATACTAGTTCTTGAGGGCTCAGAGATTAATGATTGCTTCTCTGCAACAACGAGTAATTAGGGGAGCATGAAGATTATTTTCTGTGGGGAAAAGGATGGGAAATGGGTTTCAGGAAAGATCCTTTGTTTTGTAAAGTGAAAAAAGCACTGAAAAGGTTGAGTAAGCTTGGGACCTGATTATCTAAAATTAAATGTGTCTGTATGTACACAGACTAGGAAATAACTTAGCAATTAAAGTTAAATCCCCTGAATAGGTCTAGCAGAATTGGATGAGTGACACAGATCTGCGAGACATAAGCAGAGAGGGAAGAACTCAAGTGAACAGAGAACTTATTTTTTAAAGGAGATATATCACAGACATTTGGTCATAGAAGCCTGATGTGATTGTGTACATACATACACACATAAATATATGTTTGTATGCACAAGCATACAGACACACACAAAACTACACACAAAGAGACTTCTCTGAATTTTGATAATGCATTGGCTACTGTAGTAAGGATGATCTGGAGACACCTGGTTGTATTAAAGGCAGCATCTGAAGCAATTCTAGCCTTCCAGTCCTCCATTTTGTAATTATGATCTTCTAAATTGAACATTTGAGGTGAATTGCTTTAACAGTATTTACTGTTATTTACTGTTTAGGGAAAAAATAAAAGTTCCATTAAAGCTTTTATCTCAGGTCTTAAAGCACCTAGGTTATGGTAATTATGTTGTTTGTCATTAAGCATGCAATACAGAATTGTGTTTATTAACAAAGTGCAATCCTGTAAATAACACAGACATAGCTCACGAATACTGTATTCTTAACTGGGGTCTTGGTTTGAGATATTCCCCAAATGACACTGAAAGATGGACAACATTACCCTAGGTGTAACCCCAGGGAAGTAATGCACCACAAACATCTTACTCTTTCATGTATTTAAAGGAATTGGAAATACTTTACTGAAACTGATCTAAAGAATATGCAAGTCCCAAAAAATCTGATATGTTTTCAGAGCTGTGTCATTGATTCTGATAATGGTCTTGGACTCAAAATAATTGTCATTGTATGCTCTAAAGCATTTCTAGTCTGACTACTGTTGTTAAAATGCCAAGAATTTATCTAGAAATTAATTTGCTGGTTTACTTCTTGTGCTACATAGAATAGGACACAATCCCTTGCATGCCCTGATAAAAAGAAAATTCAAAAAGCATGCACCAGCTTGCAGAGGATCTGAAAAACAGAGTTTAAATGAAACAGTAAGTATGGATATAGTTTCTCAGCCACCTCTATAAGCTCCTCACTGTTGACAGATGAAATAGATAGGTTGATGAGAGCTACAGTTACAAGAAACCAACTATATTTCCAACAAATCAGGCAATAAAAGCATCTTCTACCTAGAAATAGTATAAATCTTGATATATGTTCAAGATGATGTGGTTGAGTGGGATCTTCTGCCAAGATCATGAAATGACAAGATAGAAGGGACCTCTGGAGGTCACCTAGTCTAGCTGCCTGCACAAAGAAGGCATAGCTAGAGTAGATTGCTCAGAGTCCTACCAAGTTTTGATCATCTCCAAGGATGGAGAATCTATAACCTCTGTGAGGACAGCCTGTTCCAGTGCCTGACTATCCTCACCCCTAGCTTCAGTCAAGCTTTTTAAAGCCTCTGGGATGACTGTAGCGTTTCTATGTCACTGTGTTAAGAGTAAAGAAATTTGAATGTCATCTTACACCCAGTGGTCTCTATAAAACCAGAGAAGTTCCCAGTGATGCAGTGAGTGGAACTAGCTTGATCCCTCATCACTTGTCTCAGCAGTGCTCCAACTGCTGAAGTAATACTTGGAGGCTCTAGGTAGCTGTTGGAGTTTAGGCTAGTGGCAAAGACTACTCCTAAGAAAGGCAGATGCAGATACAGTGCAGAACCACCATTGTTCCCACACTGATATTTTTGCTAACAAACTTAGGAATATAAAAATTAAGCCAGATATTTTTAATTGAGATTTAAAAGATAAAACATATTTAAGAAAAACATCACTTTGTAACTGTGCCTTCTTTGAGGCACAAAAATGTATATGTATACAAAACAAGAGGAGAGTTTGGGACTAGGAGATTATTATCAACGGATGAGATGACATGATACCTGGGATAACCAGGTTAACTCATGTTATGGTTTAAATGTGGAGAATAGGAGTGGTGCAAACAGCTCATGCTTTCCCTATATATTAATCAACTTCATCCATCCCTTGGGATGTTTTGTACCCAGCACAGATCTGGGTCCACCTCAGGGGTTGAAAATGGACTGTGGCAAGCCTCAATATCATCACTATTGAGCAACAGCATGAACTGCAGTGGAAGCTGAGCTGAGCGTTGAACAGTCACTGACCTGGGCATTTGATTTGTTCCCTATACAGCATGTGCTGGTCTGCTCATGTGCTGTGCATGAGTCAGGCAAGACATGAGTGCAGCATCTGCTGAAGAGGTTAAGGGCAAGAAAGAGCAAAGGGCTACAGCAAACTGTTGTACTGTGGTAATGGTGGGGAATTGCATGTGGCAGAAATGAGCAGCCCATCCCATCCAGATCACAAACCCCAGCCTTGCAGTGTATGGGCACAAGCCAGTTCACACCACCTGCCTCGGGAATGGAAGCTTGCTCAGTGGTGTGGATAGCAAAAGTAACCTAGACAAGAGTCTAGTAGCCTCCATTCTTTCCTTCTTTCTGCTACCCTGCACTGTTTTACTATTGCATCCCACCACCCGGCAAGACTTTCCAAATGGCTGCCTTTCTGCTCTGCTAAACCAGCACTGCTGACAGCCTTGAGGCAGTAACTCCTTAGGAGCTGCTTTCCTGCCTGCTGAGTCAGGACAGACAGCAGGAGGGAACACAGCAGGGAAGCTAATGATACTTGGTAGCAGAAGGAAGACAAAATATCCAGTGGCTTAAAATATATCCAAATAATATTTTAAGAAACAAAACCAGTGTTTGTGTATTGGAGAGGGCTATTTTACTTCGCTCAGCTTTCCCCACCATTTCACTTGCAGAGATTCCCTTGTCAACATGTATCTGTTCCAAGCATCTGGACCAGGCTTCAGAGCAGTTTTATTTATGTGTACAGCACTGCCAGACTCATACTGGCATCAGTCTTTTGAGCATCAATTCCCATCTCTCTTCATCAGTCTCTCTTCCCATCTCTTCCAGGCTGGAGAGGACTCTCCCAGCCTGCTGGTGTTCTCTGCCACAGTGAGCATTTCTTGGCTTTTATCCACCCAAGAAAGTTCTCCAGTCAGTATTATATCAAGTCTAGAAGAAGCAATAATATTCTGCAGGTTATTGGCAAACCCATGCTTGGCAGTTCATCCCATCTGCCCTCTATAGGGTGAGATTTAAACCAGTGCAGCAAGCCATTTTATCACTGGTTACTTGTTTCATTTCTTGGGGTCAGCAGTGAAAATCCCCCATCCCTTGCTGTCATTACCCATGCTTCTTCCTGGGTCCAAGTTTGTTTAAGAAGCCACCTTACTTCAGGTGTACCCAGTTCTCTATGACCCTAGATATAGTTCTCACACAGATTTCCAGGAGGAGGTGAACATTGATTAAGAACAGTTAATCCAAGGTCACAGTTTTGAACCCAGCATAGTGTTTTTCTGTGTGTGTGAGGTGCAATATTGGGAGAAAAGAAGCATAACCTTCTGCATTAGAATTTGCCATTTCCTGGTGACAACCTTCCACGTTTGTGCAGGGCTTCCTACCTCTATCTCACCCCTTCATAGAAAAAAAAGGGAAGAGAATGAGAGAGGTTACCGCAACCACAAAACAGGGTCTCCTCACCTGAGTCTATCGTGGCACAAAACTGCTCAGAGAACTTATCACATTTTTCCCTTGCTTCCACACTTGGCTTCGGGCAAATCCCCATCCCCAGCATGTACACCATGTAGCCCCTTTTCTGCCTGCAGTCTTTTTTCCTGGGATTTCCTAGCACAGCTTCTCCTTTCAGGACCCTCTCTCTCCTGCCATCAGAGGCTCATGTGAGCCCTGGTATCGAGCAGGTTACTCGGGCCTCCTCTTACAAGCACAATTAGCCCTTCTCATCCCGCTGTTCCTGCTGGAAAATGTTTCTGCATTATCCTCTGCTCTTTGGCAAAAGAGAACATCTGCTCCTTTTCTGTAAGCAATGTTTTCCAGAAAATTAGAGCAACCTTTCTTGCACAGATCTAGCAGCCAAAGGGCTTGAGAGGGAATCTGAAATGTGACATGGAAACATGCCCTGGTGGAAAGAAGTGCCTACAGGCACTATATTTAAAGCTGCCTTTTAGTTGCCTGAGTTATCAGTTTGTGTTTAACAGCAACAGTGATATTTGCAGTTGACAGGAGGTTTCTTAGCAGATACTGTTGTAGCAGAACAATTTGCGTGTGAAATTTGTGAATGAATACCAAGTCTCAATCCAGTTCTTCACCAGCTAAAAGAGTGGCTTGAGACTAAAAGATGTCACTTTTAAGAACGCTGTCTCCCAGGCTGTCTTTAGAAATATTCCAGCAAGAGGCTCAGGAATCACCTCATGCAGTATCACCTCTCTGACAGGTTAACCACCTTGTATTTCATTAATGAGTTTTTCTTCTCCAGTCTTGCTGTCTTCTCTTCCTATTTGTTAATAATAATTCAGTTTCTCCACTGTTATGTGCCTTTATCACAGCTTTACTCCTTTAGCAAGGATATAACTATATTAATATTGAGCAAAACACTATCTGGTATTTTGCTCAATATTAATATAGTTATATCTGTGAACTGCTCTCCATGGAATTTCTGTGGTGCCCAGGATGTCCTATCTGCCAAATGATTTACTTGTAACACAGAACAAGATGCATCACAAATAAGCCAGCATCACCCATTTATTAAGAATTAATCAATAGTGAACTCTTTGACATCACAAAGTTAAAGTTGCCTAAACAGTATAAATTGTATGCAACTTTCCAGAAAGATAAAGTAAAACTCAAGATTTCAGAAAATCAGGAAATCAGTAATTAAATGTGAAGCCCTAAAACCTCGTAACTCATCCAGGCTCCTGCTTCAATGTAAGAGGAAGAATACTAGAAAAATACAGAGGCCCTAATTCTTTATATAATTACATGAAAATAGTACACTAGCTCCCTTCACGAAACAGCATCATGCTGTCATAAAACCAGTACCATGTCGGTTGGTTTGATAAATATCCTTCACTTGATCTTATCTGTTGAATGGCAAACTGGCCCAGCTGAGGCCCAGTTTACAATGACCATCAAACTAGACTTGAAGTTTCTCTCATAACCAGTGACTGCCATAGGAGATCCTGCCAAACTCTTATTATCTCTCTGTGTAATTACAGCTTTTTAGTTCAGTGGGGTGTGATTAGCTCAAGCTGTAACTCATTTAGTGCACTATAATTACAGTGCACTCAGCTTCACAATTGATTTTGACCTAGAAAGGGAGCATTCTTGGGGTTATTTTTAACATTCTGTTGGCAGTGCTTATAGGTATTACCAAGCCTGACAACAGAAACATCTGAAATTTGACAGGCACTTGACAGTCTTGTTAGTGGCTGCCAGTTTCAAACATCTCTAGATATTCCTGAGTAGCCAGCATGCTGCCTGTCGGTCTTACTGGTGTGTCTTTACTTGTCATTTCAAGGCTGTCTTTTCTTTTAGCAGCAGGTGCCCAGTGAAATGATTCTCAGATAAGTGGTCTTATGGACCAAAGGGACTGGAAAGGGCCCTACTGTTAAAAAACAAAACAAAACAAAACAACGTTTATTTATTATGATACTGTTAATGTCTTAATTTCTGATTTTAATTATATACAGATAATATAGATAAAAATGCTGTAAAGTGCTGGAGTTATAAAAGGCATTAAAAAGTACAAGCTGTGCACAGGAAAAGTCTAATTTTATGATGGGGAATTATACCTTAGTGGGATTAAGGCACCAGATGCTTAATGACTGGTCTGAAAAAAAATATATATGCAGCTTCCACTAAAAATCTTTCATGTCAATTTAGCTTTCTAGATGTGTATAAAAGAAAGAGCAATAGTAAAGCCACCCTCAAAGATCTGTCCTCCATTTTTATTTTTTTTTTTTCTTTTCAGTTTATTTGAATTAATGTTAGTAGGTATTGCATCAATTTTACCACTCCTGTGTAGAAAAGCTGCCCATTCTTTTATATTATGGTGGTGGCTTGGTGATATAAAACATTGCCTGATGATCATATAAAATAATCTATTTTTTCTGTCCTGAAAAGTGTCTTTCTGTAAAACTCTCTTCTCTGTGTTACTTTTACCAGATATTTCTGGACACATAAATGCTGATAACCTACTTCTGCAGGACCAGAATTGCTTTTCACCTATGAGGAAGAAAGAACTGGTTACATGAACTATAGAGGAAAAACAAAACTAAATTGGGTATTTCTTTACTCAGTAGGAAAGGAGTATTCTCCATTCAAAATAGTCTGGAGGATTGCCCAATATTTTTAAATTGCACATAATTAATCACAGTGGTATGAAATACAGTGAAAGCTTGGTATAAAGTTCTCTTGGTATTTTATACCTTCGAATGGCAGAAAGGGATGCAGAAAAGCAGTGCTGGTACAGATGTAACTGAGAACAGCCAGTACAGTAACAGCCTGTAGAATAATGTCTAACAGGCCATACCACTGTTGCAGAAAACAAACTTTTCAATTTGGATGACACAAAAAAATATCTGCAGGAAATGATGCTGATAATCAGCTTTACTAAGGGTCACCCTGATATGAAAGGATGTTCCTTTAATGTAGGAGTGACAGAAATGCTCAGAAGTATGCCTGCTTGTGAAGAGAATCACTGAATCACAGAATGTTAGGGGTTGGAAAGGACCTCTGAAGATCAAGTCCAACGCCACTGCCAAAGCAGGAAAAATCTAGGGCAGATCACTCAAAAATGCATCCAGACAGGTCTTGAAAGTCTCCAAAGAAGTGACTGCCATGGCCACAACAGGCAGATTTTTCTCAACTTCCCTCTTTTGTGTGCAAGGCTGAGCTCGCTGAATTGCTCTGAAGTTTCCCTGCCACTTATGCCTTGCTGATCTAGTCTTTTTGTCCAAAAGACTCCAGGGCACCCCCAGTCAAAGCATGAAGAAATATCCTCCTCGTGGGATGATGAAGGTGTCCCAGTGCATTAGCAGAACACTGCTTGCAGCCATTGATATCTGTGTGAACTGTGGATTACAAAACCAAGGTATGGCACTTTCTTGCATGGAGTAATTGAAAGAACACTATCAGTCATGCCTGCTGAGGGAATCTGAAAGACATGAAACCCAAGGATCTTCAAGAACTCCTTTTCTTTAGGCTCTGCATGCCCGTGCATGTTGTACAGCCTCTGCAGCTAATGAACATAAACCATGCTGGTTAAAAGCAACAGGAAACTAATGTAATCCTTCTAAAGTGACATTATTATAGATGGTGACTGTGGGAAAGGGATTAATTTACCATCCATGATAAATATAGTGGCAACTCTTCACACAAAATTATGCTATTCTTACATGTCCCAAAGTGCTGCACAATTCTAACAAAAGCTTCTGCTGCTCTAGCCCAGGGTGGTTGTGATTTGAGAAAGTTTTCCCAAGGTCTCTTGTGGTTTAATATGCATATTAATAAAAGCCCAAATCTGACACTGTTTGCAATTCTGAGAAATGTTGTGGGCTGTCAGGACAAAGGAAAATTTGGTAATAGAACTTTAATAACTTGACAGACTTAAACTAAAAATATATTAGCCCCTTCTTTTTGTCCCCTCTGTATACTGGATGCTTTTCATTTTTACCCTGACACTTTTCTAAGCCATCATTTCACAAATTCAGTTTCTACAACCAGGACAGAAACTCTGTCTATAGGAGAAGTTACTTCTTCATGAAACATTGCCCAGCTGACTTTATTACTATAGGTCCTGCTAAAATAAATAAATGATTGTATAGAGAAGGAGCGTTCCCTTCCAAGCAGAAGGCAGAGCATGTCATGAGCTAGCTATTAAATCACCAGTGTGCATTAAAACAGACAGATTCAATCATTAGGTGACATTTTTTGTGATGGAGACATTTTAATGACTTTACTAAAACTTTATTATAACTATTTTATTATGTAATAGTGGCATTTAAACTTTTCCAAGTTAAAAAAGCAAAATCAATCTTTTGTATTAGACTTGCAAAGATGTACTCTTCAAAGAAAACATTTAAATATGACTTGTATCATTGTACAATGTGGTGCACTAAAGTCAGCAGAAGTTTCGTAAGGTCAGCTTCTCAAATATTTAGGACATTTCTAGAGATGTGGTTTCTGCAATTCAGCTGCTGGGCCACCAGAGTAGGACGTGTGCAGTTTGACTCAAGTTGCTGTTTTGGACAAGTTGTCCAGAGTAAATAGTCCTTCTTCTCTCGCAGTGTGCACATACATGTCCACCAGGACACTGGCAGCAAACAAGGTAAAAATGGGCTGTATGCAGCAAAGATGAAAATTTCTGGGACAGGGAAATGAGACAACAAGAGGCAATGTGAACCTGCAGCCAAGTGAAAAGACGGCTTAATTTCATTGGGAACAAGGGTGGGAACCTATTTCTGTCCAATTTCTTACCCTGCCTTTCTCTCCTCACTAGGCTATGTACAAGCTCTTCCTTCTCTCCAAAATGTTGAATTTCCTACTATGCTGTGTCCCTCTAAAAGGTAAAGTGGGGAAGGAGAGTACTCAAAAATCAGGGTAGATGCTTAAGAGAAAATGGAGTCTGCCCTGGAGTTATGAGACAGCAGGGATTCAGGATCACCCCCTGCATTATGCTTTCTTAGTGCCTATGTTTCCCTCAGCTCATCTTAGCACACAGTCTTGTTTTCATCACACTTCTGACTCTCCACACAGAGAGAAGAGGTTCCTAACATCTGGGTATGGATTTGAGGATCTGGCTCCAGCAGTAAAGTTTTGTAGATCCAAATCAGTAAGCAGTAAATCAAAGATGACATGCTGCTTAGTTACTGGGTTAACAGGAGCAATTTTCATGCCCTTTGTCCATCTGCCATATATAGCACTGCATCAAGACCCTCTTATCATATAGCAGTTACTGACGGGAACTCCTGCCCACATGAGAACAGAGATTCATCTCAGACTATCCCAGTCTGTTCTATTTCCCACATTTCTTTTTCTTTGTGTGATTATATATATATATTGCACTTATGTAGGAGGCAAGTACCTATCAGCCTGCTCTTATGTTCATTCCTTTTTCCTTGTCACTCTTCTGGAATACAATCCAGCTCCTCACCCCACTTGAGCTGACTGGAGTAACGAGCAGTCTTATTCATCACCTTGGTTATTCCCTGCCTGGTGTTGTGCTTCTTAATGAGCTGAAAGGTTCAAGTTATTAGCGTGAACTTGCTCCAGTAGCTGGTCTGACTATCTGTACTTTCAAGCACTGCTACTTTACTGGTGCCAATTATAGACATTCTTCTAATTTGCTTTTCCTTCCCAGACTCAGTGTCCCAATGCCTGACAGCTTCTTACACAGTTTCCATGAATATTTTCCTCTCCAGCAGTTCTGACCCAGCCGTGCCCTCCTCTTTAGGAGGATTCAAACAGCTTCATTACATCAACCTGATCATTCTCTGGCTTCCTTCCGTGTGTAATGTAGTCAGTCTCTTTCCCTGTCACACAGAGGAGAGAGTGCAAGCTAAGGGACTCCTTCCCTCACTCTGCCTTAAGGAAGTGCAGGTTCCTGTGGCTCAGTTCAGACATGCATTTGCTGACTGCAGGGCTCAAAATATTAACTCTGCATCATAGTGAGAGAATGGGAGGTGATAACCTGTCCTCCAAATTAAAAATTCTCAAATGTCAGGGAGTGAAAAGAATGACGAGTTCAGGTTCCTTCATTAGACTACAATTTGAAGTGTCTTCTAATTTCTCTTTCCATCTTTAAATCCTTGGTCTGTCTATGAAAACAAAGATTCAGAAAGCATTAGAAGCTACTGAGAGAGTCACATTTGTAGACCATAATTAAGCCTTTCAGTGATTTTTTGTACTTGTATTACACTCTCTTGTGCATCACCATTTTAGTCATGTGTCTGTAAATGAATGAACATATATGATATACGTCTTAACCTGTGTCAGCAGGGTAGCAGCTATCCATCAGTGTCACATTTGTTTATTGGTCTGGTTATCACCTACCCAAAGCTGTGCACTATGAAGGTGCCCTTTTGAGAGATGTAGCCTTTCTTTACTGGCTACTCCTTGCAGACAATTGCTGCTAATTTATAGATAATTGTTCTTTTCAGGCATGTATGCCTTTGCTTACTTTTCCAAGCTATTAGCTTTTTTCTACTCCTTGGAAACCTGTGCAGGTATGTAAGTGAATTTGCATGTGTAGATGTGGAAGGAGACCAATTTAGAGAGTAGCATAACAACACCATCCAGTGGATTCTGATGATTTAAACTGGTTTCTGTGGTGTTAGGTCCATGGTAGATGTTATAACTGATGAAAAATATTTAGTGCTAAGTGAGAGTATATGGCCATAATAAAACTCAAATAAATGAGCACTTGGGGAAAAAAAAAACAAAACAACACAAAACAAACAAAAAGAAAGGAAACATTTTCATATAGTTTCAAAATCTGAAATGAGATTTTTATTGAGGGGTGGGGGAATATTAAACAGATAAAACTTCCTCTGCTTGACTAACTTGGTCTTTGGCTTCCAGTCAGGGAGAAAGTATTAGTAGAAGGTGGTGCCACTTAAGCGTAAGTAAACCTGGATATATCATTTGATAAGGCCTAGAAAGGTCATTCAGGGATCTGCTGAGAACACTACATTGCTCTTTATTAAACTGGATAAAGCACACAAATTCTAGTCCCATCTGTACCAGACATTCAGAGATTAATATAGGATTGTAGCATTATAGTTGTCATTGTAAAGCCTTTCCTCCAAAGATAAAGGAGCTTCAGAGTCATTAATAAATGAGACCATACGGTAATCCTCTGAAACAAGCTTTGTAAAGATGAAACACAGAAGCAGCAGTGAATAGGGTTCCTCTGAGTTCCTGCTCGAAAGGTATGGTGGAGCTCCATGTCTTTTTGTGGTTTCTTCACAGAGGCCTTTTATCAGCAGCAAACAAAACACAATGGCTGCAGAAAAAGATGCTGTACTCTGATATCTGAGCATGACTACTTTTAAAGCTTCACTAGACCTTGGGCTGTATGGAGAACTCTGTCCATCTCTGTCCTCCTCAGTGAGGAGGTGCCTTTCAGGCAACGTTGTACTTCTCAAGTCCTGAAGCATATATCTCTGGCAAAGAGTTGGGTCTGGAACAAAAAACAAAGTGTGTGCTGGCTTCTGGGCAGCAGATAACCACATAAATGGTATAATTTTGGCAAGCCAGTGGCTAGAAACTGACTCCCATTTCTCTTCCATTTTTCTTTCACACAGGCACAATTAACTTAGAATAAAAGTGTAATTAACTACAAAGAAAACGTATCTGAGAATGCCAAGATTTTATTCAGTACTGCTCTCTCTAGTGAAGTCAATGGATGGGCAGCAAGGATGAATTTTCTTTTGGTCCAACTCGCAGTACAAGAGAGTGCCTAATTAGATAGTTATTTCCTAAAGAGTCCATTTTTTCTTCTGTCTTTTTTCTTCCTCCTTCATTCTCCTCTTCCATTTCTGCAGTTTTCCCTCTTCAGTCTTTCTACAAGAGCTCTACAGAGAAAGGGTAATGAAGCTACCTGGATTCTGTTCATTGAACTTCCTTCCTTTATTTATTGGGCTTGGAGGGCTCTGAAGTGAAAGGAGAATTTTGATTTTTATTGATGACTGAACATTAGCAGTTTAGTAAAAGAAATCATGGGCATAATTGTCCTACAACAACTATTAGTGTTGGAAGCTGGAGGGCAAATATTTCTAGAAAGAGCAGTTGTATATGTGTGATACAGTGTTGTAGATGTGTAGGATGTTTCCATTTCTGGTTTTAAAGCTGGTCTTGTCATGTTAATTTTTTATCAATCATCAGTCTCATATTCTAAATTACTTTTCTATTCTCTTCCTTTTTCCCCCTCAGTATCCCGATATTTCAAGTAACATCTTTGCAGCTCTGGCTTCTTGCTACTCCCTCTTCTGTTTCTTGCCTCCTCTTCTTTCTAATTCCCACTGCTAGCTAATTATTGTCAGTTTTGTTTCCATTCTATTTGAAAAGTGATTGTTAGTCTTTCATAGTGTCAGAATGTGGCTTCTTTTCCTTAGGAGAACCTAATTTTTCTTGCATTCAAGACTCTTCTCAGAATACCTGAAACACTTAAATCTCTTCTCCTTATCCAGCGTTACACAGGTCCTAGCGTTGGTCCTCTTCCATCAACTCCGTGCTCCAGTCTTCTTTTTAGGTGCCTTGCCCCTTTTCACCACACTCTGCCACCTCGCTGTCACTCCTCACTCTACTCCAGTTCTTGTCCCACTGCTGCCGGAACTGATGCAGTAGAAGGAGCACTGAAAATCCCTGAGGGACAGGCTCATTGGTCTTAGTTGTTTTGTCAAGTACCACAAAGTCTGCATCAGCCAGAAGCAGCTGCTCCAAGGGTCTCTGTACATCTCAGCTTGGGCAACATATGTGCTTACTGCAGATCAGATATCCTGGGAAAATGGGTACCAAACTCTGAGAGGTTTTTATGGAGTGCATATTTACTGAGCTACCATGGTGATTTTTAACCTTATCAGAAATGGTCTATTGTCAGGAGAGAAGAAAACAGCAAATTTCTGACATGAGGGCATTCCCCTGCCAAATATCAACTTGATCTCTATAGCAGGAAGGCAATAGAGAACTTCTTTTTAATATGGACCAAAACTACATTTTGTATTATTATAGTTCTCAGAAATTTATCTTGCTGATTTTTGAAGTACCATTGGAATTGTTTAAAATTTTGTGCTGCTTTGACAACAAAGAAATAATAGTGACCTCCACAGCTCTTCCAATGGTGTAAAATTGGTTCCTGTGCCCCAATCTGGTTACACCAAATTCTATTCCTGCATTGTTGGTCCCTGGATGGCACACACTGTTTTCTGGAGGCTGGTGCTGGCCTACATAATGTAAGCGGGTATATACTGCAGCTCTATATTGTCTCCAGTTCAGTCATGTAGACAGAGGGAAGTCTTTTTCACAGGGAGACCAGGAAGATTTCCTAAGTTATGGCCAGAACTCATGGCAAATTCTCTTTCACCATTTCTCACTCTCCTTACTTCCAGGTTGCACAGCAGTAAATTGCTTTTTATGTGCTGGGTCAGCTGCTCTGATCAGCAAGTAGATCAAAAAGGAATCAAGGCTCCCCCCTTGAGGAGAAACATATTAAGGTCTCTAAACATACAGGTGTCAGCTCCAGGTAGCACCCTTAAGGTTGTACATGAGTTTCTCATTTCCTAGGACAAGTATATGGCTTTGACCATGGTCTAATTCTGAGTCCAACCCTAATTTGCAGGGATCCGAGGCTGCTGATTCCTGCTGCTTGCCAGCTCCCAGCAGCACCAGCACACAGCAGAAGGTTCCAAATATTGCTCTTACTGACAGGGAAAGCAGCAAAATCTTCTGGGACATTTTAATGATGCTGTAGGTAAGAAGGCAACAGATGGAAAGTAGGTTTAAAAGCTCTGGGGACATTCATGATGCTCCAGGGTCTGCAGATGGCTTGGAACTATCACATTAAAAGCAGGACTAAAATTATGCAGGGCCTCTTACCTTACTAGAGCTGAAGCAGCAACTTGGCTGCCTTGTAAACAATGCCCAAGACAGATGGTTGGATATCTATCTATTCAGAAGCTGCTAATACATGTAAGTATTATGGTAAATCTTGAATTATATTAATCCACAAATTCTAAGCCTGCACAAAAAATGCACAGTAAGGTTCACTCAGAAACCAAAGAGCATAAATAAAACCTACACATTTGTAGAGATTAATTACTACTTCGTTACCCTTAACTAATATGTCTCATTAGAAGAACAAGAAAAATAGGAGAGATTTTTTCAAGTGACCTTCTCTCTGTTCCACTGACCTTGATTTTGAAAAGAATGCATTAATTCACACAGAACCAGACTGCATCCCATCCTCTCTTACCACCTTCACGATATAAGTAAAGAGTACATGCTTACAGTCTACCTTCCTAGCCATCACTCTCTTACCTATTGTATCTGATCACCTAATAAAGACAAAGTCAAAAAAGGATTATATATAGCTCTTGAGGGCATTGTACCCAATTTTCAGTTAGAAAGCTGAATATCTGACTGATGAGTAACTTTCAAAAGACATAAAGGAATATCCATATCAATGCCTGGAGTTCAAACCTTACTGCCTTATCTACCAGCCCCTTCAACACATAGTGGGGAAAAAGGACTTAAGTAACACCTGTAGCAAATTTTATTTCCTCATATTGTTTAAATAATTTACTAGCGTAACAAACATAGCAAAGTATAAGAGAAATCATACGGGAGTAATATAAAAGGTCTGTCTAACTGAATACCTTACCTCCAGCAGTGGCAAAAATAGATTCTGAGAAGTGTTGCACCCAGAAGGGTTCAGGCCATTGGAAAAGTTCAGAAAGGTTCAGACCACTGGAAAAGTTAAAACTCAGAAGCTGAAATATCATTCTACTTAGCACATTTTCTTACCTGATCGCTCTAAAGTGTATGTGAAAGCTATGTGGAAAAACACTGTCTGTGAGCTTTCCTATATCTTACAGACAAGCTATGACAATTCAGCTGTAGTTTAAACCTGAGTTACATGGACTACTGCTAGCAGTCCTGCCAGAGAACTTCCAAATCTCTTCCAGCAGCTTTTGCTACCTCCCGAACTTGTTACTCCAACAGATTTTTTAGGAATCTGCAAGTCAAAAAAGGCTGGAGATTGATTCTCTGTAGATTATGTTTCGGGTGATTTTTGCTGTTGCCTGTTTGTAGCTGAGAAAATCCTACCATCTACTGGAGAAAGGAAAATCTGCTCTGGTTCCTGCACCTCTAAGTATTTATCTTCCTGCACCTCATGTGCTCTTGTCTCATTTTTGTTTCGGTACTTTTTCTTTTGTTTTAAGTTTAAGAAGCTTTAATTATCCCATGCGCACAATGATTTGGTTGAGTCATTTTGTGTGCATACACATGCTGGTATCTCGGATGTTCACTCTATAACTCCCACTGCTGTTTTGCAGTGAAGAAAAGCAGGCTTTTCACAATGACTAGAACAGAATATAAGCAAATTAAACCAATAGTAGCAGTCCAATCCAGTACAACTCTGTACTTAACACTTTGCAATTTCCCACTAGGTTACTCCTACGAAGCCAAACCAACAATCCTACAAGGATGGGCCTTTGTCTGGGAACCAAAATGGCTTGAGTTATCTCTTCAAATTCTGGTCAGTATTGCAGGTGGACTGAGCTAGTTGAGCAATGCGCTCATCACAGCAAATACTTTTTCATACTTTAAAGGCCATGTAAGCATGAAAACAAAGAGAACCCCAGCACTCCATTACCTGCTGTGAGGTGTGCCCATCTTTTCATAGTAAATGCAGCAGGCACTACCTGTCACTTGCAGTGAAAGGAACGCTGTGGAAGACTAATGTGGTCTGACTGCTTTGGGGGAACAAGATATCTCATCCAGAATTCAGCTTTTTGGGATGTTTTTCACAGACAGCTTTCTTCAAGATCCCAACCCAGTACACAGCATGTGCCCATTACATACATATATATATATATATATTTAAAAGCATATTAACAGCTTCTCTTTGTTTGACCTGTCAGTCTGCTNTACCTGCTGTGATGTGTGCCCATCTTTTCATAGTAAATGCAGCAGGCACTACCTGTCACTTGCAGTGAAAGGAACGCTGTGGAAGACTAATGTGGTCTGACTGCTTTGGGGGAACAAGATATCTCATCCAGAATTCAGCTTTTTGGGATGTTTTTCACAGACAGCTTTCTTCAAGATCCCAACCCAGTACACAGCATGTGCCCATTACATACATATATATATATATATTTAAAAGCATATTAACAGCTTCTCTTTGTTTGACCTGTCAGTCTGCTATCTGTTTCAACATAGTTCAGGTTATTTGAAGAAAGAATCTATTATTGCAACCCACCTGTCTATGTCAAAGCACTAAATTTTTCTTTATTAAAGAAAATATAAGGCCAGCATATTCGCCATTCCTAGCACATGGTGTTTATGTCCTACTTAAAACACAGGACACCAGTTGTTACGCACAAGCACACAAGCATACATAGCTGCCAACAAATTTGTTCGTGCATTCTGGCTCCAGCTGACAGGATGCATTGGTAGAGGCCAAAGCAACAGTTATGGCCCTCTTAGACTTCTCCACTAGCAACATTGCAACTTCTACAGCAAGCCCAAGAGCAAAACCACCAGGAATACATTCTTAGGTTGGTCTGCTGGGGTCACTCAGAGCTTTGCTGTATCACAGACATTGCAACTGTATCTACCCTTTCACCCATGTAAATCCTGTTGGTATTTTCCAGTTACCCCTAGCTTTTGTGCAACAGTGCAGCATAACAAAACCAGCAGGAAGCCAGAGAAGTATTGTAGAGAAGTATTTTTCCCCCATACTCCCTCAGTTTCACTACTTAGGCCCAAAATGTAACCCGAAAGCTGACATGTATCTATTTAGACTCCCAGACCATCTAAGAGTCCAACTCTTCCATAACTCTGCAAGTCACAGGTTTAAAAAATACTGTTATTATCTTCCTACTATATGTAAAGCAAGGCATCCAAAAGCAAAGTGACCCATATTTTGAATACCATTATTCTGCTTTGGCTGACTGCAGTAACACCATCAAAAGAAACATAATGGTTTATGGCCTAATATGTAGCTGTCTGCATTATGAAGCAGTAAACCAAAAAAGGAGCACAAAAATCCAGGAAGGTAGAGAAAGTATCTTTGATCTCATATGTTATTTCTCTCTTCAAGTACATAAAACAAAACAGTAGGTTTTGCTCTGCATTCTGTGCATCTTATATCCAGAATAATAATGCAAAATCATTTAAAAGATCCCCTAACAATATGAAATCCTTTCTATGAAAAGGTGTAAATCCATCTAGCCCACAGCTTGTTTCTTCCTGGACAGTGGGGGAAAAAATAAAGAAAACAGATGTGTTACGCAGTATATCCAAAGCTTGAATAATCTAACTCTGGCAGTTTATTGAGCTCACAGGGAATTTTCTACATAAAGGGAGTAAAGTACAAGCTGACAAAGAATGAGGGCGCTGGGAGATTTTATTACAAAGCTGCAGCCTGGATTGGTATCTGCAAGATGCACCTCCACCACTTTCTGTTTGTACATTTGGAGCAATCCAGCAGTTACCATAAACTTCAGCCTGACTAAAATGTGTTGGGTATTAGGCAGGACATTTTTCATGTTATAAGCTTGTTCCCACTGCTGTAGATTACGTTTTCCTTTCATCATACAACTAGACAGGAATAAAATGCTGTAATCTTTTGATGCTTTAAGTTCTAATGGAAATAGGTTCTTTGATCTAAAGCCATGCACAGAGTTGAAAAAAAAAAAAAAAAGCTAGAAAAAATATGGTTTACACCAAAATAAGTCCCTTGGTATGCATCACGTAGGCTAAACAGGAACAACATAGATTTTCTTGGGGAGTGTCAGAAACCAACGTTGTAAATAATTTAAATTGCATATATCTATTGATGAGATGCTACTGTATTGCAAGGAGATGCAGGAGAGATGTAGAAAAACCTGAATGAATTAGGACAGTTAATACTTGTGATGTTTGAGTAACAAAGAGTGAGAATAGAAAATACACACTAGAATCTTGCCTGCAGACAAACCTCTATTACTTCTATTACTCTATGACTCAAAATGGTTTATCTACTGTAATACCCCTATGCAGACACCCACATTGTTTTATCAGTTATTTGTCTGGATAACCAGCTTGAGAGAAAATAATATAAAACAACTTAGGGCTATGTATATATTAGTCTGCACTGGTATAATTAAACAATTTCTAAAAATGTCATTGATTTCTGTGTATGGAGAAGACTTCACATAGGTCATCAGAGAGTGCTTGATAAAAATAGCAAATAATACTTCTAGGGAGTCCATCAGTATCAGTCACATTCTGGAAACCAAGAAAAAGAAAAGAAAAATGCTAATTTTCTTATATGTCTGTGTGTGAAATGACTATGAGCATATCCTTGTTTTATAGCTGTTTGATAGCTCTTGCTCCTTGAGACAGATAAGAATGCCAACACCACTACAGGTCCCTGTAATGCAGGGACACACATCTCCAAAAACTGGCATTAGAACATCGTTTTTTGAGAAATGCAGTAAGAGCCAGGAAATGACCAAGAGAAGAGTGTCAGTGCTCATCATTTTCATTGCGTGTGTGTGTGCAGTCTTCACGCAGCACGATTACTTTTTCTGATCAGGACTTTTGCCTGATGCAGAGAAGAGGACATACCTGCCCTGGGGATAAGCAATCGGTGAGCAACAGTAAGTAAATAACAGGTTCTCTGAAGGTGAAAACAGGGATATTTTTCAAGGTAATATATGTTAGCAACAACGTTCAGACACTGGAAACATTTACTTGGTTTCCAAGTTATGTTCAAAAGGTCACCATCATTAAAAATATGTAAAGATTTTTAATGAGGAAAAAAATACGTCCCTCAGTAGAAATGCAAATTCTCGCCTGAGCCTACCCTTACCAAATCAGCAAGCCTTCCTCCATCTGTAGGTGTCTTCCCTTCACTCACAAACTCTTTTCCTCCCAAATCCTAAGGGTTTCTGTTTACCCTATTTTTTTTTCCTGTAGCCTTTTCCCTCTCAGACTGCATCATCCCATATTGCACTCTTTCAGTAGACTGAAAACCTATCTCCATTTAATGTAATTTATTCTAGACATGAATGTAGAAATCCAATCCAAAGACCAAGATACTTGACAAGCAGCATGAAAATAGCTTCCTATTGCCAGCAACAGAGTAAGAAGCTGTGAATTCTTTTTTTTTTTTTTTTCCTGACAGTATGCTATTTATAGTGAGAAGGCAAGCACAGGAGTGACTGCTAGTGTCTCCAGGCCAAACAGAATGATAGTGAAATCTGTCAGTATATGAGCTCATCATCACTCCCTCTCACTGTAAAGCACAGAAAAATAGGGAATGAGGATTTCTTGCCTGGTACCCCAGACTTTCAAATAGGCTGTTTTCTACCTTGAGAAGAGGTACCTTTTGTACCTTTGTACAAAAGAAAGCAGGCATTTCTTGCTGCGATGGAGTGATCAGCAAAATTCTGAAGCGTGAGTTTTCCTGAGGGTTAAGGTCAGTGTCTTGTGCTTTTTGGCAAAACCCTTGCAGTTTGGAATGAGATTCCCGGCCACCTCCTAATGAGTTATAATGGCCAAGATGCTGTAAGAAATAGCAGGCAGATGGAGCTAGTGATTTATGCATTGTTGAGAACAGAGAATAAGTGAGACTGTTTATAGGAGCTATCTGCAGCTTTATACACTGATCCTATGGTCTATTCATTATACCTGGGCATGACACCAGCAAGAGGATCCTATAGAACACAAGCAGCAGCGAACTGTAGTGAAAGTGTAGTAAGATCAGCTGTAATGAAAATTTTGAGCTCCCCGGGAAGAGTAGCTTACCCCAGTCTTTTGCTGAAGAAAGCTCCTTCTGAAGTTCCCCCAGTGTATCACTCACAGACATACTAGTCTTCCCAGGGTAAAGATCTCCTGCACTTGAGAAACAAAATCATGTATCTTGGCATGCTTATCCCCTGTAACCTGGGTCAAATTCTTTGACTTTCTACTTCAATATTTCCATCTATGAAAAAAAAAAAAAAGATACTTTATTTACCTCATATAGATATTCTGAGGACATTTTTATATTTCTTTCTATTTTTATATTGCTTTTAACAGGTGAATGAACTCTACAGTGGAGCACAGTACGTAATGCTTTGAAAGGCCACCAGCCAACATTTTAGGACATATGAAGCATGTATTTCAAAATTGCTTTTCTTATGCTCAGTATAGATAGAAATAGTAGAAATTCGGACAAGGCTCACACTGTACCAAAACACTGCTATTTAGACTTGGAGTTCAGGGTCAAGTCTACCTCCTATGAACAAACACTGTTCATGCTTTAGAAAATACTCAATGAAAAGTGAAATTAGTATAAGATACAAACATTATTTTTAATGTAACAGTGTTCTGATGTATTAGACCTGGAAAGTAATAATCAAATGAGATCTTCTGAGTGCTCACAAGTGTTTTCAGGTTATTTCTGTCCATCCACAGAAACAAATTTTTCATTACATTCTTCCTCCAAAATACTATCTCGATAACTACCTTTTTATATGGGAAAAGTAGAAAGAGTAAAAAGAGTATAAAGGAGAAATCCCATGGCAACCAGAAAAGGGTAGAATCCTGGTCCCATTGAATTTAGTCAGAAGCTTCACAGAGCTCCAATTTTAGCACTTTGGGATGGAAAGCTTTGACAACATCCTTCTGTTATCCCTCAGACCCAGGCCCATGGATATGGGTAAGCAATGTTATGTTCCAGACTTAAAACAGAAAGAGGTCTATTGCAGTGCATTCCTACAGGTCTTGAAAACTACAGGGTAGAAAGCACTAAAAGAAATGCAGAACATCCCATAATTCAATGCACAAAGGGAGGGCCCAGAGCTAAAGCATCTCTTCACTGATGTAGACAAATCTTCAGTGGCATCTTGCAAACTTTCTGAGCAAGATGGAACAGTCTTCATGTTGGAGGAAGGCATTCCAAGAAATTTTGTTTAAATCTAGACATTGTGACATTAAGATGACAACTTAGCAAGGAAAAAAAAAAAATATATATATATGCACATATACTTTTAATACTAATGGCAAACTGATTTCTGAGATTGTCCTTCACTTGAGGCATCCACAAACAGAGCAACAGAAGGAAAAAGCTCTGTGCCTCTGGGTCTTTAGATTAAAGTCTGTTAAGAAGGTAAGGCATTTTGATAACCAGATACCGCTCTCACGGAGTGGTATCACAACTAATGTTTACTGTAGTATGTGATTTGTAGAGGTAGAAGAAAGCAAGCCACACAAGAACATTCATTACCAGAGCTCTTTCACATTTATTTCAATATAAAACATGGAATTAAGGATACCATCATGTTCCCTTTAACCCTCTTCTAAAACCTCCAAGTATCACTAACAACTTTTCTGTTTTCCAAAGCAGAGAATTAAGGGTAGATTATATCCCTGCCTTACAGAATTGTTTTCAAACTACCTTCATGCTTACTAAGATATTACTAAATTTAAGACCTATTACATTGACCTCCTCCTATGCAGAAAGTTTCTCAGGTAGAGCAAATTAGGGTAATTTGACATGATTTGTTCTGATTTATTAACTCTAGATGTTGCTCATTACTTTGTTATCTTGTAGTGTTTGCACATAGATGATTTACTCTTGTCTATTTTTAGGAAGGCAAAGTGGGCTAAGTGTAATTCCCTCGGTTCTCTTCTTCTCCTCTTCCATTCTTTCAAAGATGGCCATGGTTACTGCCATTTCGCAGGCCACTAGAATTTTCCTTGTCCTTGCTGATGTATATTCTCTTCTGAAAATAAATAAAGAGCACAGGACTCCTGGGCTGTGGCTCATGAAGAAGTGTCTTGACAGCTGTACTCACCCAGATAAAACCTAAGAGGAAAAGACAGCTCAGATATTCCATGAGACAGAAATACAGAGCCATCTAGGCAACTTCCAACTATATTTGTAGACTGCAAGGTTACAGCAGACAGGAATGACAGGAAGTTTCCTGTATCCGAGGCAGTGATGAGTATAGACATTGTATTTCATTTGTGATGCTTATAACTATTAAATATATACCAAAATGAAGGGCATAGTTCTGACCTTACCAAGATCAGCCTGTCAAGGTCCAGATATGAGATACTGGCCTGTAACATATTAAGAAGTTGACAAAAACTTGGTGAAGAATGAAAAACAGCATTGCATAACATGGAAAGGACCTAAATATACATGATATGAGTTGCTTTTACATAGTTTTCTATGCATTAGGCTTTCTTATGACAGAAATAAAGTGTCAGATAACAGAGGAGGTATGTGGTACAAGAGCTAAAATAGAGAAAATTGCCTGAGTTGCCTTTCCCTGATTAGAAAAATGTTTCATAAGCTTCTGACAGGCTGGAGACCACATAATCACAACACACATTTGCAGAGGTGCATGGAGTCTTGATTTGATTGCCCTACTGCTAAATAAAATTCTTAAGAAGGCTCTGAGAGAAGCCTGTGCTTTGCACTGAATTAATGAATGTGTGTCTGTGAGAGGAAAATCAAATGTGACAGCAGGCTTCTTTTTTTTTTTTTTTTTTCACAAAATCCCCCAAGCACTGACTAGCTATCCACTCTGAACAGGGAATATGTAAGTTTTGTTTTCAGTAATAATGTGCTAGAGACCAAGTGTTTACAAGCTAAGTGAACTTAGCGGTCTACAAAGAGAATGAAGGAACTGTGACACAGTCAAACCTGCTTAAGGTTAAGATAAATCCTGGAAATAGAATATGCTTTGAGGATTATGCATTAAGGACATACAACATAAAGACATAAAAATGACATACATTAAGAATATGAATGAAACTAGCAATCAAGAGTCTGGATGGAGCAAGACACAAGCCTTAATTTTCAGTCTGCTAAGGATCAGTTGCAGTTGCTGCTTCAGCTAAAGCATTGATCTCACCTACTAGTCCACAGGGTGGACCATATTCATAGCTGTCACAGTCTAGATGAATGGGCTTGCTTAGTCAGCACCTGATAATAGGTCTGAGAGAAGGCAGGGCTTGGACTTACTCTGATTTAAAAGCATCCACTTTTGTCCAAATTTAGGCCACAGAATGGTGTGGGCATCTATTGAAAAAACAGGGGAATCCCAGGGAACAAGAAGAATCACAAAAGGAGACTGAAAAGAGAGACTTGATAAAAAGCTCTCTGTGAAGTGACCAGAAGATATTGTCCACTGACTTGACAAGAGAACAGAAAGAAGCTTTACAACTATGAATGTCCATTCCTCCACACACAAGTAGGTTATCTCCTTTTGGAAGACAGGCTTATAATTTGTTTTCTTCCACTCTGTACAAGCATCCACACTGAGAAGAAAAACACAGACATGTCAGCAAGAAGTTGTGAGAAAGGAAGTTCAACCCAGAGCTCCTTGACATGCATGTCTTCCTTCATTTCCTCCTGCAGAACTGACATGTAGTGGAGGAACTGTGCCAGTGGGTTATCCCTGGCCAGCAGCTCAGCACCACACAGCTGCTCACTTCCCCTCAAAGGGATGGGGAGAGAATTGGAAGGGCAAAAGTCAGAAAACTTGTGGGTTTAAATAAAGTCAGTTCAATAGGTGAAGCAAAAGCCGCAGGCACAAGCAAAATAAAACAAGGAATTCTTTCACTGCTTCCTACAGACAGGCAGGTGTTCAGCCATCACTAGGATAGCAGGGCTCCATCACACTCAACAGTTACCTGGGAAAACAGATGTTGTCACTCTGAATGTTCCCACTTCCTCCTTCTTCCCTCAGCTTCACATGCTGAACATGACCTCATATGGTGTGGGATATTGCTTTGGTCAGTTGAGGCCAGCTGTCCAAGCTGTGGCCCCTCCCAGCTTCTTGTGAAGCCCCAGCCTGCTTGCTGGTGGGGCAGCATGAGAAATGGAAAAGATCTTGACACTGTGTAAGCACTGCTGAGAAACAGCTAAAACATGGGTATGTTAGCAACACTCTTTTTGCCACAAATCCAAAACTTAGCCCTATTTGAGCTACTAGGAAGAACATTAACTCTCTCCCAGCCAAAACCAGCACAAAATAGTACTCCATCAATCTCACAGATCTCTGAAAAAGCTGCTACTTTACAGTCTTGACAATACATACAGGTGTGGAGTAAGTGCTGGACCACATATTCCTTCCCCTCTAACATGGAGTCTAACTTGGAGTCAGAGGGTAGCAGATAAGTGAGAGGCTTAAAGGCAAGCTTTGAAAGTACAAATGTTAAGATTAGATGGGAGACCCCGATCACAGTATCCACCTGAAAACAATACATGTATGTCAACAGTCAGGCAGGTAGGTAGATAGCCTGTGCAGAAGACTATCACCATGTAGTCTTCCAGGTGTGGCCCTGGCCACCAGCTTTGTTACCTTTAGCCACAGCTCATCACTTCTGCAATGAAGTGGTACTTCAGCAGTAAATGTTTTGTGAAGAAATTCAGTTGTGATGGCCCAGTCACCGTGATGTGCCTCTAGGTCCTAGACAAGGAAAAGATTTGCACCACAAAATCTTGACATAAAAATACCCTTGGAATCAGTGGAGTTGACTTTGACCAAACATTCCAGAGGCACATGCAGAACCTGCAATAATCCCATCCTGTCAGCATCTGCTACCAAACTGGGAACAAAGATTGGTTTCAACTTTACAGTGGTCCACTTCAGCAACTCACTTTGTTTTTCTGTGATACCATTACAAGGACTAGAAGTTTGTCCCTCTACAGTGAGTATCTCCTATTTTTACTTTTTTTAGATGGGGGATGATATTAATCATTTAACTATTTTTAGGATGAGGAAGAATTAACGACATTTCCACTCAGGAACAACTGCCAATTATATAGGATGATGCAGATCCATCCTTATGCTCTTCAACTGCAAAATTCAGATCTGGATTTACTAACAACTGTGTATTCTTGGTCTGAACAGGTTTTAGCCAATACGAGATACAACTGTATGCTAAGTAGTGCACTGAGGCCTTTCACCAAAAGGAAAAGAAATGTTTCAAACCTAGGGAAGGGTTGGTCTGATTGTACCGCTTGAGCCTGATTGGTATTGGCAGAGAGCCTTATAATGAAGTGTTATGAAATCCATTATTGGCAAGGGTTATTTCAAACCCAGGAGAGGGCTGACAATTCTATATGACATGTGAATGTTTTATATCCTTTATGTACTTTCACCCTTTAGTGCAAGAGTGGATGCATTTTTGTTAGCCATTTCCTCACAGTGTCTAATACTAACACAAAGAGTTCTGAGAAAACTAACTGCAAAAGAATGTGAGATAAGTGTCAGGTGAAACAGGTACATTAGGTCTCCTTGCTGCCAAGAACTTCCTCTCAACAGGATTATTGGATTAAAATCCTACTGATACAGCTAAATATAATCTTATCAAGATCAGACCACTGTACATGAGAAATGTGAAGCTCTCCACATGGAAGCTGGAGGCTAAAAGGAGAAGGGAGAAGGAGCTTTTCCAAGACAGCAGAGGAACTGATACAGCAGATATTTAAAGAGGACTTGTCAGACAAGAGCATACTGAATTCTGCAAAAATGCCAAACCAGATCAGGGCTAAGAATATTTGAACATTGAGAAAGAAGAAAAGAATAAAAATATGCAGGTATTTGAAAAATGCCTGAGTCCAATTAAAACCCTGTAACATCATGTCCTAAATAACTATATATAATGCAGAAGAGCAGGACTGACATATTTCATAGAGACAAGCTTAGATCTAAAGGAAGGAGGAACATACACAATGACACTGTGGAGTGCCAATGTCTGTGACAGAATGAGTTGCTCTAGCACTTTACAAAAATAAAATGCAATGTAACTGTGGAAGTTTGGCGTTTATTTGTGTTAGTCCTATGAATGACTGGTGTCAATTATGGATTACTGTGGCAAAAGTAATTTCACAGGATGGCATTTGTAACTGTCAACAAACTGAAGACAATGAGAATTACTGACATGTAAATCAGAGATACTTCAGACACTGGGAACGCAGCTTTTAGAATAAAAGCTAAAATACTGTCATCTTATTTTTTATGTTAGTTACTACAACCTTGCTGACTTCAAATCAGAAACGCACACTATTATTAGTAATGCCAGTAGCTTTAAATCTTCAAAATATGTATTCTAAAATAGCCGTGCCTTAGAAAACCCAGGATAAAAAGGCTCTTTCTAAACATTGTCTTCTACCATCAGCACTGTACTTACAATGAAGTAACAATCCTTTTTGAATTTGATTAAAGTTTTAATTTTACTAATGTCACAATGCAGATAATTCCTCCAAAACAGAAGAGTGCAGTGAGACAGGGAGTATTCAGTGGCTGCAGAGCTGACTGCTCTATAGGCAGCACTAAGGCTCTCCCGCAGAGGGCAACGAAGGACCTCTGAAACTGTTTTTCTTTCCATAAGAGGAGGCTAAAACCATTTTAGGTGAACAGTTAGCTAAAGAGTCTTTTGCCGTTCTGCCCAAACCCCATCTGCTTCTTAATTATAACTAAGCACGCAATTTTAACTTTTATCGAAAAAGGGTTTTTTTTTAAGCTAAGAATAAAAGCTTCAGTTCTCTTTTAGATATGGGAAGCTGAAACTTCCAGAAACAGCAAGGAAAAGACAGCCTTAAAATATAAAACTACTGTATCTTTCATATTAATGTTTTTATTTATTTTAAATATAAATGCTTGGTTTATTTCTGAAGTTTGGGGCTTTTTTGTTTGTTTGTTTATAACCTTCAGAGCTGTCTGAGCTTACAGCTGCATCAGGAAGCTATACTATTCACTTCAGAGAAACACGAAAAAGAAATAAAAAGTAAAAGAGAGGGGTGGTGTGTGGTGTGCAGAAAACTCTTTTGCTAGAACTGCTCAATTTGTACTTTACTTTAGACTCTGCTGCTGCTTTTAGTCTATCTCTGTTTTTCTTTACCAGTAAAGCCCCATGTGGTATGTGCTACCACTAGATAATAAGATAATACCTAGCAGGATTACAGTGAATAATCTTCTAGTGACTCTGCAAGTGTGTTATCTGACAACAATGCAAATTTCTTATCTTTTTGCCTGAACAGAGCTTGTTTGTATTCCTACAGCATCTACCAGCCCTAATCATAACCCACAAAGATATGCACAACCACAGAACAAAGCACTGAGTCTTTTTGTCGTTCACTTTCAGCTCTGAAGTAGTTTATCTTCTTTTCTGAACATGAAGTAGAGAGTCCATGAACTCAGGAAGGAACTATGAGATGGCAGCACTGTCAGAAACTGCCATGCTCCCGGGAACATTGTTCTTCATAGTGGCTGAGCCTCCCGTCCAGCGTACAACATGTAGATGTTCTACTTAGTACTTCACCCCTTCCTTCTGCAAGAGCTGAGTCAGGAAAGAGTAACGGTCTATAAGTGAGATGAAAGGCTTGCTGTCAATATATTACTACAAATGCACCTCCTGTAGGGTAGAAAAGGTCTAGATGAACTCTGTGGGTCTTGATGCACTAATAGGTCTTAATGGCTCTGAGCAGCCTCATCTCTAGCTCCTACTCACATCCAAGCCCCCAGGCACTCTATTTAAGCTCAGGCACTCTATTTAAGCTCAGCCCTGGACCTCCAGCTCTCACCTAAGCTATGTTGGAAGTGTTGCTTTCTTGAGTGCTTTGTGCTTTAGCAATACTTGATCTGGGCCTCAGTCTGTAGACTAGCTTCACTTCAGCCCGGTCTCACTGCTATGGCTCTGCCTTGGTGGCTGCTGGACCTGTTCCTAACCATGAGTAAGAGATTTTGCCCTGGCTTAGCTTTAGACCTCTCTTCATTTTGATGTTACCTTACGATCTAGACTCTTGGCTGAACAAGACATCTGTCTCCAAGTCTGCCCTGCTTAGGTGTCATGAGAGTGGCTCCTGAAGGGTTAAGTCCCTGATCTGCCAGTTAAGTTATCCACTTCGGCTCTCACTTGCTTCCCCTTAGGGAGCAATCCTGTTCTTGCTGCTCCCTGACAACTTCAAACAGCAGATTCCAACTATGATATATGGTGTAACAATTGGTGTCAGTGGTGTGGTGAGGCATACCAGGCTAATCAGTGGAATCGATGAGCCCTGTAAAAGTAATTAACAAACAAGAACAGAAATGAAACAAAGTTTCCACCACTGTGGATAGTGATTGGCTAAACCAGTTTGTTGCTTGTTTAACTGTAACATTTGTGGCCAAGAACGGACCTGATGGGTTAAACTACGCTTGTTGCACAAGGAGATGTTGGACAAGGAGATGAGGTGAAGGATGGAACTGGTGAGGAAGACTAAAATCTTCATCGTGGGTGACCAGAGAGACCAGCAGGACAGAGAACGCCTGCACTAAAGTGAGAACGCCCCTTCCAAAAACTAATTATATTGACGCTTCCTTTTATGAATATGCATTAAGATAACAACTATAAAAGAGGATCAGTTGTTGCCTCGTGTGCGCATGTTGGTGGAGCACAGGCTTCCCGTGCACCCAGCACTGTTTACTTGCCTTTTATTAACCCCATTTAATAAACATAAACATTACTAATTAAGGAATGAATTCTTTATTCATAACACAACCTTAAGTTACCTGAATCCCTGCTATTTTAAAGAGGATGCAAACAGGACCAAATTAAAATCCTGTTTCAAAGCTGGAACAGAGCTTCTCCCCTTTCACACAACACTTTCCAGCTCCTTTTCCTGACACCCACATTAACAAGGGTTGGTAGCTGCAGCTGTCCTACAGGAAAAAAAGATCATTCTTTTCCTGCTACCTGTGGGCCTCCTGTTGTTGTGTACTTGGTCATGGGTGCATACAATGCAGGCATAATGTTTTCCTTAGTCCATGTATTTGTGGTGACAGTTGAGTATTTCTTCCACCTGACAGCCCTAAGGAGTGAGGTACAAACTCCCACTACTCCTCAGTACTCTATGTCCTCAATCTGGAAACACGGTACTTTGTGGTCTTTTTGCTCCATTTTGTCTATAAGAAGTCCTTTAATGCAAAATTTCTGTGACATAATTCATCTTTGAGCAACCTATGAAAACATCAGCATTTACGTGAGTCAGTTTAAGCCACAGGAGCAGAGGTCTGAGCTTCTCCACAAATCGTTGCTCTTTTGGTGTGCTGACAGGTTCCCCCTGATAACGTAGATGGGAACAAGAAAATGTGTTCACAGAAAGGGTTGTCAGGCATTGGAAAAGGCTGCCCTGGGGTGGAGGGAGGTGGTGGAGTCACCATTCCTGGAGGTATTTAAAAGCTGTATAGATGTGGCACTTAGAGACATGGTTTAGTGGTGACCTGGCAGTGCTGGGTTAACAGTTGGACTTGATGATCTGGAAGGTCTTATCCAACCAGAATGATTCTGTGATTCTCAGAACTTTATAAAGCTAGGAAAGCACACTAAGTGAGTAACAGTAGTCTACTGGTGAGTTCCACGAGAAGCAAAAATCAAAACCATCATAAAGATTCACCTGTCATTCTCATTAGGTGAACCAGTTCCCAGCTGCCCACAGCTGCCTGATACCACATACTTTGTACACCTGACATGGTGACCTGTCCAAGGGTGTTTAGCACAACCAGAACTCCACATTTTTTATAGAGCTCTCAAAGTATGAAATTGCAAAATATGGCATCCTTGAAAATAGTTTTAAAAGAATTGCTCTGTCACAAGGCAAGAAATGAGTCATGAATTGCACACATGAGCAGAATGCCTTCCCAAAGCTATGCTCGGCCCATTTGTTAGACCATGACCAGCTTTGTGAATTAAAGCTTTACAGTGAGAAAGCCTGTGTGTGTAACTCTCATCGGAGCAAATCATCTCATTCCAGGGCCCTCCTTTGGGGAGAAATATCGTTTAATTATAGAAAGCCTTGTACAAAGAGACTTCATATCTAAAGCTAAAACCAAAATTGTTCTCTGCATTCAACATTCAACATTCAACATTTTATACTTCATCGTTGAGAAGCAAAATCAATCTTCTGCACTCAGGAATATACACATGTCTTGCTATAGAAGTATTAAAAAGAAAAAAAGTACTGAGAAAAGACTACATAGCCCTTCAATTAACTCAGATTATTCAAGGAACAGAATGAAAAGACGGTGAGTAGAACATTAGCCCAAGATAATGGTCTCCTAGCGACACTGCTACATAATTGAGGTATACCAGATAAATCTATGAAAAATAATAGATCGAGCTAGAAGGGTTATTTTCAGAGTTAGAAACATTAATCCTTTGACAACTCTTCTGCGTCATTAGTTAGCAGGTCAGTGCTGAAGGTGCCAGACATTTTCTGAATGTACTGACAGTACTTTTCCTTGAAAAAAGTGTAAAGAAGATGCTCAGCATTTCCAAAAGTTGTTCAGCATTTTTTCAGTGACATCAGCTGGCAGGTGATGAAAACACTTTGGTTTTAAGTATGGCAACATACAAAGTTGCTCATGGTGGTTTCGTATTAACAAGTGTATATGCTTAGAACTGCTGGGAAGGGACACATTTTGAGATTGAGAAAAAACATTCCTAAGTGGGTTCCTCTTGGTATGTTGATTGGTTGCCATGACTCTCGGTCATTTATTAGTACAGTACAGAGCATATTTTATTTCCATCGTTACTACTTTTTTGGCTTACTTAAAACCACACTTGATGATCAATACAATGCTGTCATGCTTTTTATGACTGTACTTTTTCTAGCGCTCTGCAGTTTCAGATTCTACCTGAAGAAATAATGGCCACTTGAAAGAAAGGGATTTTCTTTTATAGGAAGTACAGCTCCAACACTGTGAACTTCAGCAGCTCCCTCACACCTAGGCCTCCTTCCACGTCCCCCCATGATGTTCTGGTTTTCCCCATCAGATTAAACTGTGTTTTTTGTTCCTCGTGGGATGGCCCCTGGACCCTCGTTCTTCCCTCAGCTGTTTCACAGACCTGAGCTGTTACGCTTCCCACAGCCTCCACCACATCAGCATTCTTCCTTTAGCCCCCTTCAGTGACTGGCAGCCCACTCACCCCTGCAGCAAACTGTCACAGGATTACAGAATCATGGAATGGTTTGGGTTGGAAGGGACCTTAAAGATCACTGGTCCCAACCCTCTGCCATGGGCAGGGACACTTCTTATTAGCTCAGGGTGCTCAAAACCCCATCCAACCTGGACTTGAACACTTTCAGGATTGGGGCATCCACAGCCTCTCTGGGCAACCTGTTCCAATATCTTACCACCTGCACAGTAAAGGATTTACTCCTAATATCTAGTCTAAATCTACATTCTTTCAGTTTAAAGATGTTACCCCTCAACCAATCACTTCAGTCCTTGATGAACTGACAGTGTCCTTCCCAGTCTTACCTGTAGGTCCCCTTTAAGTACTGGAAGGCTGCTCTAAGG
>VWZY01004361.1:136405-203494 GCA_013399075.1 Chloroceryle aenea
AAGCCCTGCGGCTCCGCTCGTCTCGGGACGTTGAAGCCGCTTCACGATCGGCTTGCTTATATTTATTGCCTCGCTCAAACCTCGGGCCCATGAGGATCCCCAAGACAAACAGTCGGGTTAGGTACCGCAGGTGGTTAAACTTTAGCTTCTTTGATTGTCAGTTACCTCCTTCCCCTCCCGCTGGGAAAATAATCTTCGTATGCCTTGCAGTGCCTTGGGGAATGAAACCCAGATCCCTGCTGGCGCTGTCCCTTACCGCTGCCAGTCGCTCTTCGGCCGCTCCAAAGGCTTTGATTGAATCGTTATTAGCAGGGCTTATATATGGCTCTCTTCCAAAAGAATGTGTTTGCGTCTTGTCCAAGTGCATTTTTTTTATCGTACTTGGTGATAATTAAGGTGAGCTTCAGAAGTTTGCCTGAAATAATCGTCTTCATAAAATGTATCTTAAGGAAATGCGAAGTTCCTTTTCTGAAAGAAGGAAAGCAAGCAATTCCCGTGTGTCCCTGAATATTTTTCTAACATGAAATATTGTTGCTTGTGAGCTACTCTCCAAACAAAGAGTTCTTGGGACTCAGGAGACCTTTTAAAACTGCTGATTTTTACCTGGAAGTTTTCTTAAATAATTCAAACTTTTTCATGCAAAATATTAATCTATTTGATCTATTAAGCGTTAATAGCAGGGTTGAGGCCCTGCCAATGCTTGTTTATTATCAACCTAATTCTTTAAGTTTTGAAAAGACACCAGCTGATAGTGAGTTTGTGAGCCCACAAAAAATGTGGGCAGTAGAAGTGTGTTTGGAGTGTTGTTGCCTACTTGTCTTTGTCAGATCTGTTCTCCCGCTAATGAGAGTTTAGAACTGATACAGTACTGGTCTTAAATGAAGGGGAGAAAAGGAGAACATGATTTCACTTGTTGACTATCAAGTAAACTATAGAAGGGACCGGTGAAATTTTGTATTCTTTTTCACTTCAGAGTTCTCTGCAAGCTTCCAAGGATGTTTGTTGTTCCAGAAATGCCCTAGTTTTTCATCAAAGCTCCTGAACTTTGAAGTAATGTGTTTTGTGAATGTATGACTTCCTAAAACTCTGCCATAGAGCTCACCTTTCCAGGTGCAGATTTAACCCAATCTGCTTCAAAATTGAACTAATTGAGAAAAGAAGGCTGTGTGATTGTGGTCACTTCTGGGCTCCTTGTTTGCTTGTTTTTCTTCCTATTGTTGTAGAGTTGTGAAGATGTTGTAAGTAAACAAAATTTATCAAGACTGGTGTGGCTTAGATCTAGAAATGAATAGGTCATTTTCCTACTTCAATCATGTGTCAGGGAAAGAGCTCCTTTCAAACATGCAGTTCTGTCACATTTCTTAAAAACTGTAAGTAAAGGGCTATCTAGCTCATATTCCTGTCACAAGTGAACTTATGAGGTACTTGAAACTCTGTTTTTTAAATGCTTGTTAACTTCTACAGCATAAGGAGGAATATTCTCATATTGCAGGAATAAATGTTGGACTTCCACACTTTTTACATGGAATTAAATTCAGGGCAGAAAGTCAGACTGATGTGCTTCTGTTCTGTCATTAGTGTTTAATATATTGTCACAAGGTTTTACTCCAAAGGAAAATAAAATGCTGAAATGAATAGAAAGCAATTCTGGGGGAAAAAGTTTAGCGAATATTGCTCCTTTTTAGATTGCTTAAAAAAATTAATTATTGAAGTAATCAGTAAGGCTCTTAAGTAAAGCAGTACTTAAAATTTTTCTCTTGTCAGTGCCTTATGCTTTCCAAGAATGTTTGTGGAGTTACCTAGTACAAGAAACTAGATGCATGTTTTGTATTCTGTGAAATTGTGTTCCAGCCCCCTCTCCATCCAATAAATCTTTGCATAGAGCACTCGGCCAAGTTTTAATGAACAGTGTCAAGTTAGTTATTGGGCTTTCATCTCTTCACTGACTGCTGTTATACCACCTGCCCCCACACTGCATTTCACACGACTTCTGTTTCCCAAAGCCTGCAAGGGAGATTTCTGAGGGTTTTTTTTCTCCCTTCTTTCCTCTCCAGGTGGTGAAATTTCTGTCACTTTAGGCTGTCAAATAATTTGTTGGTCTCTTGGACTTCTGTTTCAGAACAGAAACAGAGAATTGTGAAGGAAGACAGAAAAAAGACCTTCAGTGAAGAAATATTGGCTGCTGTTTTCTGTGAAACAGGATATAGTCTTGCTACCTAAAAATGTGGGGTTTTCTTCAGTATGTGCAATGTGATAGAAGCAATACAAACACAGAGAGTGATCATGTTGCGCAAACTGTAATGTGGAAATCTTGATGAGGTAAACTAGAGTTCCTAATACAGTATTCTGTCAATGAAGGTCTTACTTCTACAGATGTACTGTTGGGGTGTAGCTGAGAGCTTTTTGAGGCGAGTATTTGTACAGTCCCTGTTTTTACAGGAAATGAAACAGCACAGTCTTCACCTAGGCTGTTCTGATGACTTGGGAAGGAAGTGAAAAATACAAATTGTAAATGCCAAACAATTCTTTACTGAGTGAACTTATTTTTTTCCCTCCTATTCTGATGTGGTCATAATGATGTTGAATTAATAAAGCTTTTCTATTTTGTTAGTCTTTTCAATTTTATTATAACAGGTAGTTGATGGTAATATGGTTCAGAAATACATTTCGTTTAAGGTACAAAAGGCAATGGACAGTGTGGGGTTTTTTTAACAAACAAGAAAACCAGCAACAGCAAAAATATATTTTTTTTCCAAAGGCTTTGATTTATTTTAGAAGGCTCTTTCTGGATTTTGCTTGAGTGGTTTCTTTTGCCACTGTTTTGTGTACTGGGTAAAGTTGATAACCTCTCTAATTTCACCCTGTCATTAGTTTCCTTCCTTCCCTCTGCTGCCTACAGCTCTTCCACCAATACGGAGTGGAGAGATGCACTCAGAGTCTACAGCTGGAGCAGTGTAAAGGGCTTTGTAAGCCTCTTGCTTCCACTGAAAACCTATGAGCAAATACTGAGACTACTGTGACTTTCACAAGTTTTCTAGATGTGGAAAGGTCTAATTCTAAGAAAAACATAGACCAAAAAAAAAGTAATTAACTTTGAAAAATTAACATTTACTTTCATGATATTGGGAACTAGGACAGGAGATACATTGTTGATGCTTTGTGGACTTACTTTACCCTGGACTTGAAGAATATGCTTCATTTTGGGGATGTTTTTCTAAATTAACTTCTGATCGAGAAGGTGGTTTCTCCACCTAAGAAACGCCATCAGTTTAGACACAGTAGGAGCAGCTTAATGTAGCTTTATCTGAAAACAAACACTTGGCCAGCTTGTGGCAATGGCAAATTGCATGCTTTTCTGGTAATTCTGTTCAGTTAATTAATTTTTGTAATTTCATACCATAGTAGAAGGACCTGGGAAAGCTTGATGTTTTAAGTTCTGACATTGCCTTGTAAAGGGAAGGTGTATGTATGGTGCTGAACCCCATAAGCTGAGCGAGTGATGTTCAGGAAACAGTGCTCGTTGTAGGGTGCCAATTAGCAACAGCTACATTAGTCATAAGTGCTTTATTCAGAGTAAATGGTTCTGGATTGCACACAGTTGAAATCCGGTGCAGTATTTTGCTACGTTTGATATAAAACAATGTTTTATTCCATCTGTACTCTACAACAAGAAAATCTGCTTGCAGATGTAATATATATAGTAGCATAAGAAGCCTCTTGAGAGCAGCTAAAAGTGTTTGACAGATGGTCAGAGGCATTTGGGACGTAATATTTTCATTTTGAGGAAGTAGCTTGGACTTCTGGTATTAGGAGAGGAATACATAAACCTCATTTTCTTCACACTCTTAATTGTGGATGTGGAGTTTTATCTCAACTTGTTCTCCAAGCACAGGGTGCAGCACTGATTCTTCATCCACTAAAAATGCTATATCTGTGTCTTTGGATGTTCTTAAAGTTTACAGGACTTTGACACAAAATGAGAGTGTATGTGTCTGATCTTTTTTCATTTAACCATTCATTCATTCATCCATTTGAAAGTGTTCTCATTGCATCTAAGCTTGGGCTATTTCATACGTTGTCTGTATGCGTGTGCATTTTCCAATGCGCTAATTCTATCACCCAGTGTTTTTGTTGTAGTACTGCAGAAGCTGGAAATGTGACTATTCGGTTGAGATAAGGGCAAACAGTTTGTTTCTCCCAGTGTTATCTTTTCCTTGCTTGCAAACCAAAGCCGGGGTATTTTGAAGGTTATTTTCGAAGACTAGTAGGTTGCTTTTTTTTTTAAAAGGCTCAGACCTGGGAGTACAGCTATGCTACTATCATGTAAACATGTAAAAAATATTTTTACTGAATTTGGTGTTCTTGTACAACACAGGGAAGCATGCATATTGTAGGTGACTACTTGAGTGACAGTTTTAGCTATTTATGGAATTGTACATCAGAAGGAAATAGGTAGGGTTTAATATTCCTGTGTTTAAAGTTGATAGTAAGGAGGTGGTCCAGTAAATGGAATTGGGCATTTGACTGTGGTTTGGACTTTACTTATCTTAGGAGTGCTTTATTTATCTTAGGAATAGCTTTAATAAATTAAAAGATACTTTCAATTTCTCTTTTCCTTTCCAAAGTAATGAATAACACCTGTGAATTATTTACTGGACTCTTCAAATGGCAGAAGCTTCATTCCAAACTTGCATTTGTCTCATGTATAGTAGGTCTTTTTTTAAGTAGCTACAGAGGGCCTGTATTAGTGGCTAGTGTATTTTCCTCAGAAAAATACTCTAGATATATTTCTTATAGATGATTAGAAGTGTAATGCTTATTACATGTAATTAGATGATAGTACTTCATGTTACATTATTGATAGAAGTTTGTTTAGTGAATTTTGTATCTAGTTTAGTCTGTGTTTAGTTCATGATTTATAAAAGACTCCTGGCTGTATTCCAAAGGAGAAATGCGACATTTTAAGATTCATGAAACACATATTGCCAGGCACACAGCAAGTTACTGTGCTTGAAATTTTGTTGATTTTATTTATTTATTTTATTTATTGTTAAGAAATGTAATAAAAGGGATGCTTTTACAGGCAAAGTGGGTACTTTTTAGGTAAAACTTGGGTAATGTTTGCTTAGATATTACATTTACTGATCTAATCTTTTTAATATAATTCAGATTTTATGATCTTGCAGTCTTTGCAAGGTTTAAAAAAAATATTGCAATGATGCTATAAAACAAATCCACAGGCGGTGCTGAATTAAGAAACATGTTTACTTGAAGGCTTAGCTTCTCTTGTCTAGTTGCAGTGTAGTGGAAAAGATGACCTGGGTATGAGGATATGTAGTAACAAATATAAGCCCTTTCAAGTATAAAATTGCATATTCTTAATTTATTCTTGAGTGGTAATTTCTGATGTAAATACCTGCTTATGGGCTACTGTGTTTTCTTTGAAGCAGGCCATAGCATGGGAGGCCCTCTGTAGTCTGTTTCTGCAAGAGATACCAATACTGCAGAGTGGATGCCTGGAGTTAGGGAAAAATACTGCTCTCGGTCATGCAAAGCTTTTGGAATAAATCCACACAAGTTTGTCACCCCTTGTGCAAGCTGTTCCTTCCAAAGCTGTCTCAGAGGTGGCTGCATCAGGGACCTGCTGTGGGGTGCTCCTCTGTGCATAGGGATGTGTGATGGAAAGAAGCAGGAGTCTTGTTCCACATGTGGTGGGACCCTGGTGCTGCCTGGAGGAGAAGGCAATTTGTTCACTGTGGAGATTTGAGTGCAACTTGTGAACCTTTACAGTGCAGAAAGCAAATGCTGTTCTTAAACACAGAAGGGATAGCTAGGATATTGTTTAGACATTAAACCATCGAGTCTGCATGAACTGCAGTTCATTGTTTTGCAACTGTGAGAGTAGAGTCCTGCAGCACCATACTGTACCAGGAGGGTGGGTTTACCATTGTTTGTCACTGGAGAACTAGTCTAAGAGAAGAACTACAGCCCGAAACAAATATTTAACGTGGCTCTAGAAGATCACTAGTCTCCTTCCTTGTGTGGCTTTACCCTTGTGTGATAAGAGCTCCATTATAAGGCTTTTGATGTAAGCAGTTTCTTTTGTGTAATTGAGAGCTCTTGTAATGTTTCTTTCAGTATTTTTTCCCAGGGGAAAGCAATCACAAGTTCGCCTCTGAACTGAGCCATTAGATGTCCATAGAGTAGTGCAATTGACTCCATGATGCATGGAAAATATTTTCGTTGAAACAAATACATTATGACTTACCGTATATAATGCAGTGTATGTTACTTGGTCCTGACTCTGTGTGGGAGCCCCCTCATCCCCACCCTCACGTATGTAGATGAAAATGAGACAGCTCATTCATTTGATGGATTCATTTATCTGTTCTTTCTTGGGCAGTTTCCCATTGCAGTGTCTCCCACCTTGTAGCCAGGCAGAGAGAACCTTGGTGATTCTCGTACGGAAAGGTGCCAGTAGTGCTGACTCCTTGTCTGTGTTGCCACCTGCGCCCTGGCTGCCGACCGTGAAGCTGGGTTTGTGTGTGAGCTTTACTGAACATTTGTTCCGCGGGGTTACAACTGGGAGCTAAACTGAATGTAATTTCCAGGAGTGATGCTGTGTGGAGGTGGTGTGGATGACCAGGGAAGCTTTGTTTCAGGCATTTCTTTCTTCAGGTGAAGAGAGCATGTGAAGTCAACCAAGCACTTCAGAGAATGGACCTCTTTTCACCTGAATAGATGGGTGTATAATTTAATGGGTTTGGAAGAAGTCCAAACCATCTTCTGTCCATTCTTCTGCATATGTAGGATGGTGAGAGCCTTATGCTTGTTAGTTTTATTGAGGAATTACTGGGTTTTTTCCTGTGATATATGACTTGTCTACTTTCTCCTACAACTTCAGCTACACTGCCTGTTTGTATTTCCTTGGCTACTTACCACCTTTCATCTGACTTGGTCTCCCACACAGATCATGGTTAAAATTGCTGCAGGGAGTTTTCTGTCTCATCACTTCTAACTCCCTGCACTATCTGACTAATGATTGCTTTAGCTGTTTTCAGAAGAGTATAGTTTCAGAAGAGAGCATGATCATAACCTTATATTCCCTCTCGATAGCTCAGATGCTGTGGAGGACTAGTAGCTGGGGGAGAGGACTATGTTTGTTGGGTTTTTCTTAAGCAGTATTGCCTGTGTTAAATAGACAGTGTTTTGTTTTGTCTGCAGGTGATATAGACAGTGCCTGTGTAGTATGTGCTTTACTGCAAGGACTTGCTTAACCTGTGGGACATAATTTGCATGTGTGCATGGAAGCTCTTGTGCATAGAAGTGTACTAACAGTATGTTAGAAGCAGATAACCTCCTGTAAACTGCTAGCTGGCAATCCTCAGCGTAGGGCTCTTAGTCTTGGGGCTGATGCAGTGGTAGGGGTAGCTGTGTCCTGAGGTCCTTCATGTTATTTGCAGCCTCCTTCAGAAAAAGCAGCATTTTGTGCAGATAGGCGAAGCAACTCTGATTAAATCTGTATGATGCAAATTGTGGACACTGAAGGTACCTCTTTGCTTTGATTAGTGTTTTTTAAAATAAAGTAGTTGCAATTCTAAGCCAGTAATTCTAGCTTCAAAATTTACACTAAACGTTTTTCCATCCTGTCTGCTTTGACCTGTTGGAAGCTGAAACCTTCATGTAGAAATACCTATTTCCTGTACTGAAATTACAATTTTGTAATGTTTCTTTTGTGATCAAATGAGAATCTCACCAGTAATTGAAATGTAATCTTTGTGATTGTAGAGAGAAGCCAGCAGGATAACATTTGAATCTTTTCAATGCTTCATATGCAGAATTAAATGTGCCACACTAATCTATCTCTGAAGATTTTCCATTTGCTGTTTTTAAAAACAGAACTTTTGATTTTTAGCTTACAAATAGGATTGTAGTTATACTTAACTGATACTAACCCGTGCTGCCTTGAAAAATCACTAGATAAACCTTTATGCAACAATTACATAAAAATACCAGTGCTAGAAAATCATGAGGGGATAACACAGGCTTAAGGCCTGTGATATTTACAAGCTAAAAGAAACCTCCTCTATACAAATACCAATTCTATTGAATAATACATTAAATTATGGATAGCAAGGAGAAGTTTTAAGACAGATTTTTGAAATCATCAGTGGGAATGAAAGTACTGCATTGATGGAAAAAATTGTCCTTTCATTAAAAAAAGGAAGCCTGCAGAGGCAAAGAAGCACTGAGTAGAAAGTTTATACATGCTAATCAAGGTGGAAAATGGAACAGAGAGTAACAAGCAGTACTGTAAAATGTGGGGGAAAAAAAGGAGCCTGTACCATGTCAACTACTCTAATTAAATATTAGCTATACACACTTACTGTCAATGCTTTGAAGAATAGTGCTTGATAATGCTCTCTATGCGTAACAAGAATATTTTCTTTTAAGCTTAATCATCAGTTCCTTTCAGTGTCATCAGCTCTGTTTGGTTCTTGGCTTGGAACAGGAAAACGTGCCTTCTTTTGATGTAAACTAAGAACAGGTGTGAAGAAATGAGGCATTTGGTGTGAGAGTGTTTGTTATTTGGTGGTTTTGCTTTGTTTTGCTTTTGAAATGCGTAGAAGACCTGTTCTGGTCACTGTCAGATCACAGGTTACAAATCATGCTACTTAGGTTTTAAGAGGCATGTTCTTGTTGAATTAAAATAATCTTCAGGACTTTTTCCCCCTGTTTTTGGCATATAACCAATGTTTGCCTTCTGGGATCTTTAATAAGTTGACCTTGGATATCCTACTGTTGATTTTTACTTTCTTCCCAAACAGAACTTGATTTATATCAAAAAGATAAAAATCCAGTTGGTGATGTTTTTCTTTCAAGCAAAATAAATCAATGAATGTATGTTGTAGCATTTGTTGAATATGAGTATTTATTTTTGTAATAAAAAGTGACCAGATTTTTTTAATGCATACTTTTTGACTATACACTTTATTAATTCTCAAATGAGATTTCATCCCTCTGTGTGTAATGAAGAAAACTGGTTGGTTTTTGCTCATCTTTAAGGCACTTTCCTTTGTGACTGACAGATTGTTTTTGTAACTAAAATCTTATGAATACGACTTGTTACATTGTAATGTAAATATAATGAAATAAGCTCTATTATATTATTTGTCATATAAGCATCACAGTGGGAATAAGGGCATGAATAGAATAAGGCAAAAGTGAACATTCAGCTCCACTGTTTCATTTGCTCTATTCTGTGAATGCTTCCAAGTATCACCTGTAGTCTTTGATTTGATAACAGAATAAATTATTTATCTTTAAATCCTATATAGATGAAATATTTGCCATTAGGACTCTCAGAAAAACATACTGCAGATGTTGCTCTGCTTATTTTCCTGCATTTCAGTTTTTCTTTGTTTCCTTATGTGGAAACTCCATTCCTTAATTTTTTTTGTATAATAAATTGCAGAGTCCTTCTTCCCCTTACTGCAGGTACAAGAATTCATTATGTCTCTGAAATTCTTACAGTTAAAAATCATTTCTGTTTAACACATTTGTTCTTCAGCAGAATTCGCAGCAATACCTTGTGCACCAAGTTGTTGAAGATCCAGCAGAAAAATTACAGTACTGCATGGCTTAGCCTGCTCTTGGAAAAAGAAAACAGTAAACCAGTCTGTACCGCCATGGTCATGCAATATTGCTGAGTAGCCATGGGACGCTCAGGCATCTCAAACTTCTGGATCTTTTGTGGGTTTTTTTTTGGTGTGTTTTTTTTTTTTTTTCCTGTTTTTAAACTTCAGAAAGCTAAGGCTTGTTGTATCTTAAGTAGGTAAAGGGTAACTGGATTGTGTATTGCTCCTGAGAACATAGACTAAAGACAATGAGTTTTTAATTTATTGGTTTTTTAAATTCTGAATACAAAATTCTGCCTGACAGATGACTTTTTGTGAATTTAGTACATACAAAAGCATCTGCGTTGGCAGGCGTGGTAGAAGAAAGGGAAGCTAGAGTGACAGGGACCTAACCTTACACTCAAGATATAGTGTCCAGAAGTGATAGCTGAAATGTCTGAGATACTGCACAAGGCTGGACTGTTATTCTTTGTAGGCATTTTTGTGGCTTTACAAAAATGTTTGTATTTCCAGTGTTAACGTTCAATTTCATTTCATCAGTTTGGTGGTCGTTTAGGTGTTTGGGTTTTTTTGTAGGTGATTATAACATAAGGTGCTTCCTTAGCAGATGTTTCTATCTTAAAAATGCAGACTTAAGAAGCTTGGGTTATCTCTCTTCCAAGATAAGTAGGATCTGTTGCTTTAAGGTGTTGGGGTAAGTGCTATAGAAGCAACCTCTTGACTTGGAGAGTGATTTTGCTGAATATAGTTCAGCACTTGAATGGAGATGATGTTCAAATTTGAGACTGAATTCTTTGATGGATGGAAGGAAGAAAGGTTCTTTTTTTGGTTGTCTTTTTGGCTTTTGGTTGTGATTTTTTTTTTTTGCGGGGGAGTGAAGGTGAGGGGTGGGGGTTTTTGTTTGTTGGTTTGGTTGGTTGGTTGTTTTTTGTTTTGTTTTCTGGATTGGGGTTTTTGTTTTCAGGGAGCAGCTGGTGGTTTCATGACTTGTAGCTTGCTAGAGCTCACCTTCCTTCTGCAGCCTGTGTGTTCTGCTGCAGGGCAGCCCAGACAGCAGAAATGACAGAGTATCAAAAAGTACTTGCTGAATGAGTTTCATGTCAGTGAAATCTTGGGAAAAGACTTGAGTAAAGGAAGGTGTCTGTATGTTATCAGGGTTTTAACTTGAAATCTGAAATACCTCACAAGAATCCTCATCCCCTTCTCCAGTGTCAAAGGTCCCGAGTTAAGTCTTGGAGGAGGACAGATGATGGGGCTTTTCTATAGCCACTAAAGGGTGCAGTAGATAAAATTTTCCAGCTTCATTCAGCATCTGCCCTCTTATTGTGACACAAAGTTGCTGTTGCCAGCCACTCCAGATGAAAGCCTCCTTGAGCTCTGGCCGTCTTTTGTCCATTCTATATTACAGGATCATGGTTCCTTGAAATTTATTTTATGTTCTTAAAAAATAAGGGTTTTTTTATTTCTGTGTTTGTCCCATTGTAGACATCTTTTAGATGATTGCTCTGTGTCATTAACTGTTTCTGTTACCCTTGTCTGACACTTCTAAATGCCATTTCCTCCTCCTCAGCTTTATTTTCAGGTTTCTGCTTGGATAAGTTCATTGTTCATCACATACAACCATTTTGCCTTACCATCTTCTTCTATGTTCATAATAGTTTTATCTTTAGCCTGATGATCTTTCACATCTTTCACTCAAGCACATAGTAGCTATTTGTTGTTCTTCTTGGTTGCTATCCCAACTGTCTTACCAACTTGGAAACCTAGCGGTTTTCTTCTCTGTTCTGCTTTTCTTTACTTTTTCTGAGCTTGCCAACATACATGTATATCTTGCTGTTGTGAAATTTTAAAATATCTCTTCTTGAATCGTGTGCATGACCATCTTTGCTGCTTAAGTTGCAAAGATCCTGCTATTGTAACTGTGTGGGAGAAGCCGCGGTGAAGGTACTTCTGTCATCAAATGTCTCCTCCCTTCCCAAACAAATTACTGCAATCATAAGCTGTACAAGCAAAAATAGTAACACTACACTCCTCCCAGTACTGTGTCTAGGGAGGTTGTTATCCGCATAAGTTTATTTGCTAGGACCAACATTTCTAGGAGCCCTACTGCTGATACTCTGGTGGAATGCAGTGATATCAGTCTGCTGACCACTGCAGCCTTTGACTTCATTTGCAGACTTAAAGAAGGTGCGATGTTATTGTGTCTTAGCTTCTGCTCCTCCTTCATCACTGTTTCTGATGTCTCATGCCTCTTGTAGTTCCCAGCAAATGTTTTTTGAGTGGCGACGACAGTATTATTGATCTTACAAGCAGCAGACTGTCCTTTCTCGTAGGAAGTGGAAATGCTGGTCTTTTATGAATTCTAGTTTGTAAGCATTACAATGGGAAGCTCTCATCATGCCCTGGGAGAACCTGTTCAAGCCAGCATTTATGTACTTCACTTGAGATGCAATATGAGGCTGACAGCTAGGGGAGAGTTTTTAGCTGGGGGAGCATTGAAACTGCTGCTGAGGTGGTTACTAAAACTATTGGCTTGCCAGTGATTGAGGCACTTTTCTACCCATTATGAAGTAAATATGAACACGCCATGATGAGGACATGGAATTTACATAGGTGTGCTCTTAATAAGTGCAACAGAATCTGTAAGAATTGTGTCAGTGGGATATAGCATGGTTTTTGTTTCTCAAAGAACTCCAGCTAAAATTTTAGAAAGAAGAGGAATTGCAGGTCAAGGCCATATATGCCTGGATGTGTGACACGTTTTCTAGGAGTGGCAGTTTATTTTTGTGAAGCCTGTCCCATGCCTGTCATGGGCAAAGTCACCTTTCAGACAAAAGTAACTGCTTCTGGGAGGTTTTGCACGGAAAGCTTTTTGCTAATGGACTAGACTCATGATAAAGAAAGGACTTGGAGAGATTAATATGAACCTCAGGCATTTGCTGTGCAGGTTAGTATTTTCTGGAAAGTCCATGCCTTGATTCCAGGCAGAATGGAAGTCCAGAGGATCCAGATGGTAATCCTACATCGGAACAGTTCTTTCTAGCCAGGAATTTGAGTCTATTACAGAAAAGTTATTTAATTTTTGTCAGTTGAAGTACAATATCTGGGTGTGCTCAGATCTGATAAACAGGAACAGTTTATTGTGGATCTCTCTTTGAAGGATGCTATTGCACCAGCAGTCACTTTAAAAAATCATGTTTAATTTGCATTATGGTACATGTCTTTAGGTAATTGTCTGAGAAAGGACAAAGATTTTGTTTTTCAAATTAATACACATTGCATAGTTTCTTACTACATACGACATGGTCTGCAAATGCTTCAAGTGAAGATTCTTGAAGCAACTTTACAGTATATTCTGGATGTTGTGCTACTTAGCCCCAGGTTAAGGTGTAGAGCTGAGCTGTGTCAAATACTGCCACCTACAGCACAACTGTACAATAGCTGCTAAGGATAAACTGACAATAAGAAGAACTCCTTGTAGTAGTTAAATGCTTGAAATGTGTCTTGACATGAAGATGATTCTGACTTTAGCCACCCCATAAAAGGGCTGCTTTCAAAATGAGTAGCTATTTCAAGCTTGTCTAAATACCTGAACAACTGCTTGTTAGGCAGATAATTGCGTATATTTGAAAAGAAATTTGAAGATTGGAAAAAAAAAAATAATAATGCCACTCTTAATTCCTGTAGTGAATGTTACACGCAGTTACACTAAGATATAACATGTAGGGCACAGGAAACAAAATTACGAAGTTTATACTGAGTAGTAACTATTAAACTGTGATAATAAGCTCAGATTCACTAAAGAATCAGAAATCACTTCAGCTACTTTTCCTTCTGTTGAAGAAGTTATCTTTCTACCTAGTGTTTTAACTGGAGAAAAACCCCATGAATTTACTTGCTGTGACACAAAACACTAATAATGATGATTGATGTGAAGGAACAGATAGAACAAGAAACTATAGAGAGGTGCAGATTTTTCTTCTGTTGTCATGTGACAGCCTCCCATACAGAACAGCATGGGAAAATTGTAATGTTATTAAAAGAGAAGAATTTCATACCTGGCTTAAAAATCTTCTACTATATCCATGTCAAGCACAAATGGGAAAGTATGGAAACCAGGAATGATAGTAATTTACTTTTAAGCAAAGCAACTGGTGTGCACCTGTGACACTATTTGTCATGCAAAATAGCTTTTGCTGGAGTCTGGATACTCTGAAAGGCTCTTGCATGGGTCTGGACACTGAGCTACTATAATCTTTGGTTCCTTTCATTAATTACGTGTATGACTATAATCTTCTATTCCCTTTCCTATTCAGGGGTGTGGTAAAAGATTAATATAGTGACTGCCTCAGCTGGAACAAAACCAAGGAGTTAAAAAGAAGCCAACAATCATTTAGAGATCTAAGTGTATCTGAATTTCATGGCAGGTCAACGTGATATTTTTTCTTACTTTTGTAAGAAGATGCGTACACATTGTAACATTGCTAAAATACTTTTTTTCTTAATAAGGAAGATAAATATAATCAACAAGATGTTTTAAAAGTTCAGAACTAATTTTCATCAGTTGAGAGTATTTTGTGTGTCTAAACAGGAATGCTGCCACTCTCAGAGAATCCTTGAAAATGGGCAATTGCTTATAGTTTTGTGGTATTTCTTATTATTTTTAAAAGAAGTCAGAAATAAGATGTGATCTCGAAGGACAGTGCTTTTATATTTTGTTTAATCAAGCTTTCAATGTGTAGGTCTTTAGTTGATTGAAGATCTGTCTGAAGCCTTACCTCACAATAAATTATTGTAGCCCAGGATTCTCAGTGCTTTTCACATCTAGGAAAGAAGTGGTTAGTGACAAAATAAGAATTCCAGGTCTGTCTACCTGTCTAGTTGTTCTGCTAGTTGTGGAAAACATGGGAAAAATGTTTGTCAACATAAAATTTTAAAGTAGCTTTCCTTGTTGCTAATTGATGGAAAAGGCAGAATGAATGAAGATAGCTTCCTGGAGAAGGAGGAATACAAGCTCTGTGAGCGTGAACTGTGCCATGCAAGCTAAGGATGAATTCTGTCCCATATTTATATGACAGATACCTGTTGTTATGAGTAAAGCAAAATCAAACTTGATAGCCCACCAAACTCTTTATCCTTTGTTGCTATGCCTTTTTTTAAAAAAAAACAAACAAACAAACAAAACAAAGCCAAACACTCCTCAGTTCTTCTACGATCAAAGAGGTCCCTTAACTTTAAATGTGTCAGGTTCTTCATGGAAAATTCTTCAGTTCTTGTTAGTATGTAATTTCTTCATGAATTCTTACTAAAATTAATAGATTCTTGAAAATGTCTAAGGAGACACTTGTGCTTTGCCTTTTATTTTTTTTTAAATTGAATGCAGTATGCAATATTCCAGTCCAAAAAGTGGATAGACTGCTTAGCATTTTAATTGGTTTTCAAGCTGAATTCAGCTTTAATGCTGAAGGCCAAAGAGCGTTATGAAGGTTAATTATACTTACCAACATGTGGAAACAATCAATTCTCATTTTATGTGAAGTGTTGGCACAGTGCTTTTCTTCTGGGGGGAAATTGGCTTATTACTTCATGATGTACCTGGAATGCTTCTGTGCTTATCTTAGGTGTTTTTGATGAATAAACTTCTTGGTTATTTTGCATTTTGGTGTTTATAAATGTCATTGAATTGTCCAAGCAACTATTCACTTAAAGTCTGGATTTTATGAAGTTAATAGCACTCCTACAATAACCAGGTCTTAATTTCATATTCCACATGTGTTGCAGACACTCTGGATATGAAAAAGCTTGAATTATGAATGTCACAGACTTGCTGAAAAAGCTATAATGGGAGTGTAAAATATGCCATTGCATTAAGAACTGCTGCCTTATCACATTTTTTTTTCTCCTTATGGGATCATTAGGAGGAGAGGACAGCTCATCCTTCTCTGAATTCTGTTGAGAGCTGCAAAACAAAGGAACAAAATCGTTTCTTATGCAAAAGTTTATGTGTGCCTTGATATTTTTGAGATTAAGGGGCTCTGCACATTTGTTGCTTTAATTGAAAGCAGTATTAAATTGGCTTTTGCTTGACAATTTTGGAAGAAACAAAAGCAAACAACAAACCAACAAACCTTTATTATCCTATATGTTTGTTACAAAACTTCTTGGAAATATCAAGAGTTTTTTTAAGTGAAACCCTCTACTTTTAAGTACAGTGCACCTGCTGAAGTTCACTGATTCCTATCTGTCACCACTGGTTTTGGATATTCAGTCTGGGACTCAAGTTAATAAGGGAATGAAAATGCAGAATGTGAGAATTCTCCAGTCACAGCTTTTAGTATAGCACATGGTTGGAAATGTGTAGCGCCAATTATTCTTACAGCTTCTCCTGCAGGAAATCTAAATGGGTACATTCAGTTTTCCTCCTGACATCTCGGTGCAGTATGACATCTCAGGAGCTTCAGAGATGGGATGTACCCCAGGAAGAGGATGCTTGGCTATGAATAAGCTGGGGCACATTTCTGTTCAGTTAAAGATCTGACAATTGAGCCATCTCCGCCTAGCTCCATTTGCATTGTGAGTGTGGAAATGAGTGTTTCATTCTTGTAAATGCTGGAGTTTGAAATACAAGCATAAGCTGCCTTCAAGGGAATAAAACGTGTAACATGATACTTAAAGGTGCAGTCAGCTTCTGGGGCAGAGATCCAGGGTATTGAGTATTGAATTGTTTTATGCTGATATTATCTTGGTAGTTATACTAGTGTTATCTTGGTATGGTGTGTGGTTTAAATGTGAAGGTAAACTTTAAAATGTTATTAAACTGATAAGTGCTGTGAAGTTTGGTGACAATATTGGAATGAGGTAATGCTGTGAAGGGAAGGATGTAGTTTTTCTCTTTTTAAAAAAATGAATACATTCTTTCTTGGAAGTATTCTTTACCTTATTTATTGTAAAAATGCCAACTGAATTTGATGGATCTGACCAATATTGCATCCTTCCTTCTAATCTTCTGTCTGTCCCTGAGCTCCCAAGCTGTGTAACATCTCTTGCAACCTGCACCATGCCATTTTGACTTCCCTTAACTAGCTGAGTATTGAGGAGTTGGATAGAGTATGGTGGGGAAGTAGGAATCAAAAATTGATACCACACAGCCCTGTGGGATTGCAGAGCATTCACCTTAAATCCACATGTCCAAGCTATCTGATGGCCCTGTTAACCTATTTTATGGGAAAGAAATTTCCCAGTACTTGAGTAGACTGGGTCGAAGGGCAGGAGGAGGTGCCTTGTCCATTCAGTATTTGTTTGGCCTTGAATGGAATAATTCTTTGTCCAAGACATTAGTTTTTTTCTCTCTGTTTTCTTCTCAGAAGCATTTCAAAGAAATTCTGAGGAAGTGTTAAGGCTTTGTTTTCCTGGCTGTGCTGCATAAAGTGACCTTATAACCACGTCCTGGTTGTCAAGGAACAGAACCCTGTTATCTCAACCATGACATGTAATTTCTGCCTGTATGGATTTAGTATTTTCTATATCGGTCCCTGAAGCAGAACATTAAAGGTACTCTGATAACATGGTGTTCTTGCTACAGAGAATCTTGGTGTCTCTTCCCAGAACTGGGAGCAAAAAGCATTCTACTCTTCAGAAATGGGATAGCTTTGGGAGCAAATAGGCATAACCCCTGTGCTTGAGAGCTGGCTTTGAGCTGTTAAAGGCTTGGCTTCAATTTTCAGCTCTGGCAAAAATTATTTTTTATATAAGTTTCTTGTTTATTGTTGCAAGTAGTGTGAGCAGTTGCTTAGCTTAAATTAGTTAGTGATAGTGAGCTGATTTCTGAGGGCTTTGAATTGCAAGTAAATTGTCACTTGATGAAAGCTTGTACCTCTTCCAGAGCTGGTTGTAGTAGCTAGCTACATGTTTCTCATTACCCCAAGAGATATCATGGGGGAGCATGTAATTTCTTGAATTGAAATGGGTGGGGAAACAAGGTCTAGTGCTAGGTCACTTGCCAAGTCTGCAATGCGACAATATTTTACAGTTCCTGTGTATCAGGTTATATTGTTTAGGTGCTATTGGTTTGTCCCGTTAAACTAAAGAGCTTTACGAAATTCTTGCCGAAGTTCCATATCAAAGATGTTCAGCAGCTAGCTGCTTGGTAGCTTGAGAAGACAAACTTGGATGTTGGGTGCAAAAAGCACTAATCCTTGTTAAGCCTGTAGAAAGGCTCTGCGAAGTATGTTCGTGACTTAAAAAAGCCTCACCAAACAACAATGAAACCTCAAAAAGCCCCAAACACTTTTCCCCCAATAACCCCAAGAAACCTCACAAACCAGAAGCAGTCAGAAAAGTAACATCCCCAAAAATGTATGGAAGATTCTGAACTGCAAACATGTACATAGCACTGACACCTAAAAAAATCCAGGTTAGGTTCATTGTCTCACTTGAATTAGGCAAGCAGTAATGTGAAAAAAAAAACCAGCTTGGCATAAACAATGGAAATCCAAATTAGACTTTCTAAATCTTTTTAATAAACCATGATGTGTAAGGCAGATCCTATCACTGCCTGTTGGAACCTGCTGCTACTTTAAGTTAGCATTTCTATGTTTTTTCCTATTGTAATAGGCTACACTGACCTTTTGTTCTTAAACTCTCATACAGATATCCTGTATCTTAAAATTGTGGAAATTACCTTCTAACACTAGCCAAAAAAATTCAGATGAAGGGCATTTCTTATGTCATCAGCTCTGTTTTAATATAAAGGGGAGACACTGCTGCCAAGATAAGAAAACTAAATTGTACGTGAGAATAAACATTAGGTTCCTGTTTGAAATATCCACCCTGCTTAGTCCTGCAGAAAGACCATTTCATTAAAAACCTCTCAAGCACAGTGTAACTGTATTGCAGCTAAGCACACAGCTCAAGCATGGACAAACAAGTCTCATCAAGTCTTTCATGCTTTTAATCTTAGAATTTGCATTGATTTTTCTATTTTATGTATCTCGGGTTAGAGGAGAAATTGGGGTTGTAGTTGCTCTCTTAGCAGAGCCCCTGTGAAGTGTGTTCATGGTTCTCATTACCAGGGCCCAGAGGAGTAATCTCAGTTCTTTGAAACTAAGCCATTGGGGCATAGAAAAGTGGTTCTGTACTGGCAGTCTTTGGGAGCTCTGGAGGAAGAAAGATGGTCTGTTTTATTCACATTCATGCTATTCCTCAACAGTGCTTGCTATCAAAAAAACTGTTACCGCTGTTAGACCTTTGGAAGCCTGTAGTCTGGATTCATTTAGTTCCCTCTAAATTAATCCAGTGAAATGTCATCACACTCAGAAATTGAATCACTGTATTCTTCTTGGACAGGTCTTGGTGAGTCATCTAAGTCATGGTTTGAGATGTTTTTTTTTCAGTGCACAGAACAAACTGTCACCTCCCCCCCATCCCTTTCTGAAACTTAGAGTCCTTTCAACAGGTATGAAAATTTCAGAGTTCTTAAGGTGTATTTCACCTCCCTAAAATGAGTTAGCTATCTTCTTTTTTTTTTTTTTTTTTAGTTCTGAGAAACAGCAAAATGCACAGTGCAAAAGAAAGATTAAAATCCTAGTAGAATTGCCCCCTGGAAAAGTGGTCCTTTGCACTGACTCAGTTTTGAAGGTATATTATTTATTTTATGACTTTGAACTTTCCTATTTGCTGTAGATATGCATTAAGATGATTCTCTTACCCTTCAACGGTGTTTATTCAGTAGTAACTGTTTATATTGCTTTGAACTTGAGAACCCTAGTCACATTTGGAGCAAATTGATCTTGGTAGCATAAAGATAGGAACCCAAAAGGATAGCTTGTACTCAAGGGAGTTTACAAACACAGTTACTGGTTAAGAGATACAGTTGGCTTTGGTTAGTTGTTACAATGTCTGAGAGGGCAGGTGGAACCTCATGTGATACCGGAAACCTAATACTGTAGGTCACTTGTAGATCTCCTCAGACATTTCTGCTCTTCTGAAGGTATGTGGGTTTTGGGGTTTCCTGGGTGTTAGTTCATGAGTATGGTCTGTCCTGAATGCTCTCAGGTTTGACCTTTAGAGATGGGTGATTGACAGGGTATGTATACCCAGGAACGTGGTATTAATTTGAATTCACCTTAGTTCATAGTTGCTTGAGGTTCATATTAACACTGCAAATTGCAAACTCTTAGCAAAATGTTTTATGATTGTCTGACTAGCTACATGTTCTGAAAATGTGACAAGCTGGAACATTGCTTGTGTTTGCTTAAGCAACATAGGAAATTGGCAACAATAGCTTTTAATGTGGCAATGAACCACTTGCATGATAGTGCTTGTCTGCCCAAGAAAAGCCACTGCAGCTTCTGAGATACAGAAACTTTAAAGTAGTTTCAGCTAACTTTTAATGTTATTTGCAGTAGGTAAAGAGCACTTGTCTAGTCACATGTAGTTCATCTGGCAGTTGGTAATTCATTGATCCACAATAGTATGATTACTTGCAAGACTAGCTCTCTGAAACTTTATTCCTTATGAAGTCAGTTGTATTATTTGACCTGCACAGGAGACTTGAGGTATTTCTGTATCTATGATTGCATCATAACCAAGATGTTTAGAGGGTTTAATCACTGAATATAGTAGTCTGTGTCATTTGATGTATTAAAGTAGGCTTTCATCATCCTCTTATCGAGGCTTTTTCAGCCCAATGAATTAGTTTGTATATGCTGAAAGTGTTTTTCATAGGCTTGAAATAGTAAATGCCCTGTATTTGCAAGTGATGTTAGTCAGGCGGGGAAGATAAAAATACTCCTTTTTGGGAAAATCAAGGTTGGATTTTGTTTTGGAAAATGACACACAGAGGAAATACAGATCTGTCTCAGGACTGCAACTGTTTCCACTTTGGCATCAGAAACGGAAGGACTTGTTCTGCCACCTGTCCATCTTGTCTGTGGAAACATCTCTGCTGACTTATCTTTTTCATTTCAGAAAAGCCTTTAACAAAAACATTGCTTTTCCTTTTGTCTTGGCTTGACTCCATTTCCTGCAGTATTTTCCTGTCAGTGTTGGGTGAGTGTGTAGCTGCAGGTGTAGTTCATGCTTACATAAGCTGTTACAGTCAGCAGAGAGGTAGGTTAAGAGGTGGTCCTCAGCTATTTTTTATCATTGCTGTGCCAGACTGTCAAGTAGAAAGGCAGATAGATACCAAGTCTTATGGCCTAGCTCAGTTCAAATGATCTGTGTTTTGGGAGTGTCTGTTTAAAATAATTTGCAATAGTGAGGGTCCCTCTGACAGAAGAGGATTAGGGAGCACCTCCATGCACAGGTCTCAAAGGCAGCATCCACAGTGGGAGAGATGGAGGCAAGGACCAGGTGTGGAGGAGTGGTAATCTCAAACACTTTCAGCTGTAGCTGGAAGAGTGTGCCACACCACAATTTCATAGAGCTGCCAGAATGAGAGATAAGAAACCACGAGGAGAACCATATGGCCTATCATCACAGTGCAGAACTTGTAAACTCTGATTTGGTTTGCTTTGTTTTGTGTTTTTTTTTTTATTCTAAGATGCTAATAGGAACATCTTGGTTTCTCATGCAAACCTCTAGATAAACATGAGTTGATGAGGTATATGGTTGGATGTATGTGTGAGGCTATTGGTAGTACCTTTACAGCTGTGAAAGAAACCTTCCACTGCTGCTAGAAGAAAGGCGGGATTGCCTGATTTTAAATGATTAAATTTGTCATGTTGCTTTCTTAAACCTCTTTTAACTTGTCGTATTTGGGCAGGAAAAAGGGGAGGCTCAAACAGTGAATGTAGCCTTAAGTCTCAGGTTGGGATTCTGAAAAGAAAACACTTTGTAATGTGTCTAACCACTTACGTTTCAGAGCAACTTTTTTTTCTTCAAACAAAGGCTGCCATTGACTAATTTAACCTTGTGTAGCATCTGTAAGTTGATTTGGCATTCATTTGGCAAATGCTAGATTTGGCGATATAAGGTTCAAGTCTTTTTTCTTTACAATAAAACAAAAAGAAGAAAAAATATCTTCTGAGTATTTTATGAAGCATCATAGGTTCTCTCTCTGGTTCAAGCTTAAAAGCAAAAAAAAAAATAAAATTATTACCTCTCTTGTTCTTATGCTCACCAGTTAGACTGAGCTCTAGGTAAAACTGACTTGGGAAAGCAAAGTGGATAGAGCTCCAGGTAACTAGGCACCCTTTGGGGAAGAAATAGATGTTTTTACCATTAAGAGCAATGACTCAGTTAAATCATGGGAGCAGTCTTGTGAAATACAACTCGTGAAGATAGGGACATGGTGGGGAGGGGGCCTTTGAAGTGCATTTTAATGGTGAAAGGTCATTTGGGACTTGAGCTTTTTGAGAGGATGTTGGGTATTAGTACCTAGAGGTGATTCTTACCACCTCTTCTGTACTCCTACATTTTCATCAAGCTGTGGGACACCTGTTTAAGGTAGTAATTGTTAAAGTTGCAGTGGGTATTCAGAATCTTGCTATACTTTTCTTGGCATTCTTTGCATTGCCATCTGTCGTGCTCAAGATGGTTGAGGTATCGGCACTATGCTTTTACTTTCTGAGTTTTTTTTCTACATGAGGTATGTTTTCCAGTCTTATTCTTAAGCACTGAAATTTTCCAGGGTTTTCTTCCCCCCGCCTTTCTGAAAACAGAGGAAACAGCTTTCTTTGCATGTGTACTGTTTATTCAGGAAATGAGAAGGCAGGTAATGAAACTCAGGGTGGAAGGAAGTGTTTCATAAGGGAAGATTTGATGGCTGGTAGCATTCAGTGATCACGGTATACTTGGGACATACGCAGGGCAGTTGTTGCATCTGATGTGGTTATACTTGTAGCAGACTTTGGAGCATTCAAATGTTGCAGTTGAGAGATAACACAACCATGCAGTTCATCTTCTTTGACCTCCCCTTGCTGGCTTTGTCAAGCTCTCCTGTTTGGCCTCACTGCAGCAGAAGGAATTGAACCTAGATATTTACTCAGCTGACACATTTTTCTTCTAGAGTTGTAGAATAAAACCTCTTTGTTATTTCAAGCTCTGTTAGCGTATATTAAGATATTTCATTTGAAAGTTGAGGAAAATTTATTTCTTTGTTTACCAGATCTTTTTGCTGAAACTTTTGCCACTGTTGGCCTCACTCCATTTTTACCAGTAATTCAGCTTCAGTTCTGCTTTCTCAGAACCGATCTCAACAAACACAGGGTCCTTGGCATCCAGTGACATTGTGTCATGTGCAAGAAGCTGGCCTGATCTCTTAACAAAGTGTGGGTGTGTGGACTCATGAACTGCGATGGAGGATCTGTGGCCTTGCGCTACAACCAGGCAGCCGTACTTCCTCTGGTGCATTGAATTCAAAGAGCCTCGAAAGCAAGGCATCTACCTTTATTACTTCCTGGGCTATTGCTGCTCCCCTGCTGCACAGAGCAAAGGGCAAATGTCTTCACCTTGTCATGACAGCAAAATGACACTTTTGTGTCATCTTCAAAATGATTATTTGCGAACCTTAGTTAGATCACTTTAGTTAGATTTAAGATGTAAGTTTCCTCTAATGACTTAAAGCTGATCTTGTCCATGTTGCCATGGTTTAGGGTCAGGGTGGCCCCTTAGACCTATAACAGATGCTCTCTGTTAACCCCCCTCCCTCCCCAAAAGGGAGGAGAAAGGGAATATGGGAGAGAGACTTAGCAATTAGAAATGAAACTAGAACAGCTTGAATGAGAATGAAAACAATAATAAAAATAGATTATGTACAAATATATACAAAACCAGTATCGCAACCAACCTCCTGATGGTAATTACATCACCATCACCACTGATGCTGTGGAGCACGCACAGGGGGGGGTCCCAGACTGGGCCCCGCAGCAGACAGGAGCTGTGTTCAGGAGCTGGATTCTGGTACTGGATTCAGGAACACACCGATCCCGGGAGGGATAATCTCTTGTATGTGGAAAGGCTGAGAAAGCTGTCTGGAGAAGCTCAAGAAGAATCTCATCAATATGTATAAAATACCTGAAGGGATCGTGCAAAGAGGACAGACGCTCTTTTCAGTGGCGTCCAGTGTTGGAACAGGAGACAATGAGCACAAAATAAAACACAGGATGTTCTCTCAACATCAGGAAACGCTGTTGGTTTGGTTTTTGTTGTTTTGGTTTTTTTTTTGTGACAGTAATGGAACATTGGCACAGGTTACTCAGGGAGGTTGTAGAGTATTCATCCTTGGAGATATTCAAAAGCTGCCTAGATGCATTCCTGCAAAAGGTGGGTTGATGACCTCCAGAGGGCCTTTCAAACCTCAACCATTCTATGATTCACCATGGAATAGCATATTTCTTTTCTACTGTTGTGATTCTGCTCTCCAGAAAATTTACACCCTTCTTGATGCCAATGTAAACAATTAGGTTTCCCCACTCATGGTGTGCCTAGCCTATGCTTGTTGCCACACTGAAGTCAAATACAATATGTTTGTGTTGTCTTAAATTTAGCATATACTCTTACCTGGTACCCATCTTGGGCAATTTAAGTGCATTAACTTATTATTAGCCTTAAGGAATGAAGGCAGGCATCCAGCAGAGCTTAGTAAGTCAATTTTGGAGGTCACAGCCCTGGAGAACATTTCCCTGTTGGAAAGGCTAGATCGGCACGCAGTAGCCATTTCATCATGCACTTGATGCAGCCTGCTAGCAGGTCACAGGCGAAGCTGTACCTCACCTAGGAGGTAGGACGCTGGAGTGTAAGAGGGTACTCTGATACTGTAACAGCTCACAAAACAGTATCACAGTGCAAATGCCATATCTAATGGCTGTAGGTAATAGTACTTGGAGAGAAAGCTAAAACCTGTCTATATAATACAGGTGTGGAGGTGTTCAAGTAACTTAGTCCATTGATTAAACAGAAAACAGATTCAGGGGTCATCTCTACCACTTGAACTTTGTGGCTGCAGCTTGGCTGAAATTCAGAAACTTGAGTCAGGGGCAGTGAGAATACAATAGAGGAGGTAGGACAGCAAGCATCTTGGCTATGAGATTGTTACATGGGAAAACAGACTGACCCCCACCTCACTACAGCCTCTTTTGTTGAGACTGATAAGGTCTCCTCTGAGCCTCTCTTTCTCCAGGCTAAACAATCCTAGTACCCTTAGCCGCTCCTTGTAGGTCTTGTTCTGCAGACCCGTCATGAGCTTCATTGCCACTATTTGGACACGCTTCAGCACCTCAATGCCCTTCTGGTAGTGAGGGGCCCAAAACTGAATGCTGTATTTGAGGTGTGGCCTCACCAGTGACAAGTACTGGGGGATGATCACTTCCCTGGTCCTTCTGGCCACACTGTTTCTGATGCAGGCCAGGATGCTGTTGGCCACCTGGGCACACTGCTGGTTTATGTTCAGCCGTCTGTTAACCAACAGCCCCAGGTCCTTTTCTGCCTGGTCAGCTTTCCTGCTACTCCTCCCTGCTCTGTAGCAATGCATGGCATTGTTTGTGACCTGACCTGAGTGCAGGACCCAAGGCATATTCTATGGCTTTTGAGATACGTTTTTAAAAGGGTGGAAGTTATGAAGAGGTAGGAAGTCATGTAGGACATTTGAATATGCATATATATAGATAGCTAGATAAAATCTTGTTCACCAAGAGTGAATACAGTCCTTTGCTTCTATCAGAGACCCAAGCAGGATTTTTCTGTTCTTAAGGTGTAGCTAACTGAAAAACAGACTGTTAGGAAAAACTACTAATAGCTGAAGCAATCTATTAAGGTGAAATACAGATGTTAACAGGACAGGTTGTTGCATCATGTCGTAAGGTAGGATGCATTTCCCTTCTGCTTTGGATATGTGGTTCTGAGTGGATTACCCTCGATTCTCTTCACAGTTGGAGAGAAGTACCTTATTTTGTGGCATTATTTGTCCAATTGGTACAACTGCTTTAAAATGGGCAATACCTTTCTAAGTGCCTGTTTACATCCATTGTCTACTAAAATACATACGTGGTTAGCTGGGATGCTGTCATAAAATTATTTTCAAATAATTTCAATTTGCATGTGACCTACCGAATGTTTACTCTTTGAAGAGCTGTAATTGTGAAGTAGGAACATCTGTTAATTAAAGCACCAGACCAACCAGACAACCAAATTCCACATACTTGTGAATGAGGAGAGAGTGGCATACATGTTGCCCAAAAGCTAAAAAGGTGATGATTTAAATGTGGGCTTGTCTTCAAATCTAATATTAGGGTTAGCTCAAGCAGAAAAGAGCTCACGTGTGGAAGCACCCCTCATAATAAACCTGACTACATTGCAAATAACAGTATTTCCCTTCCATATGTTGGTCTGGAAGTTGTTTCAAAGCCTGGGGGGTTGGATGATTGGAATCATCTGGTAATTTTCAAAATAAATCTCTTCTCCAGGTTCGTACTTCTCTGACTTTTTGGCAATATCTTTTTTGCTGAGACATCTCTTTTCCTTCCTTGGTATTTGGCATATTTCAGAAGCAATGTTGTTCACTTTCTGCCTTCACTTTGCCAATAAAAATAAGCCAAGCTGGCTGTCTACTCTTAAGCTAAACAGCGTGGGGACGATAGTCTTTAACTGTTTCTGCATCTGCTTTACTCTGCATATCTGTTCAAACATGAACAGAGAGAATTTTCTTTCTCTCCCAGATAATTTCTCTGCAGTCTTTGGGATGCTGTTGGCTTATGAGTTTCCTGGGGACCATGGATGACCATGACTGTTAAGAAATAAACATTAGGGTGCCTGTAAGATGATGCTACTCTTGAGACTGAGATAAGGAAGGATGTGTAGTGGCAATGGTCACATGAACAAATGGAGGATCAGAATACACTAGGAGTGTTGACAATAAAAATTAAGAGTTAAAAAAATGTCTGTTAAAAATAGAGATGGGTTTAAAACTGGTTTGAATGTTCCCGTATCAGGAAAGATCTGTTCATTTGGGTAACTTGAGTCTCACTGCATGTTTGTGTAACTAAAAAAGCTAACTGCTTTAGACAACAGTGTATACATCTTATTTCCGTTGTCAGTCTTTTTTTCATCCTGTTTAGAGGGCTTAGTGTTTCTGTAAATTGAATATGTATGCAGCCTGGTGTTGCTGAATTGCCTGCTAATAATAGAACCTAAAATGGGTGTGGGGTGGAGAGATGAGAAGGAGCGGTCTCCAAGAGACGTTACCCAATTCTTCATCCTTGTGCTGGTGTGTGGAAGGTGTGTGTTGCAGTGCCTGCTGTCCTGGGAAACAGAGCTTCTGGGGTGAATTCCTCTTTCTGTGGTAATGTCATCTTTAATTTTATTAATGCAAATTAATCACTTGTAGTCATCGCTCTTCAAATGTCTACTGTTTCTCATTTGCATGAAACCATCCAGCTATATGCTTCCCAGTTATGCGCCACCTTAAGTGTTCAGGGACTTGAGTAAGATCTTTGTCAGTCCTTTCAGCTGAGTCATAAGGAGCTATAAACTTTGCTTTTCCTTTAGCACATAGTCTTTTTTTATTGAACTTTTTATTTTGCTTACTTCTGTCTTTTTAGTGGCTTATGTTATGGTAACTTGCTTTAGTGTTTTAATACTGTGTGGTCTTCCTAAGAAAGAATTTTTTTTTAAATTCTAATGTACTTTACATAATACAAGAACAAAAAATATGATACTAAAACCATTGAAAGCAGTTGAAAGATTGCTCTTTGTAGTGAGATTTGTTTTCATGAGTGTGTATTTCCTAAGTCACACTTTGAACCCCAAGACCTTGTTGTGTAACCTCCTGGTCATCTCTTTGCCCTTGTCCTGTCCTCCTGCACCCAGGATGCCCCTCAGGCTCTCAGGAGGGGTTGTGATGCCTCTTTCCATGTCACTCCCCCTCATCCCTCTTTCCTCAGTTAATCCATTTCTGATGAAGCTTGAGCTTAAGCTATGGTTTGGTTGTTAGCACAATATGCTAACACTGGAGCTTAAAGAAAAGTCACCATTTCCATGCTATCCCTGCTCTTGCACAAGTGGTTTAGCAATCTGGTTTGTAACTGCTTCCTGCCTCTTCATCCACAAGATAAAAAGGGAGAAATACACCAAAAAAAAAAAACAAAACAAAAAAAACCAAACAAACAAAAAAACCAAAACAAACCAAAAACCTCAAAAAAGAGCCCTCTGGCAAATTCTCTGATCAAATCCTTGTGCTGGCTGGAGGGAAGGGCAGGGCCAGTGTGACTTCATGGAGGGTGGGACCACAGGGTGATGCTGCAGAATGCTTGCTTGTGCTGTTTTGAACAGGCCAGCTGCTTCTCTGCTGGTGTTCTTTTCTCATGGAGGCCTTGGAGAGAGAGGAGCAGAGCAATGGGCTGTAGATGGGCATCTCTGGAAGCATCCCAATTTCATCTGCATCCCTCCTTAAATCTACTAAATGAATGAACACTGATGGCATGGGGTTTTTTCACTTAGTTTTGCTTGATTACAGACTTTTTTTAATCTCACTGGTGAATTCAAATGTGGTGTGAATACTCGGGTTTATTGTAGCTTTCATTCTCTAGCAAAATAGTGAATAGGAAATGTCTCAAGAACAAAGCAGTTGCTTTCTGGCTCTGTGTGGTGACCATCAGCTGAGGTCTCGCTCTGCCACAGAAGGTGCTGGTTTGCATAAGCAGCTTAATTTTTGTGTGTCTGTTCCACAAAGCAAATTATGACAGTTCCTGAAGTTGTGCTGGGAAGCTCAAAACTGACAGCTCCAGAACAGCTTTTATGTACTCAGCTTGTACGCACATACCTGTGGGGCAGGAGTGGTGTGCTGCTGGGAACTCTGGAAAAAGGAGAAATACAGAGTGAAAACTGTGGCTCACTTGCTTTTTTTTTTCTTTTGTGTTCTTCCAGCATACTTTTTCCTTATTTGATGGAAGTGTGGTTATTGAAAGTAAATGGTTACCTTGTTGAGCTTTGTTTTGGACATTTTATATTAAATGGTCCTCTCTATTCCAAGAAGTTGATTTTTATGGGTTATGCACGTTTCGCAAGGAAAAGTAATATCCACACTTTACAGTTTTTTATCCTCTTAAAATGTAAAGGAGAGAGAATAACTTTTTAACAGTTTTTAGCCATTGGAAGTGAATGATTTATTTTTTTTTATTTCCTCCTCCAGGATCTTGAGTATCAGGATGGAAGCACTCTAACTAAGAGACAGCCAACACACCATTTCAGCATGGAGACTGTTCTAGTTGATGGGGAAGCTGATAGAAACTCAGTGAGTAATTTTAATGTGGTTTCATGTAATCAAATGTGAAGATGCTTTTGTAGGGAAAAGATTAAACAACTTGAATCTGTTATAATTTGCTCTCAATTGATACTTTTCTGGTGAATGCATTTGTAATAACATGTAGCATGACCCATCATTTGCTAGATTCTTTGGCAAGAGGGATGGATGTCAAAAAAACGTTTGGTTCTCAGATTTGATCCTTGGTGTCTTTGAGTTCCAAAAGAAAATGGTATTCCTCTCTGTCTTACTAATTAGCATTTTACTAGTTAGCAACTATGGACAAAAGAAAAAATAATGTATATAGTGGCTTTCTACAACAGAGTGACATCTGTGGACAAGGGATGACCTGCGGATGTGATCCATCTGCAATTCTGCAAGGCATTTGACAAGGTCCCCCACAACATCCTACTCACCAAGTTGGAGAGATACGGATTTGATGGGTGGACTGTTCAATGAATAAGAAATTGGCTGGATGGCCACGTCCAGAGTGTAGTGGTCAATGACTCAGAAGTCCAGATGGAGAGCAGTGACAAGTGGTGTCCCTCAGGAGTCCGTACTGGGGCCTGTCTTGTTTAAAATTTTATCAACAATATAGACAGTGGGATCAAGTGCACCATCAGCAGGTTTGCAGGTGACACCAAGCTGAGTGGTGCTGTTGATACTCCAGAGGGAAGGGATGTCATCCAGAGGGACCTGGACAAGCTGGAGAGGTGGGCCCAGGTGAACCTCATGAGGTTCAACAAGAGCAAGTGCAGTGTCCTGCACCTGGCCTAGAACAATCCCCACTATCAATACAGGCTGGGGGAGGAGGGGATAGAGAGCAACCCTGCAGAAAAGGACTTGGGGCTGCTGATAGGTGAGAAGCTGGACATGAGCAGCCAGTGTGTGCTTGCAGCCCAGAAGGCCAATTGCATCNAAAGCCTGGAATGAAAGGATGAGGGTAATGGTTTTCATTAGAAAGGAGTGGATTTAGATTAGAAATAAGGAGGAAGCTCTTTACCACGAGGGTGGTGGAGCACGGGAGCAGGTTTCCCAGGGAGATTGTTGAGGCCCCATCCCTGGAGACACTCAAGGTGAGGCTTAATAAAGCTCTGAGCAAACTGCTCTAGTTGAATATGTCCTTGCTCTCAGCAGGGAGCTTGGACTGGATGACCTCTAGAGGTCCCTTCGAGCCCAGGCACTTCTATGTTGCTATGTTTGGTGGAACGAGGAGCAGAACAGGCAGGAGGAGTGCTAATGTTGTATTATCAGAGACATCTCAGCTGTTACGTGTTGATTATAAAATTTTTGCAGTAGTGAAAACACCAACTCACTCTTTCTAAGCATAATTTAAAACCAGGAAGGGCTAGTGGGTACTGTCACACTTAATCATCATAATCACTATGTTGAAATTATTTAAGAATTTACCACAAGCTGGAAGACTCTAAAAACTGAAGCAGGGAATGTTTTTTTAGTTTCTAAAGCTGCTTTCTGATACAAAGCACTGCCTGACAGAGGCAAAATAGGGTTTGTTTTTTTTTTCTGTAACAGGTGAAGTTCAAGTTTAGCACCTCATAGTGACAAACTTTATTTGTGATGATTCAACTATTACATGGGGCTATTAATTTAATCAAGTGTTCTATTACTGTTTTTACCTTAAGTGATGAATTTGGAGGCATGGTATTTTGCAGTGCATTAAGAAAATCCTTTGCTTTTTTTCTGTAATAAACAAATTCACTCTTTTGTGGCAGGGCCAATGCATCTCTATCTTAGCCACAACATATCTGAGTATCAGCTGTCAACTGTGCAATAGGATTATTTTTTTTTTTAAATCCTGTCAATTCAGTTGCTAAGCTCATTGTTTCCTGAATAATAATAAAAAAGTACCTGTTTATAAAAAACTTTAACTTGAAGTGTGCTAGTTTTCTTTTTTGTGACAGGCATTCCCAAAAGCATCCTTTTAAGAAGGTACGTCGAAATGAGGCTTTTATGTGTTTTACCAACTCTCTTCAGAAGAATGCTAAGTGTAAGGGTAGATTTTTGTTTCATCATGCGTGCTTAGGCACATGAAGTGTCATCTCAGAATAATTCATTTTTTTAACTGATGGTATACTATGATTGGCTGCTCTAAGCATTTCTTACCAAAATACCGTTCAGTGAGGTAATCATCTATCTTGATCGCAATTACCCTGTGAATTTTTATGACTTGCACTACAGCTGTTAGAAACAGCTTTGAAAGCTTATTTGGGATTCTCATATACTTGGTCTGGTGTACACTATAGTGAAAAATTGAAATTGAAATATTAAAAAAAATAAAGCATATCTTTTAAGAGAGCTTGGGACCAAGTAAATTTGAAGACCTTGAGTGTATGCAAATCCTGACATGTCCAGAATTTAAATTTTCTTGAAGGGTCACATTTGAGATTTTTCAGTATTCCAGACTTCTAGCTGCAATCTGATTTTTTTTTTCCCTTTCCTTTTTTTTTTCTCCTTGCAGTTCCATTGTCTGATTAAAATTCATGAAATGCATGAGTTGAAAACATGCATGAATAATACTGATCAGTATTTTGATACATGGTTTAAGTCCTTTTTGGGGTTTCTAGGAGGTAGCTGAAAATTCTTTTTTAGTGGTGTCAGCTTCTTAATGTGCTTTTTGGATTGCATGTAAAAAGAGAACAGAGAAGGATATCACAGAACTTAGTACTGTTGGCTTTTCTTTCCAGAATAAGGCTAGGGAGAAACGCCTTACATGAAATGCTTTTCCTGTCTCATAATTAGGTTGATATAACTGTATCTGAACGCAGATGTTCTGACAGCTCAGCAAACTATTTTTGTACTCTGACATCATTAAAGCAATGCAAAATATTAGATGCTCGGGTTTGAGTTCTTGTTTGAGAACAATTTTTGCCTACTTTTATTTAAAATAGTAATTTAATTTAAACAAGACTCACTGGCCCAGAACTCATAAGGTTACATGGCAGTGTTTGGTGTAAACCATTCTTTTTCTAAACTTTTTCTTTTAAAAAATGAAATTTTCTAGTCTGCTCTGGTTTATACCAAAAACATGTATTTCATAAATACATTGCCTTTGATGTAACTTGTACAATCAGTCCTTGCTATTTTAAATAGATCAGCAGACATGAAAGTGCCTTTTCTCTTTGAAGCATAGAAGAGAGGCCTTTTTTTTTTTTTATGGATCAGCTTTGCAAGTTGGGTTAGTGGTCCTTCATTTAAATGTAACCTGATTAACCTTAGTGATTTACATGTATTAGAAACTGCATTCAGGAAAAGTCTGTTTTCAGCAGGGCGAAAACTCTACCTTAAAAATGTGTGTGTAAAACTTTTAAGAACTTAGTTGTAGGTTTACACTGTATATCATGTAAGCGTCATCTTTTGTAGTGTGAGATTCAGACACGCTAGTGTAACACGTGTTTTTGCTTTTAGCCTAACCAGATTTAATTTTAGGTTTAGTAGCAGTTGTTATAAGCTTATTTCTGAGAAATTAATTTCTAAAAATAGTACTTTTCTGAAGCGGCTTTTGTATGAAAACAGAATTATGGTTGCACTCTCATGTGATGGTTTATATTGCTGGTTTTATTCTTTAGTCTTAATATAAAACTTTACTTGGAGGAGGGCTAGATTTTGTGTGTTTTGATAGTAACTTTTGACCAAATGTGCCTCAGCAAAAACTAAATAAATCATGTAACATTGAGAACCTTCCTTGTCAAAGGAGTTGTTCTGTATCTGTAATCAGTCATTGAGGAAAAAAAGGTGAAAATAAAGGTAAACTTTGTCTGTGGAAATAAGTGCATGTTCCTCTTCATTTTTGTGTACATAGAATAAAAATTGTGAGAGATGCTGGACAGGACTTCCCTGAGGGCGTTCTTTCCAGAGAAAACATTGAAATAGTAAAACTGTCTTTTATTGTTCCCTTTGGGGTTTGAATTGCTGATCTGCAGTGATATGATTTGCAGATAACAGATGTATAGTCTGTTGGAAGATGAAGAGGTCGTCTTGGGCAGAATGGTCTTGTTTCAGTATCTTCACATCTTCCACTGATATTTACAAGTGTATATTCTGCAGGTTTTAGGTAAATAAACAGGCCCAAATAGCTCTAATGAAGAGGGGTTGACCAGCAACAGAGTCAGTTTGGTGTGTAAACAGAATGTCTATTGGAGAAGATCAGGGACAGAGTTAGACAGGCTTGTGTTTCAGCTTCTGGCGTAGGAGCTGTTTGTACTAGTTCATAGGATTAACCATGCAATGCTAAAATATTTACACAAAAAGCCCCTGCATCATCTCGGGTGACAGGTTGCCCTGCTCTCTGGTGTCATGTTGTATCTCGGTCAAGGCTGCTTGAGAGGCAGGCAGCGAGACAGGACCTGCCGTGGTGCTTCTTCACTCTTATTTCTTCAGTGAGTAAGTATGTGCTGTGAGTTAATGGTCTGTCTGAGTCTCAGAAACTTTTGATCCTGTCTGTTAACTTTTTTTTCCAGTTCTCTTATCTTGCTTTCCAACTTACTGTGTGAAGTAGAGCAGACTGGTGCTAATAGTGGTGTTTCTAGTCCTTCAGATCTCTCTACAGTTATTGCAGACTCCTTTATCTTGCTCTCTCACCACTCACTATTTTCTTGAATCTAAAACCATTGTAGGGTAGTACAGCTCTGGTCTGGACATAAATAATTTCCTGGTCTGCTGTATGCTACCTATATATTAAAAAGAAATACTGTGCCTTGAAAATGGCTGAATTCTTGAGTGTTTCATGTACTTGTACCTAAACCTGTCTGTTAAGATCATGGGTTTCCTTAGCAGTGTCTCATTCTGACTTAAATTTAGTCTCTGACAGGGCTGAAAGGCTTTTACCAAATGCATTTATAGTTTATTTCATTTTTTTCTTTTTTTTTCTGAAGTTCTTTTCCATAAAAATGGAAAATTATGAAAGAATGGTTTGACTTACCTTTCCAATGATGTGTCTTGCAATCTCTGTATTCTCATTGCAATACTTCATATTTCACATTGCAGTATCAATTTAATACCCCTAAGCAGCTGTGGGGGATAGAAATCTGTGTTTTGAGATCAAGAGTGTAAGACAAGACTCCTGCTTGCTAAGAATTTTTTATTTTTCTCTTTTACATTTCCTGCTGTTTAGTCCTGATAACAGAGAGGCAAGTTTGGATCCTCTTTAAAGCAGAACAAAGATTTATCTCATTTATGGAGCAGAAGTGTTTTGTTTGAGATACAGAAGATACAGAATGCATGGATTTATTTTATCTTTGAGGAAATATTCATGCTGCTCAGTATGCTTGTTTTCTCCTCCTTTTCTGTTGTTCTTGGATTTCAAACCTAGTAAATCCTTTAAGATGTAGGTGGAACTCACTTCTGTACACGGCTGAGCACAGTGGGATCTTAGCTCTGATTGTGGCTTTGGGTAGCAGTGATTTATAAAAGATTCTGGACTAAATGTCAGAAAGGACTACAGATTATTACTGTGTAATTACTCCCCTATGCTGGCTATATTTGATTCATTCAGTGGGAAAGAGAATATTTTTATACAATGTGATTCTTTGGAAATACTTTGACATAAAATATCCTCTTAAATTTAAAACTGCACTGGTTGTCTTGCATCTTAAGCAGTTTAAAATGTCACCTGTGTTTGTAGATGAACTGAATCTGTGGCTTCTAGGTTCGTGTTTGTGTGCAAAAGCAGTTAGGCATGGATCTGGCATTAGTGACTGCTTGCACATTACTGATGGCTTGAAAGTGTCTGTCTTTCCAAAGCACCTGTCTGAAAGTGGAGCAGTTTTGGAAACAAATCTTGTGTTATTTCATCTTCCTTCAGAGCTTTAGTCTTCTGAAAACATTCCAGCTAAAAATTTCTTAATATACATTGTGTATCAAATTATACGAGCACTAAATTGCTGATGGAGAGGTTCCACTCCAAATTAGTTGTTGGGGCAGTTGCTGTTTACTAACCATTTATGATGATGGCTTCTCTATATTTGTCCGTTTTGTTGCTTCAACTTTTCTGAGCTGCTGAGTTTCTTGAGATCTTGCCTTTGGTATTGAGGTGCATGTTGTATTTAGTTATGAACTAACACTGTTTTCATTGTCCTTCTTTCCCACTGCTGCTGCTGCTTTTATGCACTTGCTTCTCCCTGGCCTGGATTTTTTTGTTTGCTGTTCTTCGTTCTTCAATTGTATGTGTACACAGCATCATGGTGATAACAGAGACTCTCATGGACCATCAAGTAAGTGACTCCCCTCTCCCTTGGCATCTTTGTACATGTGTTCATAATGCTTAGCATATATCATTGCACATAGGGTGTTGGGCTAAATACTAGGTTTTCTTCTGTATTGTAGATGAGAAGCTGAAACACAATGAAAATTTACCATGGGAAACATATTTTACATGGCATACTACTTAAATATTGTCCCACATTAACTTTTGTGGTGTGGGTGTTTGGTTTTGTTTTGTTTGTTTGTTTTGTTTGCTTGTTTTTGTTAGTTTTTTTTTCTGTGTTTGTGTGTGTGTGTGTGGTTTGTTGTTCTTTTTTTTTTTTTTTAAATTTTTGTGATGATTTAACTTGGAAGAGATTGTTTTTCACCTCTCCCAGTAAGGTCTAGAAAAAAAAAAAAATTACTTGTCTGGGAGAGAAAAAGATATATTTATCAATTTGAAATGAAAACTTGAAATGTTATTGCAGTATAGATAACAAAAGACTGTTATTACTTTTGAGCTTGTCTGTTTATAGTGCTCTATGGTTTACTTATTGAAATTAAGTTTACATCTTCAGAAATGAATGGATGTATATGATGTAATACTCAAATATGGGTTGGATCAGTGTGGTAATGTGGAATATTTCAGTGTGTCTTTGGCTACATGCATGTACATATATACTTACTAGTACCACTGGTTTACAGGCATTGGTATAGTTGTATGATTGGCAGAATAATTTTGCCTGGGATGAAGAATTTGGACATGTGGGGAAAGGTGCAGGTGCAAATCCTTTATTTCTAGTGAGGTTCTGTGCAGAAACAACAGTCTTAGCTGATATTCCTTATTATAGACATTAAAAAATAATGTGGAATATATAACAAACCTTTTCCTATATCTGATGTCCTTGTACTATTTTCAAGAGCATAGATGCCTTCACATGCTCATTATAGAAACAGAACAGGGAACCTGCCACTTCAGACTAATTTTTTTTCCATAGCTTTATCTGATGAAATAAATTAGCTGTAAAGACCCCAATTTGTGTTTCCTTTGATGTGTTAATCTTAGTGACAAACTATGGATTAGTAATTTGATGGTCAGTATGAGGAAATTTAATGTGGTTTGTACTATTAACTCTAATAGTTCTGTTGATATGGAAATGTCCCCTCCAAAGAGTTGTGAGGAGGCTTTTGTATTTACTAATTGATGTTTCTTTTCTAGAATAACAGGAGCTACTGAGTCAGTCATTCTTCCACTGTGGAAAAAATAGACAGTTTTGTTGTGTGCATCTTAAGGAAATGTACAGATACCATAAACAGGATGGCTGGCCGTGATCTTATAAATAGCTAGAAGGTGTCTGACAATACTTTCAGATTCAAGGAGATTTTAAATCTTTCAGATTTCTTTCTTTAAATACTTTCAGATTCAGGTTCAAGGAGAGCAACTCTTCTGCTTTAAGACTTAAGACTTTGCATTGACAGAGTCTATACATGATCTTTATTAATAAGACTGGTTTCTTGTTGTGTACATATATATGTTCATTGTGACTTTTTGGGATAGTGGCACAGCTTGATCTGGCAAGCCATTTCCTGGGTTGTCTGTGTTGTGGCTGGTTAAACCAAGAGGTTTAACTAAAATGGTGCAGCAAGCAGGATTTCAGAAGTTAATTAACAGCTCAGTGCTATACCTGTATTCAGTAAAGCCTTTCTTTCCTACCTCCTCCTAGTTGTTTTCATCTTCTGCCTCATGTCTTAGACCAAGTCTTGTCATCCTCTTTCTGACATCCCTTCCAAAACACATCTCTGGTTTGAAATCCTCGTTTTCTAGAATGAAAAATTTCACCATGCAGAATTTAAATACCAATTTCATAAATAGCAGTGAAATTGTTAATAGAATTCTATGCATAAGCATGGAACATCACTGAATAAGCATCCATTTTGTATTTCAGCAGTGGTAACAAACAGTGATGAATCACAGCTTTTAACTCCAGGAAAAATGAGCCAGCGCCAGGGGAAAGAAGCCTATTTCACTCCAACCAAAGAGTTATTCCAACCATCTCTCAGCCCAGGAACTGCCCATAGCCATGGTAAGCCAAAGCTATTTGAAAAGACCTTAAATGCTGACATTAATTATCTGTTCTAAATGTTTGTTCAAAACTACTACCTTTCCCCATAAAGAGGTAAGGAAGAAAGCATATTAAAATGTTGCATGTAATTCTTGGTATCCTATGTGTTAATCTGAAACAGAAGAAAAATTATTATGTTGTGCATTAGTTAATTAAAGCATGCTATGATTTCTGGGAGAACAGTCTGTGTGCTGGTAAACCATCGTCTGTGTAATCCTGTAACCAATGGTCGCATTAATGTCTCGGGTATTTAAATTACGCCTTATGTAGAAGTGTTATGATACACCACCTGAGCCTGGAACTTTTGTTTAAAGATCTTTTAACAATTACTTCTACTGAAAGACCCTTCTCTTTAGGAGAGGTGGGGAGAAAAAAATTCTCAGCACTACTTTTTGTGGGCTTTCAAACAGTCCCTCTGCCTTGCTAAACCTCTTGAAAACAGTGAATCCATGTGAACTGATTGGATGCAAAGTGAAACTTGAGAGTTGACCTGACATTTTGATAATCAGTTCAAAAAAACAAAACCAAGAAAAAAAGCCCAAGCCATAATTTCTCTCTTTGTGCTTATTTGCAATTGAAACTGCTTGTGCTGTCTTATTCCTTGGGATATCATTAGTCATGTTTGTTACAGTGTGTGAAGTCTTTACTGAAAACTCTTAAGCTTTTTTTAATTAATACTCTCTCACCTTTTACTCTTGACAGCCATCTTAGTAGTGTTACCGAGATTATTCTTTTTTTGGTATGAGTCTCCCTAGTTCCTTTAGCTTGCTTTGGCAAAGTAATGGTATTAGCCCATCAGAGTAATAAAGGCAGTTTGTCAGGTGACTTTGAATCATTTTGCTGATTTACTATTTGGTACAGTTCTGATAAAAAGAAACAAACTTTGAAATGGGAAATTGTTGTTAGCATATTGAATCTGGTAGTCATTTAGTGTATTTGAAGAACTAAGATAGTATTTTCAGTGCTACCATCAGCTAGCTCTGGATTTTCTAAAAGCTGCTCTTAACTCACTGGCACAGCAGTTGATGTTCTCTTAGTCTAGAATCTCCTGTACTTAGTCTAGAATTGTTTTCTGTAGAATATGCACATATAACTTGTTTGTAATTTTTACTATATCTAAAGATTTATATTTTTTGTTATTCCCTCTGTGTACTGTGTTGTGTTCTTTACCAGACAATTGTTGTACTTATAAAACTGTATTTGAATATTGTAGTAAAGTCTTCATTTTAATGTTGCTATTCCCAACTAATTTTTGAAGTCAAACTTGTGCCTTTTCAAGGGTTTTCAATCACAGGAAAGTCATCAAAACAGTCTTGAAAAGTACAAAGACTTGATTATGCTACACCAAACTCCTTTCTGGTATTAGTTTTTTTGTCTTGTTTCCCATCCCCACCCTCTGATTATTTCAGGGCTTATGTCAGTGATTTTCAGCTGGTTATATGTATCTGTGCCTTTTAGCGTCATCACTGATTTAGTCTTCTAGGAGCACTACTAGGAATGAGGTTGCAGTTTCCTGAACCAATGAATTTGACTTAAAGTCAATTTCAGTACTGAAAAGGTGTGATGTGGTCTGGGCTGCAGTAACCGGAAGGGTACTAACAACTAGCCTTTCTGCAATTTAGGAGGTGTGGGTTTAATTTTTATGGAGGGGACTGACCCACATTTAGAAGTTGAGTGATTATTCTGTAGTAGTTATTCCTACAGGGAATTACATTGCTGGTGAAAATGTGAGCTTATTTCATAGGGGAAAAGATATGCTGTGCAGGCCTGAAAAAATATGGACTAGAACAGTTTTAGGTGATAGAGTGCTTGGGGCTGATGGTTGTAGCTGAAATCTAATTAATAAAGGACTTTACAGTATACCTGGACTATTGTATGATAAGAATATGCAGAAACATAGGAAATGTTTTAGATAGAGTAAAAGCATTTACTGTGGATTCAGTGAGATACTTTTAGTCACTGGCACTTCAGTGCATCCTTAGGAGATGGGTAATGCAGATAAACAATTCAAAAGCATTCTAGGCACAGGATTAAAGTAAAAATAATCATAGAATGTTAGGGGTTGGAAGGGACCTCTGGAGGTCGAGTCCAACCCCCCTGCCAAGGCAGGATCAGCTAAGGTATGTCGTGCAGGAACATGTCCAGACAGGTTTTTGAAAGTCTCTAGAGAAGGTGATTCCACAACCTCTCTGGGCAGCCTATTCCAGTGCTCTGTGACCCTCACAGTAAAGAAGTGCCTCTTTATGTTGAGGTGGAACCTTCTATGATCAATTTATGCCCATTGTTCCTTGTCCTGTTGCTGGGCACAAGAGAAGAGAGATTGACTCCTTCCATTTGACACCCACCCTTCAGATATTTATGGACATTAATAAGGTCCCCTCTCAGTCATCTCCTCTTAAGACTGATGTATGGTACAGTCTACAAAGAACTGATTAAATGTATGTTCAGGGGAGCTGTGGCATGGGTACTTGACTTTTGTCACTGGACAGTTGGCTGTTGTTGGATGCTATTTGACCACCATTACTTAAGTTACGTTTCTAGCTGCCTGACCAAAAGAGACTGTGTGGGAAAGCCAGTTTTGTACAGAGCTTGTGATTAAAAAGAAATTGGTCGGAACAAAATGAAACCTATAAAGAGGCAGTCTTTGGAGCAATGAGCACTTTGATGTTATTGGGGAAACACCATAATGTGTGCTGGAGTCCTTGACTGGCCACCAGCAGTCCAGGGAGATGCATGCTCAGCACCCATCACTTGTAAAATCTACTGGAACAAGCTTAATTTGTGTATTCTGCTAGTATTTTACGTAAGATCCTAATTGCAACTATTATATTAAAGATAGATGAAAACTTCAATCTTAATAGAAGGGACTAGAGGTAAACATTTAAGATCTGTTTGGGCCATTGGCTTCCTACTTGAACCAAGAGTGAGCCATAGAACATGTCATTGTGAAGCTGTAAAGGGTGTGTATTTCATGATTTTTAAGTGCTCCTGCGTATAAATGTTGGAATTTAATTTTCTGAAATCCAGAGCTATGGTCACATAAGTTTCTGTTTTCCTGTACTTGGTACTAGTATGTTCAGATCATTGTTGATTTCCTTCTGCTGTATCTGCTAGGCAATAGAACTTTCTGGTTCTCTGTGCCTTGAACATACTAAATGATCATACTGCTTTTTTTTTTTTCTGAATATTTTATTTAGAATTTTCAGACTTGAAATTGTACCTAAATAATTCAGTAGCCTTTTCAGGGAATCTTTAATGGGTTTGGCGAGTTACCTTCACTGCAAAGCCTTGCCTACTTTTTTGGCAAGTGTATTTTTAGGCTCTGTAGTGAGCTAGTGTGGCCTTGCCAGCTCAGCAAACCCATTTTTTTTATAAGGGTAATGGATATAGATGCTAGGACTGCTAAAATATTTTTGAATTCTAGCAGTTGGCATGTAGATTGAAAGATTTTAATTTAGCTGATTTTCTGTGTTTGCATACTCAAGTTGAAAATGTTATTAACCTTTAATGGGCAAATTACTAAACCTTGAACTTATTTGGGGGTTTTTACTTTTTGTCACACATAGGTAGGTTAAAAAAAAGGAATCATTGACAAAGCTGGTTTATTACAGTTTAAAAATGGACATGGAAAATAAAGAGTCCAAGACTGCATTTCAAAAGCTGTAGAGCAGAACTCTGCTTGCTGATGTAAGCTGTTTATGTTGTTACACAAATTATCCCTGGTAAATTGGATTCTTGTAAATCTTATTAACTCAGACTTACATTGGGATACTGCTTTATTTATTTGATAAAATGGATTAATATAAAAATAGTGATCACTTCAAATTTATGGAAAAAAAAAACCAGTGTCCTCAAAAAGGGATTTTCAATATTTTCTAACTTAAAGTGTTCTAATCTATTTCAAACTTTAAGAAAGCAGCATAAATGTTTAAATAAGAATAAACTGTACTTGTAGTAAAGAGAGAAATCTAGTTAAGATAGTAATATTAAAATCTTTAATAGGATGTTTGGAAATACCCGACTTTTTTACCAGTATTCATATTGCCTGTTTACAGCTTTGTTTGATGAGAGTTTGTGCTTGTTTTCTGAGTGCCTCTAAGCGTATGTTACAAAGTATGTATGACAAAATGTTTTTCTAGTTTTTTTTAACTTTCTTGTAACTGACATATATGTTTGTTTCCTTGGGAGATAACATCTGGATTTATTTGTTAAGAGTGTGAGGATGTGAAAATCCACATGAAGAACATAAAATTCACAGCCTTCATCACAGAAAGATTTTGCAATTTTTCTGTTTTCTTGGATTTGAATGAGGACTCTGATTTGTGTGTAGTACTAATGAGAGCATTATCCACACTTAGAGGAACAAATACCAGTGGTGCTTGTGTTGACAGTATTGCATTTGATACATCACGGCTGCCAAATTGGCAGCTGATGCATTAAGATTTCAGAGCTCTAGATTCTGTATTTCATATAGGTAAAAATGTCTTGTGCAGACAAACTTCCTTGCTCATGAACTTGGATGCATCAGCCATCATTATTTTTAAATCTTTATTCAAAGCATTGATGAGATTCAAATGGCATGAAAATGAGTAGTATTTAGGAAAAGCATGTTAGGATAATGAAGACTGAGGAGGTATTTTAAAATGATGTACACCTTTGAGCTAAATTAACAGCTTCTTGCTCCCTCCCCTCCCCTCCCTCCCTTTTCCCTAAGTCAGCTTGTTAAATAAGGGTAAGCAGTGGAACTGTGTTCTTGGAAGGAGCTTGAGCTGAGAAAAAAGATCTGTCCTTCCTTTCCAGTACAAGAGTAGTAGCTGTTAATTCAGCTTGCAATATGATGAAAATGTGTTCTGTTATGTGACTGAGGAACAGGTGCAGGGAGGTGGATTGACAGTGGAAGCAGAATTCCAGGTCTGCTAATAATGATGATGTTCACAGTGAACAGGAAGGAGGATGTAGAGCTAACGTGGAGGAGAATAAGGACACTTCTGACTGTGCTGAGTTTGTACTAAAGTCTGTTTGCTCCAGAGTAAACATATAAAGGATATGCTAGGATTTAATCCCTAGGATGCTGCATTTGGAGAGAAAATATAAATGTAACTGGTTTTGCATGTGAGAGAAGGTGGAGAGTGAAAACCAGGTATTTTCAAGCAGCAGATCCTGAAGAATACTTAATACCTGCTGAATGGATGAGCTGGCTTTGGAGCCATACTGACCAAGAAAATACAAGACTTGGACATTACTGTTTACCCACGGCAACTAATGTGTCATAGGTGGTTTATTGTAGACCTCTATCTACAACTTGCAGCCTTTAAAAAACACTTGTTTCAGATATTTGGCTCAGTTTACAGCAGCAGCACATTTTATTTGACCAGGTAAGAAATGTCTGGAGCTCCTGACTCATTATCCCTGTTCTGGCTTGCTGGTGGTCAGTGTGCAGGAAGCTCTGGAGGCGTAACATGCATCTCTTGCCAGCTGTCAGGGGATGACAGACTAGTGTGGTCAAGTGGAAGGAAAGATGTAACCCTGTGTCAGTGAACTTGAAGTCATTTTAAGGTATAAGCAGCTTGTCCTGAGATGGGCGCTTGGCTTTGGTGCTTCAGCCAGGTTTGTGCCAGGAAGTCATGAGAACCTGTTTGTTCATGTGTGTGCATGAGAAGCCACAGTGGAGCAGTGCTGCATTGCAGCTGGAGAGAGAATTCTTGCATGCCTGTGGTTATAGCAGATGTGTGCCTTGAGCACAGGGGAGACTGGTAGAATGCTGATCACTGCTTAAATGCCAGCTCCATCTTTTCTTTCAGCTAGCACTTTCAATGTGTTAGTATTTCCTTTTGATAATGGTATTTGGTTTGCAGATGGTAAAATCTTGCCAGTCTGGTTCCAAATCAAACTTTTTCCTGGGTAGTTGTGTTATATCTAATCTCTGATAATGATTTCTGGTTTTCTTCTTTTATTTCCTTTGACTTCACTTCTAGACAGACTAGACTTTGAAAGTCAGACACCTTCTCTGTAGGGTAACTGTGTGTCATGTCTCTGAAAAATGTTAACGCTTTTGTGTTCTCCTGCCACGTGTGAATTCTGTCTAAAACCTTGAAAGCTCTAGGACTTGGAGAATCTTAGTCTCTCCTTGCTGTGTTCTTGCAAGGTGTTTCAATTCATCTTACCTCATCTTTTGATGATGAGGAAGCATTTTGTAACTCGTTAGTGCATAGGAGCCATGTGGACTGGTGGTTCTGGGTTGATAACTGTCGAGGAATGGCTACACAAACAAGGAGGTCATGAACACATCATCATGGAGTGAACAAGCCAGACCGAAGGCCTGTGCTTGGGCCCTGTGTACATGTGCACAAGAGGCCTGAGCCTGGGTCCCTGAGTAAGTGCGTGGGGGCACGAGCAGGCATCCTTAGCCGTCCTTGAAGGCAGAACGAAGAGGATCCTGGCGGCTTGCCCAACTTCAAAGGCAGAAGATAAGATGCTAAATACAGGACACTGAGTGTGGGAAAAGCCTTAAGGATGAGCCTGCTGCGTGCCCACTCATCAGGATGCTGTTAGGTGTATGGACAGTGTGACTGACCAATTGCTTTTAGGCAAAGCATATATAAGCATGGCTAGAGAAACAATAAAGTTGAACACGATTGCAACTCATATTGGGTCAGGATCATTGTTCCCAGGCCTTTTCCCGACAGATAACTGTTGTACTGCTGCAGGGACCTGACCTCAGTGACAGTGGTGGTCACTTTGAAGTTTCATGGCAGAGTGTATCTCATGGAGGTGAAACGTCAGTTCTGCAAAATGGTGCAACTGATTTTGAAGAACTTTAGCAATGCTTGTCTCACACAGGATGTCAGCAAGGTTCTAGCCACAGTTATCAAGGAAGGAGTTTGAATCCTAAATAATTTGATTTTAGCTTGTGTTATCAGACCGAATTTCTTGTGAAACCTAAGTTCTGCTGTGTGGGGTTAAGCCTACTGGATTTATTATCTTGACCTCCTGCTTTCCTACTGAAATGCATACTCTGGCACATTCCTCTCTGCAAGTCATAGTGTGTTTATTAAAACTTGCCATTTCTGAATTGCTACTCCACCCAGTACTTGTGGCTTTGGTAAATGACACGTACTCTGTGGGTTATATCTTTGTGAAAGCGTGTTACTGGGTTTGAAAGGCACAGCAGGGCTGAATACTGTGAAACTTCTGGAGCAAGTTCTTTCTCCATGACTATCTCTGCAGAGCTGGCCTACTTGAACCTGAACTGTGACCTTCAGAATTTCACAAGGGCTGAGATGAAAACTGTTGAAACGTGAGCAGGCGTATTTACTTTGGGTGGTAGGAGCTGAGCCGGAGTGTTAGGAAGGGAGGAGTTGCAGCCAGTACAGTTTCCAACAGGGCCCTGAAAGCCCTGGTGTTCGCTCTCGGGTGTGCCTCTGAAATTACTCCTCGGCTAAACTGCACCCACCTTGGACATATCAGAGAACACAAGTCTATTTTGTGAAAGAAACTTACCTCTGTAAACTACTGATGTAACCTGTAGCCTCGTGGTTCAGATGTCTTTTTTCTGAAACATATACTGGTGTCTGAAGGCAAGTATATATTTAATACCCTTTTTCTTAAATAGGAGAAAAAAACCTTTCACTTAAAGTCCATGTGCAGATATCAAGTGTTGGATAAAAGTCACTTATAGGTATGGTAGTCTAGCAGTTTCCTTTTTCCGTTTTCTGCATGCACAAAGAGCGTGTGTATACTGTACGCAGAGAATTCTTTATGACTTTTTCTTTTGTTGGACTGGGGGGAGAATTTTACTGGAAAACACAGGGTTGTTGAGATGTCAGTGTAAATTGCTGTCAGACTGGAAGGGCAAGTCTGAAAAACACCTGTCTTCTCTGCTACACCATCAGTTTTCCTTCCTCTTCCTTCTCCGTTTAGCTTTTACAGAGTTTGGGTTTGGATTTTCCTTGTATACTTCTAAGGGGAAAAGGAATACTTTATTCTGTATCAGTAGATACACTCTTAGTTGTATTGTTGCATCAGTATCAGTTTGTATAATGACTTCATTATTTCAAATATCTAAAAACCTATATAAAAAGGATTATTATATTAAAATTCCTCAGTTGGGTAGTTCAGAATATATTGGATATGAGTTCAGTTTCCATGCTTGGAATTCATGCCCGTACAGTTCAGAGGTCTTTTTTTTCTTAAGTCTGTTTCTTTTTTTAACTGTAAATATCTTTCAATTGGAGAAATGTTTTAAACCTAAAACCAGGCTTTGTCAAAAGTGTTCATGTGCTGTTGGCATATCTTCTATTCGCCTTTGTTTTGCAAGATGAGATTTAATTTTTGCCCCAGGCAGTATCCTGGAGGGATGTTTTATATGTGGGATTAGTTTGTTTCTCAGACATTTACTACTGAAGAAGCCCTAATTGAGTATCTTATATGAGAAATGCATTCTGTCCTTCAGAAAAATGTATGCAGCAGATAAATTTTCTCCTCTGAGGAGGTTTTCAACAGGTAGACTGAGAATGGATTCTTCCCTGTGCCACACCCCCTCTCCCTCGCCAACAGATTAATTAAATATTGCAGTCATGGTTGGTTTGTTTTTTTTCTTACTGCTTATTTGTGTAAAACAGAGAAACTAGGAGACTTTTTCTCCCTTCCAGTGGCATATTTAGTCTAGTGCCTGCTTTCATTAAGTACTTCTGTTAGGAGGAATCTTAGTTTTCCCTGTGCAGGTGCACCATGTCACACACCTGATGCATTTAGGCTTGAGCACAGATGCTTTCCTGTTTATGCAGGCTGTTCAGCTGAGTCTGACTTCTGCAACTGGACTTGTCTGTAAACTTACAAGGTGTATGTTAATTCATTTTCTAAGTATATAAATTATTAAGGCACTAGGAACTGATATCAAAAGGACAGAAAATTTCCTGGACATTAGTCTAAGATCACCCAATGGATGATAGTAATTCTGATTTTATCAGTAGATTGACCTATTCTGTCTGAATTTATTTTCAGAGTGGTTAGAAGATAAAAAAATATTTACTTTGTCTTATTTTTGTTGTGTCTTAATCTGTGGTGACTAATGAAGTGCACCTTTCCATTTTCACTTAACATGCAAATGAAAGCACTTCCACCTACTTAAATGTTGTTCTGTGTCCTTCTAGGAATCAAATTTATCGCAAGGAATTAAAAGGTTTTTGGAGAGCTTTGGGTGCTGTGTGGAGAGCAGAAACCCCTTTAATATCACAGGCTGATGCTCAAAGAGTTACAATAAACTTCAGCTTGGAATCACACCATGGCGAATAACACTCATTTTAATTAAATGTTACTGAGTCCTTTTGATTTAAGAGCCTTTCATTTGTGTCAGCCGTCTCTTCATCAACACATACTGCTTTGAAGTAGTTGAAACAAATGAGCATGTGTATACAAGTATTAGCAGGCATAATAAATCACAACCTGTTGAAAAGGTGGAGAACTAGTGAATTTTTGCAGCCAAACAGTGTAATTAACTTTTATTGCTGCAGATTTAAGTGAAATATGAAGATGACTTGGAGGGGGGCAAGAGATGGAGGAAGCTTAAATTAGATTTACGTTTCCCCCCTCCCCTCCTTGTGGTGTTGAGCCAGAGTCATACTTTGGCAAAAGGCATACCGTCTGCCGCTCGCGTATTGCTGTTGAGTTAAAGCAGAAGGTACTTAAAATACCTGGAATAACAGCTTCCTTGTTAGAAGGTAACTTCAGAGAAAGGGAATGTAACATTATCCATATTGAAATTCTTAATTTTATCTACCTAAAGATTTCAATTTCAATTCTAAATGGAGAAAAGGGCATAGGAAGGAAAAAGGTTTTTAATTATTTCTTGTTTACAGTTTGGCTACATGAACAGTGTTAAGGGACCTGAGAGGGCATGGAGTGAGATGAGAGGAAAGCCTTGGGAATGCCTAGCCAGTTACCTTAATACCATCAACTTGATGTGGCAGACAATACTATGTGTGGAAGAACCTGGTAGGCTGTCAAAGCCATGGCTCCAGAACTGGCTGGCACAGCAGCTGGAGTCAGATTCAGACAAAGCGGTTCGGTTCGCTGATGGTGGAGCCTCCTATTAGTTTGTGGTGTCCCTGACATTCCAGTACAAGGCATAAAAATGTCCTGATAGCAGTGTCACCAGAGCGTTCCCAGGCCCGGGTCATAGCCCTGACTTGGAAAGGTGAGATAACAGACCCATTAACTGGGCAAGATAGTTCTGTAATGAGAGGATACAGTTCCTTCTGTGTGTAAGGGGAGTTGTTCTACTGCAGCTTTCTTTTGGTTTTAATTAAAAAAGAGGAAGTGTATCTTTTGAGGAGATTTGGACCAAGGTAGTTCAAAAAAACCACACACACACACACACAAAAAAAACCCCACACACAAACAAACAAACAAACAAAAAAAAAACAAACCACACAAGATCCTTGGAAAGTGGTGTACTCCCTCCTTGCCCCATCATTCCAGTCCTTAACATTTTTCAGCTGCTCTTTTTGTTCCTTCTGGGACATCTGGACAAGGGCTTTGTCAGCTGAGAGGAGTATGAGACACAGTAATAGAAAAATGGAGACAGGCTGGAATAGATGTCATCCTCATCCAGTTTCTTCCCCTCCTTGTGCTGAAATGAATAGAGTTTTTCACTGCTTGTGAAAAAGACGTGAAAGTTAAATATTGGGTGTAATCTTTTTTATTGATGGCTCATATTTGGTTTTTTTTGCTTACATCTTTTTTTTCCTTGGCATGTATCAGTGCATTAGTCAGTTACAAGGCATGAAGAAATTCTTATCATTGATAGGATTCTCAAAGCTACTCTGTTCCATAACCAGAAAAATATTCAGTGTTTTCTGTATGTGTCTTGGTGTGTATACCTGTAGGTACTGAAGTGCATACACTCTGCACAGTTAAAACCTTTCATAGGGCTTAAAAAATACTTCAGTCTACTGCATTATCCCTGAGCCTGTGTGGACTGAAATTAATGATCCATAAATAGTAAGTACACTTATTTGCATGAGATCTGGAGTAAACTGTATTACTTGAGTATTAATCAAATTCACACTATTATTGATTAAATTTGTGAGATGTGTTTCACTTCCTAAGAAGAGATCTCTAGTATCGAGTAAGTTAGAATGCAAGTTCTTATTTTCAAACCAGTTCTTAATGTCTTATTTTTTGGATTTCCAGCAAACAGAGTAGGTTTCAAAATGTCACATCGGAAATAAGCTGTGGTGGGGAAATTAGATCACGAGAGAAGCATCAGACGGGAAGGAAATCCTGCATATGGAAGAGAGTGGCCATGCATGCCAGTTATCAGGGTAAAGGAGCAGCTGATCTGACAAGCAGTGGATGAAGGACATTAGGGAGAATTTGAGTGTTCTGGTAACTATCAGCAAGAGCAGTTTGGATCAGTTGGTTTATAGTTTTGAAGCACAGCTTGCTGGGGTTTTTTATATTTAAAATTTAAGGTGTTTCATTTAAGTGTTTTATTCATTGCATAGAATATTTGAGGCATTAATAATAAAATCCCCCTTTTTGTGAAGCTTATGTTATGTAACTCTTCCAGGAGTCAGGGTGAATTGTGTATAGAAATACAGTAGAGTTTTAGAGAAGAAGCAGCTATTACCTCACCTTTTAAATAAAAAAAAAACAAAAAAAAAAAAAACAAAAAACAAACACAAATGAAGATGTGGAAGCTACAGAAATCAGTTGATGAAAACTAGCTACATAGGTTCCTAAACAGGAAAGTTCAACATGGCTGTGTAACACAAAACATTGGCTTCCTTCTCAGATTGTACATAGCTCACAAGTTGTGTTTTGTGCAATAAAATTTGGGACTTGAAAGATTAATGGAAAAATCCTTCAGACCTAAGCAATCACCATTTTTGTGTGCTTAGAAAGCAGAGATGAGTAGTACCAAAAGAGATGTAAAAAAAATGAGATGTGATGTATTTGTGGAAAAGAGGAGCTGAAGCAAAGCCATTGCGCTTTAAGCTTCCTAATGGTTTTGACGAGAGGAGTATAGCGTTGCTTGGCTTGCTGCTGATTTGGCAGCCTCTGTCTCTTCACTGCATTTTTCATGTGTGCCCTTCGTTTGTTTCTTTTTTTTTTTTCCCTTTTGTATCTTACTCATCAGAATGTGAGGTAAAAGGCTGTTACTGCAACACTCTTGCTCCAAGCAGCTAATGCTAACCAGCTTTCACAGAGAGCATAATCCTTACACAAACACCTTAACTCATGAAGGAAGAGGGTCCAGTGCGACGTAGGTTTTCTTCATGTGCTGGGATTTCATCTGTATTTTCTCCGAGAGCTGATGGCCGAAAACTTGTCCGGAATGCTTCATTTGGAGGATATAATGAACTATCTCCTGCTTTACCAGGTTTGTTATGGTCTTCCATTTCTTAAAATGTGCAGAAGAGAATATAATTTCCACCCCGAAAATTTCGGCTTAAATGAAAGTAATTTATTGAGATGTTGGTAGAAATAAGAAAGAATATTGCTTGTATGCATTTAACTGGCAGCTCTTTGTAGTGGCAAAATTTGCAGATAGGCAAGAAAATAACTTAGCTTACACCACAGTAAATATCTTTAAAAGGCTTTTGTGTATTTGGTACTGACTTGAATATTTGTTTTGGTTTTTTTGGCTTTTATGACTGAAGTTCTGTGATGTGGTTTATAAACATCTCCCTCCCTTGTACTTTCCAACCCCTTTGCACTCAGTGGACTTGCTTTAAAATAGTGAAGTACAGCAGAAGGTTTTAATTTGGGTATAACTGCTGAAGAATCTGCATGCTTGTCATCATTGGCTTGACATAAAATGACAAGATAGAGTAAGTCTAAAAGCATAGGCTTACTAAACTCTGTAGTGAAAAATTTTCAAGACAATTAACACCAGAAAGGGCTTCAGTCTCCTTTTTCTCAGAATGTTGTCTCTTGAAAATCAGTCCTGGAATAGTCAAGCAAATTTCTGGATTTTCATTGTCCATAATGTGCTCTTCTGATATAGGTATCTGAATTTTAGCGGTTTACTTCAGTACTTAAAAATATGCTACAAGGTCACCCCTTCCTGAAAGGGGACATTGTAGAAATTGTACACTCTTAGCAGAATTACTCTCTACATGTGATTTGTCTTGTTCATGCAGACATACACAGTTTTTAGTGTACTCCCAATGGGCCAGAATGCTGGGGGGGGGGCAGAGGGGACATATCATGGTTTTCACTTCTTTATTTGTATGCCTTCTGCAGAATGGCTCACTGCATTTTTAAGTCCTGGCTCTGAAGCCATGGAAAAGAGTTGGGGTGCAGAGCATATGGGGGAGGTTGCAGGCTGGCAGCTGGGGAGCGCTCTGCATCACTGGCCAGTGCTGGCTTGCAGAATCACTGGAGCATCGTGTTCAGCCTCAGGCCAGTGAGGGCAGCTACTTGGGACACTGCATTCTGTTAAACTTCATGGTTATGGTTTACCCTGTAACATTTCCTTTGACTCTGCTTCAGGGAACAGTTAGCCTTCTACCAAGAATCTAACACTGAGTTTCATTCAAGTTACTTAGGAAATAAGATCTCAAAGCTTGAAAGCATGGAGTTGGCAACTAGACAGATTCTCCTTCCCTTTAAAATAAGTATGTGTAGTCTGATAATTAGTGAAACAAAAAGTAATTTGTTCCCTATTTGCTTCCTTCCTGTACAGAATTCTCCATTAAACCTCATCCCTGTCGATCAGTGGACAAGTAATGACCTCTTAAAATGCAAAACAAATGTTAGAACCAGGTTTTAATAAAAAGAAAAAATCAACTGTAAACATATAACTAAAAAATGTTTTTTGGAATGTTCTATGTATCTGAAAAATGGCAACAATAACAACATGCTGGAAGGTGTACTCTTTCAGTTGGGTTTAAGCAAGTAGTTATTGCCTATCAAAAAGACACTCGTGTATAGTTACAGTGAGGACAATCTGCAGTTGTTACTGTTTATTTCATATGGTGTTTGCAAAAGAAAACATGACAGTGAGGAAACACATAAAGGACTTTGCACATTTTTCTGATTACTTTTTCAAAGTCCATTGAGGAATCTGAATTAGCTAGCATGGGATTGTATTCTTAAGACTGATTGTCAGCAAGTTTTTGAAGATGTCATTTAAAAGGATTATTCTCTCCTATGTTCTATTCTTTAAATTTTATTTTTTTCCTCTCTGACATGATTATTGTATAACACCAGTATTGATATCTCTTACTAAATATAGCTCGTGGTTGTTGCAGAAGCATGTAGTTTTTCAGCTCAGATACTTGTTCTTCACAACTGTACATGCACACTAATAACTAAATCAGGCTGTTCCTTCCTTTTCATTTGGAAATCAGTAATACTGTTGCTTGGCTTGATACTTTTGACCATTTCATGGATTGCATTGTTATCTGGTTTTGGGTTTTTTACTGATTCTTCTCCTTGTTGGAAGAAAACCTCTGGTGAATAGTAATTATTTTCTTTTGGATAAAATAGATCTGGCATTAAAAATTAACAGTTTTTTTCTGATGATTTTTTTTCAGGTATTCCAATTGCAGATGGTATTTGTTGAGAAGTATAAACCCAGTATTTGAGATGTAAGAGATGTTATGTGGTTGATATTTTGTTTTTCCCTTCTCTCAAGGGGCAGGGAGAGATTGTGAGTGCAGCTTTCAAGAGTGATGCCAGTTTTATGCCTCAAAATTGTAATCTCTTAACAGTTTTGTTTTAAAATGTACCCTACCACCAACTTTATCCTAAAAATTCTTTGACAATAATCTTACAATGTATGTAGTCCTTTTTGTCACAGATGGTGTTTTGGAGGGCTTTTTTATTTTGGTATTGACTTAGTATTCCATCTTGGTCTCTAAAGGAGCGCTGTTTGATTTTGTTTCCTTGGCATCTTGCGTGTATAGAGTTCATGTTGTTCCAGTTGCAACACAATTGTCTGAAAGCTCATCATGATTTTTTCATTCAGATTTCTGTCTGCAAGTTTTGGAAGGTCCCGCCCCGTGGTCTTTGTAGGAACATATTAATGGAGAGTTTGCCTTGGCTTCAAAGGTCAGAAGTGTGTCTGACAGCACTTTGGTTTGGCTCAGCTCAGCTTTCAGAGCCCATGAGGCCTCCCTTATTCCTTTTCTCTTCCCCTTTGGGGAGGGAGGGGGGTTAACAGAGAGCGTCTGTTAGGTCTCAGGGGCTGCCCTGACCCTAAACCGCAACAGATGTTAAGGAAGGTGACAGTGGGAGAAAGTCTGTTATGATGTACCATTGCTCTGAACATAGTCCCTGCTGTCCAGAACTGCTCTAGAGGCTACAGTAGTGGAGCTTCTGTTTAAAAGTGTGGTGGTTGTTTTTTTTTTTTAAATCTTGTGACAGTTGGTTCTGTTCTAGCTCAAACCAGGACAAATCTGCAAGTGTCTTAAATAATACCAGGAGTTCAATCTGCAGTTCTGAAACTGTCTCTCTGTCTTGTAATTCTGAGGATTGGTTTCACAATTTTAGGTAGAAAATTATATACAAATGCAGGAGATTTAATATAGAGGAAGTTACGGGAAGGGTCAGCATCTTCAACAACTAAATTCCTACACTGTGAAATGTGAGCTCAGATTATCTTGTTAAAATGTTCTTGGTGGAATTGCAGGATGGGAAACAGCAAGTAGGCTAAAATATTAAGCCCAAAACAATTGCTGATAAACATGGAAAACTTGAAACAGATTATTTTTATTACATGCTGCCTCTAACCTCTTATATCTTGGCCCTCTCTGCTCCAGACATTGATTCATTGACTTTTTATGGTGCAGTTCTCAGTACCTCTGGGGTGAACAAAACTATGAACAGAGCAATAACCCAAAGCATCCTGTTGAAGGCACAGCTTTCTTGGCTTTGTTGTTGTCTTAGTCAGAAATTTGTTTTTCATAACTGGTAGCAGGAAGGCAGAAAACAGTATTTCTTGATGTTTATTCTGTGAATGTAACTGTTCTGTTGTTGCTCTTTCCTTTACCAAGTATTTCCACAGCAAAGTGTATGTTATCCTCAGCTTGGGCCCACATACAGCTTTCAGGAAAAGTTTCCATGCAGACAGTGGTATCAGGCTGTTCTTGTTAGAAGTGAGATTGCTTATGGTATTAGGGTCTCTTGTTCTTAGTAGAAGCTCCCTGGAAAATGTGCCCTTACAGTGGGTGAGGCTGTATCTGGAACAGCACCTGAATTTAGTTTTTTAATATACATTATAGCACGTGGTGAGGAAAGCTGCTTCTCTGTATTCTGAGTGAGCTTGTCCTTTCTACAGAGAGGGAGGTTACAAGTAGGGTGGTGTGAGATGTGAAGCTGACCATGGAATCATAGAATCATCTGGGTTGGTAAAGACCCATGGGATCATCGTGTCCAACCTTTCACCCTACTCTACAAGTTCACCCCTAGACCATATCCCCCAACACTACATTTAAGCAATTCTTAAACACATCCAGGGATGGCGACTCAACCACCTCACCCAAACCAGTTGGGTTTTCTCAGAGATCGAGGTGGAGCAGTTCAGGGTGTTCCAGAATCTTCAGCACCATGACTTGGGATAGCTAGCCAAGCCCTCAGGTAGCCCTTAACTGTGCATGTAAGGAAGGGAACAGTGAGTGTGGTGGAGTGTTTGTAAATAGGCAAGTGCACACACCTCTCAGGCCAGAGACACTGGAAGGAAGGAGGTGAGGTTCATAGAAACATGACATAACTTTGGTCTTCATGTCTGATTTTCTGGGACAGAGTAGTTCTTTCTGTTTTCATTTTTGCTTGGTGAACACGGGTGAAAAACTTGTTTATAAAAATAAAAACATATGTTTGTTAGATAAGGACGTGTAAAGCCCTTAAAATTGTTGTGTTTTAGAAAGCAAGCTGTGAATTACAGTTTCTTCTGTAAGAGTAATCCTGGCTGAGCACTTTCTTGTGTCTTCTGTATGTGCCTAAATAAGTAAAAACATGAAAGCCATTAGAAAATACCTGCATTACATTTTTTAGTGGAACTTGGTTCCTAGTGAGGGATTTATTTTTTTTTTCTAATGGCTATGGGGATGAGGAAAAAAACCTCATTACTATGGTTCTGGTGTGTGTTTGACTGCCTAAGACTGGAAGTCAAATTTAGTAACTTCTCAGTGAACTAAGTCAGATCTGTCCTCCAAGGCTTGAAGCAACCTTTGTTTTGTTTCAGCACCTGCTGACTGGTTTGGTAGAAAATGTGCTTTTAGTATTTGGTGTTCTATAGGAAATGTGGCTTCTGGACTCTGAATCATGAGAAGCCTTTCAGTTAGTGTGTTGGATTGTTTTGGTTTTTTTTCCAGATTCCTTAGTATTACAAATCTTCTGTCTGTTCAGGTGGTACTTCCCTGTGGTTAGATAGTCTTCTGCATTGTAGGTTTTCACTGGCTGTAGAATCCTAGCACAGAAGTGTTGGAAGAATGTCAAAAGGAATGTAGGTTTTAATGGAACTGTGCACAGAATGGCTTTTACAAAGACACATAAAGGTTTCTTTAAAGGCATGTAAGGTTTACTTTGCGTAAACATAAAATGCAGTATTGATGTATTGCAGTATATGATTGTAAAAATTCTCGTCTTGAAAAATAGTTCTGAAAGATAGTAAATATAAACAAAAAAAAAATCCAGAAGATTTATTACCAGACCAAAACTAAGAGAAATCTCAGATTTCTCATGTCACTTGAAGACCATCCTAATTCCTCTATATTTCACTGAAACTTCCCAGGATGTTTAAGTGATAGATGAATCAGTTCTTTCTTAAGAGTTTCTGGGTATTGTAAGATGCTCAAGGGTGAAGATAGTAATTTAAAAAGAAAAAAATCCTCCACTGAACAAATACTCAGCACTGCTACTGAGAGTTAATAAGTTATTTTAAAAATTTAAAAGTTTCTCTGCATATTCACACACTCCCCTGAAGAATGAGAAATCAAACCGTTCCTCTGATAAATCTTCTAATTTTAGGGATCTGAGTATCAGTTTCTGTTTCAAAGCTCAGAACGCGTTCAAAGGGAGGCTGAGGAGAGCTTTTGGTGTCCGTGTGTGCTGTTTACCTGCTGGTGTAGTGACCTCTGGTGGGCTGCCTCTGTGGGAGCCATGCCAGGCTTTTCAGCTGCGTGGATTGTTCCTGAAATGCATGTCTGACTTCATATTTATCTTCCTTCTGTCTGTACAGAAAGAAAATGATGACATTTTTATTTACTCAGATAAATGCATTGTGCAATTCACTTTATTCTTGTTTACAAAACCTTTATGCTACCACCACCATCTTCAAAGAAGATGGATCACTGACTGTTACATCTTGCAACCAGAGTAGATTTTTTTTTCCCTGAGAGGATGCTTAGAGTTCTGTGGCATGCAGCAGCTGTGCAGCAGCACTAATGCCAGTTTTGACTCCCATTTCCATTGTTGCCCATATACCGGCTAAAAGCTGTTGTCTCCATTTGCTTTTTGGATACTGGGCAAGTGTGGGGTTCATATCGTGAGTCAATCATGGGATATAAATTTAGGATTCTGACAACTGGTTTAATATAAAGCCTCATTAGTTACACAGTGTCAAGTTGAAAGTATAAATTCAAGGCTAATGTAAATAACCTTTTTCTTGGAGGAAAAACAAACACACACACCCCCCAACCCAAACAAAATAAAGCACACACATACTCACACACACAAAGAAATGAAACCCACAAAACAAAAACAACCAAACAAAATACCTGACTTGTCATCTTACTCTGTGGTCTAGATTCACTCTCATGTAGGTGGCATTTCACAATTATTTCTAGCTACAGAAATGAGCAAACCAAAAAGGCTTTATTTAGTATTCTGCAGATAGGGGAGAATGAGAAGATAAAAGGACAAAAGTTGGCATGCTGTATTTGCAATTAATCAGGTTATTGGATCAGGTGCAGCACTATCCAAATACAGTGGACTGTTCTCATCTCTTAGCGGGCATTAAATGAGTTCCTATTTTAGTAGATGATATATTTTTAACTTGTGTAATGGACTGGTGCATATATGTTGCTGGAAAATCCAATTTGCTTGCATTTTTTTATGCTAAACACAATCTGCAAATTTATTTCAAGGGCTACCTCATATAATATCTTCATGTATTTTCTTTGAGGTTTTGACAAAGGGAAGGATGATGTGTCACAAAGTAGAGAGGATACAACGCACCCTATGTCAAAAAGCAAGGTAAGGAAAGAAACTTCTAATCTGCCTTAATGCCAGTGTGTAAAGGAGTTCAGCATTTTTAATTGAATGTGAATGTGTTTAACTTTCGTTGCATGTAATCTTGAAAATCACTCTTCAGATTCAGCAATAGGTAAAGATTAAAGAGAAGTTCTTAATATAGTTTTCAGGATGACATCACATAAAAATCTGCAGTTCAAACTAGTGAAAATGAAATGTGGAATCTTTTCACTGTCATCTTGGGGTAGGATGTTGCCTCACCAAATGTAATCATGGATGGAGGCCAACTCTTGCTATGGAACAGAATTTAAAATCCTTTTAGGATCTACATGAAGATGCTGTTCACTGAGCTGGAACAAATCTTCTTATAAGCAAGTTAAGGAAAATGTAGTTGGAAAAGTTGTAGTTCAATGGGTTAAATTGCCAGAGTAAAAAACATAGTGAAGTATCATCTCTTCTCCTGTCTGTTTCAAGGGCTTTTGTACCTCAGACTTCAAGTATAAAGACCCATTTCATTGAGGCAATGAGAGTGCAAAGGAAAGCAAGCTCAGTAGAATATTAAACTAATTAGAATTGCTATGCATGTTTATGCTTTCTGGTAGTCTTGATACCAGAAATGCAAAAGGCAGGAGCCAGGAAAATTCATAATCGTCTTTGTGTAGTCCCAAGATGGAAACTTCACTGAGATGCAGTGAAAACTGAGAACATCCGAAGTGGAGTTGGGAGATGGACACTGCAGTCACCAAAACTATAGCATCTTGGGGTGGCTAAACTTCAAAAAGGAAATAAAAATGAACTACCCAAGCAACCAAAAAAGACTCCTTTCTATGTAGTAATTTTAGGGTTTTTCTATCCAGAGCTGTGTTTTGTTCTAAGCACAATTATTTACACAAGTAGTTTGCAGTAGCTTTCTTGTTCAGGATAAATAATAGGCATGTGATGAGAGATTTGTGTAAAAGGCCAATATATTTTCCTTTCCCAAACTCTTTTAAATTTTTAGGTAGAGTTGTTGAAGCTGGCAGTTTTAGGACATCCTATTAAGCTGCCCTGATGCAACCTTCTTTATTTGTTGGTCTATTATAACTCTAAAAGTGAGAGAATATTTTCATTGGCAAAAGTGTCTGACATGTCTATGCACTGAATTTTTATTGTGTATTTTTTATGTGTTTAGGATGTGAATTCCAGAAAAAATACTTTCAGTCGTGTGTGTTTCATAAAACAGGCATTTCTTTATTTTCAAGACATTAAAGAGAAGAGGGAAAAGCTGTGCTTTATGAAGGAGGATACTGTGTATGGTTTGATCACTGAATGAAGTAGCAAAGTTCACTTGTTTTTCTTACTTAGATGTTGCTACAGGGTGGAGTTTAAAGGCTCTAAATTACCCAGCTGTGTGGGTTTCTGCTTTCTGCTAGGATATCCAGTGCTTGCTTGGTTGGGTGGTTTTGATGTTTTGTTTTGGGTTTGGTTTTTTTGTTTTGCTTTGTTTTTTTAGGTTTTTTTTTTTTAATTTTAGTTTTTGTTGTGTTTTGTTGTTTGGTGTTTTTTTGTTTGGTTGGTTTGGGTTGGTTTTGTTTGTTTGGGTGGTTTTGTTTTGTTTTTGCATTTTAGAGGAAAATGTGGTAACAGACCCTTAAACAGATTGTTGGGACTCAGCAGATGTTGGGTTGATCTGTAGGGAAGGTGAGGACCAGAGCCTGAACACAACGAGGTCCCAAGGGACTTGGGGTGATGCCTGCAGCTGTTTCCACAGAGCTCTGCTCTAAGGTCAGCACTGCAGGGCTGTCTGTCAGGCTCAACCTGAGCACAGGCTGGTGCACCCATGGGAGGCAGAGGGATTGCACTTGAAGTCTTCACACAGTTTTTTCTGTGATACCTGATGTGTCAGAGCCTTGAAGAGAAGCGTTAGAGATATCAAATGATTCTATGAAAATTCTTAGAATTCATTTCCCTGCTTAAACAGTGTCATCAGAATTGCACTGGTGTGAGCAGGTTAGTTCCTGCAGCTGATGCTGCAGTTTTGTGGTGCGTAGATAAGCAATTCAAGATGCTGGTGTCTTATATCTGACTTGGAATCACAAAACTTTGCATTTTTCAGTTTTACTGCATCCTAGAGCCTCTCTTGTCAGGGAGAACAAGGAAGCATACTTCACCATCCAACTTGCTTCTGATCAAAATAGTGATGTTGGTCCAGAAATTTCTAAATCACTAGTGGTTCCTTTATAACTCACAAATAATTTTCAAGCTAACAGGAGGTAACTGTCTGTCCCAGCTGTGGAGGTGAAGTAGCAGCCCCTCTTTCTAAGTGAGGTTGGAAAAGCAGTCATGATGAGACTTGCTTAGAATCTGCTATCAAATGTGCCTTGCTGGGAGCTGCAGTAGGTTCTCTTAAAATTGTTTTCTTCTTTTAAATTTCAATCCCATCTACTTTCTGTGGGTGTAGCACTGAGAAAGTTACAGGCATAAAATCAAAGAATCACTAATCTGTCTCATAATCCATTGGACAGGTAAATATGGACCTTTACTCAGTGTCATATTAGTGAGCTTTTAAACTGAGATCCTGAGAACTGAGGTTTTGTAAGCTGTGATACTTACTGGTTTGGAGCTTTTTATATGCGTGACCTTTAGACGGCATTAGCTTTCTGTTAGTGAGCAACTAGAATATTTATGAATGTTTTGCTTAAGTCACTCCATTATATCTTGCATAACGAGTTCGTTACCTCTTCTTATGTGACAGTGATAAGCATTTTTCCCCTCTTCTGTTATTACAAGTACTGTGTTCCCTTTGACTTCTAGGCAGAGGAATTGAATTTCAAGTTTTACGCTTGTCTTAAAGCTAAATTTTGAGTGTTAAAAACATCTTTAATACAAACTGAAGAGATTTCCTTCATTGTTCCAAAGTGTATATGGAAGTTAGAACATTTACTTATCGTTGAAACGGTTTTGAGATAAAATTACTTTTTTTTTCAGTTATTGCACAGATCTTTATGATGCTAGGTAGACTCCCATAAAGTCTCAGTTCTGAATTGAAGGCATCAAAGTACGATTAAGGTTAAATTGCTTTGTTTCATTTGTAAATCTTTAATTTTTATTTCTTTGTCTTGGCTTTAGTGTTAAGAAAAAGAGTGCTCAAGTGCACTGTTTTTATTATTGCAGTAAGCTTTCTCAAAGCTTGCATATTTTTTGATTCTCATTTTATAGTGTTCCAAAATAGAAATTCAGTGAACAAACTTTTCATTTTAGTCTGAGATTTAGTATGAGTTTTCATAAACTGTCCTTGAATTTATACAGTTCAGAAGGTTACACTGATTCTTTTTTTTCTTTTCTTTTTTTTTTTTTTTTTTTTTTTTTTTTTTTTGTGAAAGATTTTTTGGTGCTTTATGTCTTTTTTNTTCTATTTCTAAAGAAATGCAACTCTTTACAATTTAAGTGTCCATATACTGGTTACCTACTCAGTGTTCTCTGACTTGTAGTAAGAATGACATAACTCTGGCAGACTTTTTTTTTTTAAGAGCTCTGTATCCCAATCCCTGTACTTAGTGGCTCTAGTTCCATTTCAACTAGTAGGCAACAGATGCCAAGGAATAAACTTTGAACCTTACAAGATGTGGGGAGAGGCAGGGGGAGGAAATCATGTGGTGCTGAGGTAGCATATTGTCCTGCCATGAGCAAGGAGTTGGGTTTCATGCAAACCTGAATTTCATTCCTCTGCCTATCACCACTGTGAGCCTCTTGAAGATAACTTATGAAATAATCAGAGTGTGGTATTAGGAAAATGACCAAGTGCCACTAGTGGTCAGTTGTCCTCTGATGACTTATAGAGCACTGAATCCTAGACTGAAGAGGCTGCATTTTCCTTCATGGGTCATGGGGTAAGTGCCTCTATAGCAATCCATTCAGAGGAGCTGTCATGTTATGAACATGTTGAGATTAGTGTCACAAGAATGACTCCCGTGCTTAAACACCAGGATTCCCCTAAAAATCTTCTCTTTCTGCTAAATTCATAATTAACTGGTCAAGACATACCAGCAGGCTGCCTGGACTACATATTTACTGTATATAGTTCAGCTTCTTCTGGAGAAATCTCAATTTTTTTTTCCATAAAAACCTTATGAAAATAGACTCCATAAGCAAGTAGTGAGCAGCGTGTGTTACAAGTTGTGGTTTGTTGGTTTTGGGTTTGTGTTGAGGTTTTTTTTGTGTGGGTTTTCTTTTAAGTGGGAGAAACAGTAGGGGAGTGGGAATGAGTACCTTACAAATACAACTGTGCACTTTTTTCAAACACTTGATGAAGCACCCACAACAGTGATATATCCTTGTCATTTATTTAGTATTAATTTTCTGATTTTCAGTCTGAATCCAAGCTTTTCAATGGCTCTGAAAAGGACATCTCTCTGTCTTCAAGCAAGCTTACGAAAAAAGAATCTCTCAAGGTGAATTAATTTCCAAATAATTCCTCCTAGACTGTAAATGCAGTCACATAGTTTTACTGTATTCTCTACTGAGAACACAAAAATGCCAAATAGCGATGAGACCTATGGAATGTTTAAGTATTGTGGGATCTTGTGGTGTTGATTCTCTTCAAATCTTATTGTATTGTTACTTGAGCATAGGCTTCTATAATGCAGCCTTTAAGATGGTACAAGATTGTAGGAGAGCTCAGAAGACTATAGGATAATTCAGGTTGATAGGGACCTCAGGACATCTATATGCAATGAAATGACAAATTGAACTACCAAAATTACAATTTGCATGCAATACCCATGGCTTTTCCTACTGCCTTTTTCTCCCCGTGTTGTAACAAGACCAGTCTCCAGCATTCGGCAGATATCAGAGAAACATAAAATTATTTGCCTCTTTTAGAGGGAGATAGATTTCTGCAAATTTCTACTGAGGAGGGAAACTAATTGATGGGTAAAGACTATGGATCAGATAAAGTACCTGTAAATCTGAACCTAGCCCAAATTTGGTGTTAGATTTGACACTAGGAAAGGATTGGGGGGAGGAGGCTCATTTATTTTGTTGATTTTCCTCCTGTGATTCTAACAGGAGTTTCAAAGTCCTCAGTCTTAAAAGCGAATTGCAGAAGAATCTGAAATTGGTTACATCATAGCTGCTCTTGAAACAGAGCACAAAACAGTTGTTCACTCCTTGAAGTCAAATACTGTGTTTTAAAGTTACTTCTCTGTATCTCTATTGCAAATTGAATTTAGCAGGTTTTTCCTCAGCCTGTATTGATAGATGTCTTTTTGTGCTCTGAATACGGGCTTATGGCTGTGGCATAGTAAATGTTTTTATTATTACTTACAGGTTCAAAAGAAAAATTACAGAGAAGAAAAGAAGAGAGCTACAAAAGAGTTGCTTAGCACTATCACAGACCCATCAGTTATTGTTATGGCTGACTGGTTGAAGGTCAGAATCCAAATGTGAAACCCGAGTTGAAGACACATCAACTGTTTGCTGCTTTCTGACCAGAATAGAAAAAGCTCAATCTTTTACTTGCTGTTAATGTTTTTCTACAAGCACAGCAACACTAATTGCATCCCACAGGCTCTGTGTTCATATCCTAGGGGAGTAACAGAGGAACCTGGCTCCCACTTACTGCAGTCACCATAGTCGTATGCATCTTCTGTGGCTAGCCATTGATTTCAGATGAGTTGGCTTCATGATTCTTATTTTGTCCTTTTTATATTACACTTCTCATTGAAGCTCTGACGCATTTGTAACAACAGTGAAAATGTTTCAGTCATATTAGATATTTGAATACAGAGTTTTTTTTTGTGTGTATTTCTGGTAACTTTCCTTTCCTCTCTTAAGAACTAACTGTCCTCTAATACTGGTACAAAAGGTGAGAAATTAATTTCACAAGGATAGTAGTCTCTGTCCTCAACAGTAGTATAGTTTATGTATTTGTATATAATTTCTTAAATTTGTAAATATGTTCTTTGGAAATTATACAAGAAAAAAGTAATGTCTTGCCTGTTTTTATAGTTAGCTCCAAACAACATCTTGTCTGAAAAAAGTTTCTCCAGTTTTCATAAAAATCAGTGTAAACAGGTTAAAACATTGCTCAGAAATGAAGATGGCTTTCAGTCATACAGACATAGAAGTAATTAAAATCCAGACTTGATGGAACCAACACAGTCTAATCAGATATACAAATTCAGAAACTTGAAAGGATCTTATTTTTCACATGTGGGTTGAAGATTACAGCTGTTACAAGAAGTTTTATTTAAGAAATTCAAATATGAGTTATTTTGTGAATATCCTGTTTTACTCATCAGATGTCTACCCTGTGTTCAGAGGAGCTGTGTTTCCAAAGATTATCCTATTTTCATCCTAGTGATAAAACGTGTTCCAGATAGGAAAATTCATGAAAGTTTCAGATGAATTCTCATACTTCCCCTATATGGATGTGTGTATACCCATTTGTAGAATAAGTATTCATCAAGAAAGAACAGAAGAATGAGCACTGAAACTGTGCCTTTGTATTGTCTTTGATAAACCTGGATAAACTTCTGATAGACCTGGTAAACTGTGCTCGAAGTAAAACCAAATAATTTCAATTTTCATTTAGTGAAGGGCAATGGTTTTGGTGTTGGCCTCATTGAGATCTAACTGCAACTGTTTGTTTTCTAGATTCGTGGTACCTTGAAAAGCTGGACCAAACTGTGGTGTGTACTGAAACCAGGCGTGTTGCTTGTTTACAAAACCCCCAAAAATGGCCAGTGGGTAGGAACAGTGCTCCTGAACGCCTGTGAACTCATTGAGAGGCCTTCTAAAAAAGATGGCTTTTGTTTCAAACTTTTTCATCCTTTGGAGCAGTCCATATGGGCTATAAAGGTTAGTGGTAGCATATATAATTCTTTAATGGATGACTAGCATTAGACAGATGTAAGTAAAGACAACCTTAATGACAAACTGAACCATGTTTTCTGTTATAGCTTTAGTGTTTCGTTTATTCTGAATATAAGCCTTCAGCATGTGGTTCTCTTCATCACAAGAAATATTTGATTTATGCTGCTCTGTATACTTAGGTAGCTTCAGAAGTGTGGTGTGCAGATGGATGCCATTATAGGGGTTAATGCCATCACTGGCAATGATGTAAGCGGAAGAGATGAGTTTCATTTTACATCAGTTGAATCTGAGAAACTAAGGATGGAAGTGACTTGCCAAAATGAGAGTTGAGATGTGTAATAAACATTTCTTGGCTTCCAACCCTATTTTCGTGTTATAAAATGCCAGCCTAGTTCAATTTTTTTGTAAGAGCAGAAATTCACATTAATTCCTTAGGCAATAATAGCTTATATTGTAACTTGTTAGACAACTGCATTCCTTTTTTGGCTACAATTTTAGGAAGAGAAACATTTTCCTTCAGTTCTGATGTCGGTTTGCTTTGTCATATATGGTGTAATAGTTTGAGCAGCTCTTACAGCAAGTGTTGAAAAGCACCATGTGTTCTGCGCAGCAAAGGTTTATTTCAGTCTCTCTTAAAAATCTTCAATGTTTGCTATTACTCATTGTTTATACTCTAGTAAACAAACCATTGTTGTCCTTATTTAGTGTTTGTATATGGAGAGGGGGTGCAGAAGCACAGCATGAGTTTCACCTCCTGAATTAAATGATGTTTACCTCCTGAAATGACAGCTTGACTTAGATAAAATTACTGTGCAATATTAGGACCCTTTTCATAATAATTATACCCTCTGCAACATACATCTTAAGAGAGCTAATAATTGTGAGATTGTATCTTCTGAATCTTAAATTGGCATCGAAATTTTGTCATAGCTGTAGAATAAGCTACATAGATTTGTCTTCCTTATCTCAGACCAGGAAGTCAGTCAGCTAGTGTAATTCCTGGTGTTTGTTTGGGATCTTTCTGAATTGATAATGATAATAATATTATCTACATTTACTAAACTTAGATCAAATCTTTTGTAGTTGCTTTTGAATGATTTTATTTAAATATTGCTTAGGAGGACTTTTAATTAATTAGTGGTGATCTCACATTTGCAGAACACAATCTTCCTATCCTTTTTCAAAGCTACAGGGTTTGGTGTTAACGTGCTTTAACTATGAAGATGTATACATACATTGCAAAGTGGTGGCCTGTCTGCAGAAGATCACAAATCAGTCTTATATTTCTTGATTGCTTGGCAATGAGAAATGGATTTGTTTGTTTTTTTAACTAGATATTTAGAATTTAGAGGACATGCCCCACCAGATTTTTACTTTTTTAAGGTAGGTCAAATTTTGAACCTGAACAAGTCGATATTGTCCATTCTAAATGTGCTGAGAGCTGGAGTGGCATTTGTTCATTTTGGTATGGCTATTTGCAGTTGAGAATTACTGGATTTCATTAGATGAAAGGCCTTGAAGTTTAAACCTTTTTCTGCCTTGCTTACCTAGTCAATTATAATGTCCTAGTTACAGTCTTGAGGCAAAATTTCCTAAGTGTAATAGCAATTGACTGATTCACAGAGTAGATTTACCAGAATGAGCCTGGAGTCTGAGGCAAAATGAGTCTTATTTGTAGTCAGTGCAGGAAGATGACATTGCAAGAAACATTTACACAGGTATAAGTACTGCAGGAGAACTTTCTCACTTGAACACGCATAGTGTGTCCTTCTGGCAGACTGCAAATTCTCTTCTGCAGTAGTTTGTGGCCAGTCACTTCACATGCTCCCTTAAGCCTGTTGCTGTGGTCTTTGATGTTCCTCCTGTACTCTCGGGTAGCTGATGCACTGTACCCTGTTCTGTCTTCCTCATGTGCCCAGTCCTGATGCCATTTCAGCTTGCTACATAATTTGAAAAGTTACTACAAATATTTTCTTGTTAATAAATTTAGTCAAGTTTGACTGCATATTGATTTTTTATTGTTTTCTCTGAATGTTCATGGCATTTGAGTTTTATTGGCATGAATATTCTGTGGGAAGTAAACTTCAAAGTCTGTTGGGTTTTTTTTGTTTATAATGTAGTGGAATTCTTAGCTTGCCCCTTACCTTGATTGGAGTATTTACACCATCATTCTGTGAGGAACAGAGACGGTTCAAATAAAGTCACCTAACAAATGGAAGCTAATATCTCTTGTACCCTACAATAATACACTGAAAATTTATTTTGAAAACATAATGGGTGATAATAAAATATCCAGTGCTTCTGGAACAGTAATCAGTTAGAGGAAATCGAGATCCACACAAGCAGTTTCTCTAAAATATGTCAACCTACTTCAATGTTGGTTGCAAATTATTCTTTCAGTTGTATTCAGTGTATTGTGTGAGCACCTAGGGGAGTGTAGCTTTTTTGCATTACAAAAAAAAACACCAAAACCAACACCAAAACCGTTCTTCCATCTCTAAATTGTAATTGTTTAGTACAGAGTAAGTAGTGTACCCTGCATACCCCCCATATCACTCTAAAAGGGAGATCTCAGAGGGGAAGGGTCTGCCCTTAGTCTGTGTCTTGTGACCTAAGAGTTGCAAAAATTCGTGATGGCTGAGGCCTTTGCACACTGGTGGTGCCCTGATCCCCACTGTGCAGCACCCCAACACCTCTCCCACCCTGCCTGGTGCTGTTCTCTCCCTCCCAAGGGGCCTGTGAGAGTGAGACATCTTCCCTGCCTACCTGCCCTGCAGGCAAGGAGTGCTCATGCAGGGGATTGTCCTTCTTAGCTGTCAGGAGTGACCACCTGGTTGCCTGCTAACTCCTAATCCCTTGTGTTGCTGCTTGACCAAAAACTTTTGGTAGGTGCATCTTTCTGCTCACTCAGAGGGGAACTGCGGCTTGGAATCTTGTTTCAAACACCCAAGTTACTGTTACTCCATAGTGACTATTCAGGAGTTTCTGAACATCATTTACACCAGCACTAGCTTGCCTGCACTGGTATTTAAGTACCACCTAGATACTTTGTACCTCTCACCCTCAAAAATGTTCTGGCTGTTTCATTTGCTTGCTTCTAAAATATCTGCCTTTATCTGCTTTTGCTCAAAACTTCTGCTGCCTTTCCAGTTCCCTTTTCTAAGCCTTGTACTGCCTTTTCATTAGGCTTCTCTGGGGGAAATCAGTCAAGACCAAAATGTATTAACTCATTGGTTAGGCAGTCTTAACCCAGCTTTCAACAATAGCTTCAAGTATGTTTATTACAGCCCTCTTTGCCTATCAGTTGTTTTAAAGTTACCATATGTAAACTTTCATTGAAGGGGTTTCAAAAAAGGCTGTTTAGCACTTTATTCCAAAATGAAGCTGAACAGAAATGGAAAGGTCTTTTGGATTTCTTTCTTTTTTTTTTTAATTATTAATTTGGAATGTCACAAGCTTCATAGTGAAAATTAAACTTTGGCATAATATCCACACATCCTCTGTGTGTGTTTTGGTTGAACATAATGTCATGATGTCCTGCTGATACCCTTTATAGAGAGACCTAAGCATCTAAATGTCTTTTATGGCCTGGGAATCATCTTTATAGTTGTAGTTGTAGAATGTGGTCATCTCAATTAAAGAGAAAGTAATCAGAGACCTGTTACACTGCTTGAATGCACAAAAGCCTATGGGACCAGATGGATGTCACGGTTTAGGGTCAGGGTGGCCCCTTAGACCTATAACAGATGCTCTCTGTTAACCCCCCTCCCTCCCCAAAGGGGAGGAGAAAGGGAATAAGGGAGAGACACTCAGTGATTAGAAAAGGAAACTA
>VWZY01004361.1:204609-226018 GCA_013399075.1 Chloroceryle aenea
AATGGGATTAAATCCAGCTGGTGGCAGGTCACAAGTGGTGTTCCTCAGGGTTCAGTGTTGGGACCATTTCTGTTTAACATCGTTATTGATGATCTTGCTAAGGACATAGAGTCGATCATCAGTAAGTTTGCACAAGACTCCAAATTAAGTGGGAGTGTTGATCTGCATGAGGATAGGGAGGCTTGACAGAGAGACTTGGACAGATTGGATCGATGGGCCAGTGTTAATGGNAATTGAAAGGAACCTTTACACTCATCAAGAACAAATGGGACTGGAGGGGGAACAGACAGCTGCTATTCAAATTCAGGTTCTTATGTAGCATTTGTTGTAAATGAACTCGCTTAAACCAACCCTGTCTTGTTTTGCTTGCTTTTAATCTTACCTCTTCAGCTGAAAAACTCTGCTGAAGAGGAATAGCTTGTCCCTTGTGATCTCTCTACAACTATCTGCAGGAATCCCTGGACAGTGATGATGTCTCTCCCATGTCATTCCTTTTGATGCTTTTGTCTTCTTGCTATAAGTAGCATCATCAGATGCTTCCAAGTTACTATGCCAAGTCTGATTTAAAAAAAAAAAACACACCAAAAATTACTCGAATCCGAAAGACCATTCTTTTTAATTGTCAGGTTGGATTGGGAGCTATACTTAGAATGAAGTCTTTGAAGGAGAAATCCAGTAAAAGAGGGCTGTCCATCTTTCCATTCATGTCTTCATTAGATGTTGCTGAGTGACAGTAAATAGCCCTGCACTGTGTCAGCTTGTTACTACATTGAATGATAAACTGTAAAATTGAATTAAAATATCTGACACTGTTGGTTTTTTTGTGTATTTCAAGGGTCCCAAAGGTGAAGCAGTTGGTTCTATAACTCAGCCATTGCCCAGCAGTTATTTGATCATCCGAGCTGCTTCAGAATCAGATGGTAAATAGAAATTTGGAGTGTTGTTTTCTGCAGTGAGGGCAGTTAGTTATTAGAAATAGATGGCCTCCATTGTCTTACCATGTCTGTTATAGCACTGTGATTGCAGTTCATTGTTGTTAAGGTTCTCCCTTAACTTACTGCATTCGGTTGTGTTGGTGGTACTGTAGTTTTTCATGGTTATTAAAACAAATTTTGGCCTGAAGAAAATGACACTGAATGCAGTTGCCTTGCATTGGTGGGGTAGAGGGGAAGTAGGGGTTTCGGGTAACTTCAGAGGAATTCAACAGTCCAGGCCTGGGTGAAACCATACTTGCACTAAGGAAGCAAAACTGGAATTTTCTCTAATGGAATCTTGATTTACTTTGCTTGTTCTACCCTGAATTATCCCTTGTACCAGAGCTGAGTAGTTGCAAGTTGGTTTTCTCCCCACCAGATAATAAAATCTGGTGCTTGTAATGTGGAACAAGTCTCAAATTTTTCTTTAAAGGCAATGTAGGCACAACCAAAAGGATTGTGAAATTAAGACATTCAAGTTGTATAGTTCACTTAAATCTTTGATTCTTAGTCTAATAATAACTTTGCCTTTAGGCAGGTGTTGGATGGATGCTTTGGAGCTGGCACTGAAGTGTTCAAGTCTGCTTAAACGTACAATGATAAGAGAAGGTAAAGAACATGATTTGAACTCTTCAGCAGACAGTACTCATGTCTCTCTCTATGGTCTGCTTCGTGCTAACAACTTGCACAGTGGAGAAAACTTACCGTAAGTGAATTAATTTCTAAACTTGATTGTCCTTTCAGCAGAACCTTGCAGTGATAACTTCTGCACAGGGGGAATGCCTTTCTAAGGTTGCAGTTCTTTTTGCTCCTGAATTCTCCTTATATGTCTCATTTGAACTCTTTATATTGTGTGTGTCAACATCTTTTTCAGACAAGGTGGATATAGAGGAATATCTGGCCCAAGGAGCTCAATGCTATCATATCATTAAGTACTCAAGGTGTTAAAGTTTAAATTTCTTGTATCTTGAAGTTCATTCTCTTTTGTTAGCTTTACCTCAAAATAAGATGTTTAGTATATGTGACAAAAGTTCATGAATGTAAGTTGCTATTCCTTGGTTAACAAAATTAGTAATTCTGTCATTAATTAAATGTTTTCATCGTGTCTCAGCTTTGAATCATCAGATGGATGAATAATCAGTCACTGCATTATTATATTAAATGCACAAAAGTTGAAATTATCTGGTATCACATGGTATCTAATGGCTGAATTCCCTTGAGTATCTCCTTGTTTATTTCAGTAAATAATTTTAGCCAGATTGTGGGAAGCATAAGTTTTTGTGGAAATATATTATTAAACAAGCATGAGAATGAATGTCATTTTCAAACACTCCAATTATGGTAACAAAGTGCATTAGATAATATAAAAGATCTAGTCCTTTACTAGAAATAATTGTGTCTGAAACTTGTGCTATGCACAGTTTCTCTTGATAATCTTCCACCAGTGCAGTGTACTTTCAGGTGAACATTTATTTTATTTGAAATAATGCCTCCACCTCATGAAGATTTAGTTGTGGGCAGGAATTTTGTACTGCTGTGAAGACTACACTGTGGTATTTGAGACGGAAGACCTGGAGTGGGAGAAATGCATAAATGCTGACTTAGATACTCTGAGAAAAGAACAGAAAATCACAGAATGGTAGGGGTTGGAAAGGGTCTTTGGAGATCATCTAGTTCAACCCTCCTGCTAAAGTAAGGTTAACCTAAAATGAGTTGCACAGGAATGTATCCAGGTGTGTTTTGAAAGTCTCTAGAGAAGACGACTCCTCAGCCTCTCTGGGTAGCCTGTTCCAGTGCTCCATCACCCTCACAGTAGAGTGTTTCCTCATGTTCAGATGGAACTTCCTGTGTTCTAGTTTGTGTCAATTGCCCCTTATCCTGTCACTGGGCACCACTATAAAGAGACTGGCCCCATCCTCTTGACAGCCACTCTTTAGATACTTATAAACAATTATAAGATCCCCTGTCAGTGTTCTCCTTTCCAGGCTCAACAAGACACAGGTCTTTCAGCCTTTCCTCATAAGGGAGATGCTACACTTGCCCTTGTTGAACCTCATGAGCTTCCCCTCCACACAGCTCTCCAGCCTGTCCAGGTCTCGCATGAGTGGCAGCACACCCACTCCTCCCTGTTTTGTATCATCAGTGAACTTACTGAGGGTGCACTCTCTCCCTTCATCCAGGTCATTGATGAAGGTGTTGAATAAGAGTGGATCCAGTACTGACCCCTGGGGAATTGTGCTGGCTACAGGCCTCTGACTGGACTCTGCACCGCTGATCACAACCCTCTGAGCTCTTTTCAAACAGTTCTCAATCCACCTCACTTGTCCACTCATCTAACCCCCACTTCCTGAGATTCCCTAGGAGGACATTATGCAAGACAGTGTCAAAAGCCTTCCTGAAGTTGAGGTAGACAACACCCACTGCTCTCCATCTATCCAGCCAGTCATGCCAACATAGAAGACGATCAGAAAGAAATTATTTCCCCTGTCCCAGATTCGAGGCCCTATTCAGATGACCAAGCAGACTCCACTACAGTTTTTCTCCTTCTGTTCTCATGGAAACAATAAAACTGCTGTGTACAATTCAGCAGTCTGGAGATCTGTACTCATGAATAGTGGTTTAGTATCAGCAGCTGGCCTAGATTACAATCACAGCAATTAGCTACAGCTGTTGAGTCTAATTAAGACTAATGGTTTAATTAAGTAGATCTTTGGATACAGCATATTCTAAAAGTATTCAGTGTGCTTAACTGTCTAAGCATCAAAACCTGCAGGCCTAGTTTTAATGGGATTGGCAGGAGAGGAAGAAAGGTGAAAGCAGTTTTATGTTCAAGTAAGTGCTGTCTTTTATAAGTATGTTAAAAGTAAGAGCACATCCAAGGGAAACATCAGACCAATACTTCTTGAAGATGGTCACCTGAAAAATAGGGATGAAGCAAAAGTGGAGACATTCAATGCTTTGCTGTTTTGGGTTTTTTTCCCCTCAGCCTTTGCCTAGTGGATGTTAGGGCAGGACCCCTATGACCATCTACCAGAGGTCTTGGGGAGATGCCTGCTGACTGGAAGCTGGCCAACATTATTCCAGTTTACAAGAAGGGCATGAGGGAAGACTGAGGAAACTGAAAACCTGTCTAACCTCAGTACCCTGAAAAAATATAGTCAATATCATGCTGGCTGCTATTGAAAGACATTTAAAGAACAATGCAGTCATCAGGCACAGTCAACACGGGCTCACAAGGGAAAGTCCTATTTAATTAATTTGATACCCTTCTATGATCAGGTCACCTGCCTAGTAGGGGATGAAGGGAAGCTGGTGGTTGTAGTTTTTCTGAAATTTAGTAAGGATTTTGATCCTTTTGATCCTGATCCAAGTTGTCCACCTGTGAAGTGAGCAGGTTCATGATGTGCTGGGTGAAGAACTGGATCAACGGCAGGGTTCAAAGGGATGTATTGAATGTGGCTACATATGTCTGGCAACCAGTGACGAGTGGTGTTCCTTAGGGCTCAGTTGTAGGGCCTGTTCTCTTCAATATTTTTAATGTCCTGGATGCAGGAGTTCAATGTACCATTAGCAAGTTTGCTCATGTTACCAAAGTGGGAGGTATTGTTGACCTTCTTGAGGAACAGGAGGCCTTGCAGATGAATCTAGACAGATTGGAGCATCAGGCAATCATCAGTGGCATGAAATTTAACAAAGGAACAAATGTCAACTTCTGCACCTGGAACAGTAACAATGGACACAAGTATAAACTGGTAGAGGTAGATCTGCAGAAAGGGATCTGGGGCTGCTGGTTGATAACAGGCTGCGTATGAGTCAGCAATGTGCCCTGGTAGCCAAGAGGACAAACACCATCTCGGGCTGCATAAAATGCAGGATAAAAACTACTCAAGGTGGTTATTGCTCTGTGTTCAGCACTGGTGTAGCCTCACCTTGAACACTGTCTGCAATTCTGGGTCCTGCAATTTAAGAAGGATGTGAAGGTTCTTGGATGCGTTCAGAGGAAAGCAGCAAAGCTGGTGAAGGGGTTGGAAGGCATGTGCTAGGAGGAGTGGCTGAAGACTTCTGCTTTGTCTAGGTTAAAGAAAAGGAGGCTGAAGGGCAACCTTACTATTCTTGACAGCTTCCTGAGGAGGGGAGGCAGAGGTGGAAGTACTGTTCTGTTCTTCCTGGGATCCAGTGATAGTTCATATAGTGGTTTAAAGCTGCATGAGGGGATGTTCAAATCTGATAATAGGAAACATTACCAAGCAAGTGATCAAACACTAGAACAGGCTTCCTTGAGAGGTGGTCAGTGCCCTTAGTAACATGCCTTAACTGTTGATCAGCCCTGAAGTGGTGAGGCAGTTGCACTAGAAGACTGTTCTGGGTCCCTTCCAATAGAACTTTTATAAACTTGGTGTATTTGACAGTTCAGTGAGAAAAGTAGATTCTATACATTTCCAGCATTTGACATTGCTACCAGATTAGGCTTTCTATTGGCAATTTTAGTGTGTATTTTATTAAGATCCTGGTTTGGAAACATGAAATTATTGTGTAAAGCCTTTTTTTTTTCCTTTTTTTTTTTTTTGTAGATTAAATGACAGTGAAATAGAAAGGCAGCACTTTAAAGATCAAGATACATACTCTGACAAATCTGATAAGGAAAATGACCATGACCACGAAGAATCTGATAATGATGGATTGGGGAAAAGTGAAGAAAGCGATAGTGACACATCAGAGAGACAGGATGATTCTTACGTTGATCCAGAACCGATTGATATCAAGGAAACTACTTATTTAGAACAAAGTCATGAAGAACTTGGGGAGGTAAAAGTGCTGTTGATGTAGTGAGCAAGCAACTTCTTCAAATAGAAAGCTGATATTTTGGAGTCAGACTACGCTTGAAAGCTGACTTGCAGGATTGGCTTTCATATTATCAGCAGTAATGGGAAGTTTTGTTTTCTCATGTTCTGCTCCAGTTTGCCACTTGTGCTTGTGTCTGAGACTTTCAGCAAGATGAGATTATCTGCATGTGAGAGCACAGGGTAATGTACTTGATGTTTAGGAAGGGACTAAGGGAAGATTTCTGAAAAACACGATACTTTTTTTTGTTGTTGTTCTAGAGTTGATTAAATCAAATGCAGTTTTAAATACTGAATAGTATATCCATTCTTCATTTAAGTGTGTGTAGAGAAACTTGTTTTTTCTCCCATAGTTGCTTCACCTTCTCTGAGTGGTTCATTTAAGGATCTCTCTTCCACTCTTATTGTGTCCTTAGAATGTGTTGGCCTGTCTTCTGGATGATTTTCTTTCTCCTTTCAGTAAGCAGTTTTTGTTCATCCTAGGCAGGAGAGGCTGCTCAGACAGAAGTAGTGTCAGAAGAAAACAAAAGTCTGATCTGGACACTACTGAAGCAAGTCCGGCCAGGAATGGATTTGTCCAAGGTTGTACTGCCTACGTTTATCTTGGAACCTCGTTCTTTCCTGGACAAGCTGTCTGATTATTACTACCATGCAGACTTTCTGTCTGAGTGAGTCAATTCTATCTCTGGTTTTCATTCGTAGTTTTTAAACTACAGTGGGGTAGCACTGAAATGTTTCATCTGGTATACTTAAGTAACACTGTAACCTGCTTAGAATGTGAATGTTTGTTTGTTGGTGTATAATTCTTCAGATAGCTGCTTTTTTTTTTTTTTNCTGCTTTTTTTTTTTTTTTTTTTTTTTAAAGCTAACTGCCTGAGAGCTCCTATGGTGCAACTTGAAGTCTGACCCTTCTTAATAATTTAATTGCAACTGTGTTGCAGACCTTTCTGGTTTACCTTTTGGAGACTGGTTAGAAGACTTCTCAAAATTAGTTTAATTTTTAATTCCAGAAGGCATGTAATAAATGATAAAATAGTACCAGTTAACCTTTTTAATAGAGTGTTAAGTTCATTTCAAATTTACAGTTGCTTGCTCAAATGTAGCTAATAAATTAAAGACTGTATATTGAAATATTACTCAACTGTAAGTTCTGTACGTGGGTAGGCCGATTCTCTAAAGTAATATCTTACAAATGGAAGAACTTCAGTGGGAGTGGAGCGGGATTTAATGTTACAAAGAACAGACTATATACCATATCTGAATTTTTTCTTTGATTTCCTTTTTCAGACAGTTATCTGAAAACTTTGAATTTGATGCAATCAAGCTGAAAGTTTTACAGTACCGCAGATTGCAAAACCTTTGTTTTAGTCAGTTCCTAAATTCAAGATACATTAGTGATTGATAGCGTGTTATAACTGAACCAACACTGGTATTTGATCTGTCTGTTCTGTTTGTTTCATAGAGCTGCTCTTGAAGAAAATGCTTACAACCGCATGAAAAAAGTTGTGAAATGGTATTTGTCTGGATTCTACAAAAAGCCAAAGGTGTCCCCTCAAATATTATTTTTGTCTTCATTCATTATGACTAGTTTGAGTGCTTGGGGATGTGCTTTGTTTTTCTTTGTAAATGATGATATGCATTTTGTAAAAGAAAGGTTAAGTTGTCATGATTTGTACAAATGTATCATGAACTTTTTGGTCCCTAGGCATGCTTAAAATACAGTATATTTAATTGTTTTTTTTTCCCTTGGAGTAGAAGTTGAACTAAACATTTTGTGATAAAGTTGAGCCAGTTCTGTGTTCACCCTTCTTCAGTGATAACATGCTGCAGTTGGAAGATTAATGTTTCTGCTACTTCATGTAGCTTTACACTAAATAATCTTTATAGTCAAGTTGGTGGGAAACAGTATTGTAAGAAGGAAGTACTTACTACCTAACTTCAGTCAACAGGTCTGTAATAATAATAACAAAAAAAAAAGTTATATTCTGTTTGTTCTTATGTATTGCCTGGAATAGTTTAGCAGATACACTAAATCTATGCTGATTTCCTTAGAATGAAGAGCAGAGTGAGCATAATATTAAAATGATTAAACCAAGTATAATATACTTTAGTATATATAAGTTTGGTGGGGGTTGTTTGTTTGGGTTTTTTGTTGGTGCTTTTTTTAGTGTGTGTCATTCTCAGTGACAAAGTGATAAAGTATTTTGAGAGTTCTGTACCCCCATTTTACAGTTATTCTCTGTTCTATTTCTGTTTAGGGACTAAAAAAACCATACAATCCTATACTTGGCGAAACTTTCCGCTGCATGTGGATTCATCCAAGGACGAATAGCAAGACTTTTTATATTGCAGAACAGGTACTGCAATCATCAGAACAAACATATTTAACAAAAAGTAAATGCATTCATTTTTGTACTGTCCAAACAATGTGGTAGTTTTAAAACACATATTTAAGTGTATGAACAATATCATAACATCTCTCCTGGCGAGGAGGCTTTTTTACAGATGTCTCTTAAGTGTGTCTTCCTAGAGAGACAGGGGCAGAGAGAAAGATGTTTTCAGTATTTCTGTTTCCTCCGCATCCAGTAAAACTCAGGTGCTAATTTTGTGAACTTCTGAAATTCAGTGTTTGTTTGATTGTTAAAGATTATAGCCACATTTACATATATTACTGTATTCAGTTATGTGCAGCTTGAATTTTGCATGCTGTCGCTATTAGCTCAAGGTCTATGCGATGTTTATGCTCCTTTTTTTTTTTTTACTCCTTTTCCTCTTTTCAAATACATGTGTTTTTTTTTCAACAGGTTTCACATCATCCTCCAATATCTGCCTTCTATGTTAGCAACCGCAAGGATGGTTTTTGCCTTAGTGGTAGCATTCTGGCCAAATCAAAATTCTATGGTAACTAATGTGGATGTTTTTTATTGTACCTTTATATCAGCACAAATGAGCTGTGTTTTGTGGATGAAAGAAGGTTGTAAGAACCACCAGGGTTTTAATCATTGTATTACCCTTTACTTACAAAGTTTTTGCTACTAGTCTTCAGAGTTTTATTTTCTATTTTTGCAGCATTTTAACTGGAAACCTGTGTATTACAGTGGCTTCACTAAACAGGATAGATTGCAATGCTAAATATACTCATGTTCTTAATTTTATTGCTCAGTTATTAGGAAATGTTGACTGTTGTTTTGCAGGGTGAGAAATGTGATTTTTCTGTCTTTTAATTTTCAGGGAATTCATTATCTGCCATACTAGATGGAGAAGGACGGCTAACATTCCTAAATAGGGGAGAAGATTATGTAATGACAATGCCATATGCTCATTGTAAAGGTAATGGGGTTTTGTCATTCTCTGGATGGCAAAGTTAAGAGAACAGAAGCTTATTATTTTAAATAGTATACTGTGTCAGATTTGAGCTTGTTATCTGAGAAGAATGTTCTGGACATTCGTAACATTGGTGGCTCTAGGCTTCCACATATTTTATCAGGAGAAAAATACATCTGTTGTTTAAGCAATGACATATTTTTTGGCACAGAAAAAAAAGGTTTAGTTCTTTAAAATAAATTGATTCTTAAAAAAATGCATGACATTAGTTTACTGTATGTGTTGCTTTTTCTTAAAAAAAACCAAAACAAACCCAACGGTTTTGAGGTTTTTTCCTCTCGTAAACATAAATGGTCATGCAGTATCATGGCCATTTGTCTTCAGTTTTACTACAGGAAACCACTCAGTAGCTTGTAAAGCTTTCTGGAAGGTCAGTAGTAGTAGTACAAAATAAATTTTGAAATTGCCAGTTTTTAAGCTGTTATTTATTCAGGTTTATCTACTCATATATTCTCTGACAGAGAAACCTTATAGTAAGCAACCATAGTATTTTCTTCATTTGAGATGTATGAAAATCAATTAATTGAATTAGATAATATTTCTCTTTCCATTGGTCATAGAATTTTTTAATATTCTGTCAGAGATGTTTTTTTGTATGGCTTGGTGGAAACACTTGACAATTAAAGAGCACACAAGATATATATAGTTACATTCAAGTCAAACAGGAAGAAGGGAAACTAGTGTGACTAATAAAGCAGGTTGAGAGGGAGAATTGAAGAGTATGCAGGGAAGAAGAATGGGCATGGTGGAAGAAAGCCCATACTTGAAAATGCATCCACTGCATGTAGAATACATTCAGTGTTTCAAATGCTGGATTGCAAGAGGAAATACAGTAATCATGGCAAATAAATTATGTTCAGCATTATCAACTTTGTGGTTCTGAAAGTCTTTGGGAAGGTGATCAGTGTTGTCTTATATTGACTGTCCATGATTGTCTTTACTTGTGGTCTGATTGTACATATTGCTTTTGTTCAAGTGAAGTTTTTCTTTGCTCTCTTTGTCGTAGAGTTATTTTACTGTCTCAACCTCAACAGTTTCCGTCCTCAGATCATCTCCAATAAGACTAAATACCACCCTTGTTAGAGCCAGCAGTGTGTGCTACCAAAGATATGTCTTAATAAACCCTTTTTCCTGCTTATCTGCAATTCAGATTTTGTTTCTGTTTGGCTTCTCATTTGTTAGAAAGATCATGCTTATTATTAGGAAAGGTCATCTGAAAAGATTATTTTCCTCTGGCATAGATATTGTGTATTCTAGGAATTATGCCCAAAGAATTTATATTTTTTTGTCTTGGTTATAAGCATTCATTTTAGGTACTTTTTTTTCCTCTTGCAGGAATTCTTTATGGCACAATGACCTTAGAGCTTGGGGGAACAGTCAACATCACCTGTGAGAAAACTGGCTACAGTGCAACAATTGAATTCAAACTCAAGGTTAGTAAAGGCTGTGAGAGGACATGACAAGGAGAATAAGCATAATGATAAAAAAAAAAATCAAGTCACTCTTTAGGTATTATCTGATTTACTATTGAATTGTCCTTTTGGAAATTGAAGAATGTTCATTTTAACTGCTACACATCTATCTGTGTGTATCTAGCAAATAGTGATTTTTATATATACACTGAAAAAAATAGAATTATATTGTCATCTCTCTTATTAATGTGTTCTTCTGGGTCTGAAGGTTTTGACTGAAACTTACAGCGCTGCCTTCATCTCTGGTGATAAGAGATGCAAGCATATTGCTAGTTGCACGAATCTTAAGAACAGCTCTAAGTGGGGGAAAAAGAAACAGTCTGTCTAAACTCTATTAGTGGCAGCAGTGTGTGCCTAGGAAAGGGTAAGAACACAGGAAGTGTTGATTATAAGTGTTCAGGTATTTTGTAAATTGCTTTTAATATACCCTGGTGATTTTTAATTCTTAAAAAATGCTCAGAATCTCTTTTAAGCTCCTGGAGAGCTCTTGGAGGAGAACTCAGACCCAGGTTGCCCTCCCTCTTCCATCCTGGGTAAATTTAAATTGCTTGTGACACCTTGAATAAAGATGATGCAAAGGCTTGGCCAACATTATATCAGCCTAATGCCCAGTGCTAAACAACAGTTTACATGGACTATTTTTGGCAGTTGTGCATGCTGTAGAAGCACCTCCCCACTCACAAAAATGGAGCCAAGATTTCTAAACTACTTGTGGATGGTTTGCACTTCTGAAAAATATGTTTGTCATCTCTGAGACAAAAACTGATTTAAAACTGAACACTTGTTAAGAAGTGTGCACATGGAGATGGAAAATGTATTTACTTGAAATTATAGGGGGAACATAAAAGTTAGGAGGCTATGTTAGTTAATATTTTGCTTCATCAGTCCACAGGCTACATGTCCAGGCTATCAAAAAGACCAAAGAAAATCTCTGGCAAATATTATTTTGTTGCTTCTGCAACAGTTAATTTCCAGTAACAAATGGTCCTCAGCAAAGTGGTGAAATTAGTGTAGCAAATTATTGTCCTCCAAGATACCACTGTGACACTGTGTTCTGCATTATTTTCTGTTTTCTTTCCAAATTTCTTAGTCAATGCTTTCGCTCAGCGTATCTTGTAAGTAAACACAGCATGAGAGAACAACTTCCTGTGATTTTTTAGACTTGTTTGGGGCATTAAATAGGTAGAAGTTGTAATGTTAAAAGCCATCAAGGCTCTTTACATCATATTTCACAAATTCACTATTTTCCTTGATGCTAAACATAAATACAGAAATAATCTGCTAGTAAAATATACATGAAAACATTTATTTTTGTTTTGCAGCCTTTTTTGGGTAACAATGATAGTGTTAACCAGATATCAGGGAAAATTAAACTTGGCAAAGAAGTTCTGGCTATTTTGGAGGGTCACTGGGTAAGTAGCAAGTGATGGTATTTTATAAGTCCTGGCTGATAGTTGAGATAGGTGAAAATAACACTTAGTTAAAAAGAAAAAAAAAAACAAACCCTCAATTTAAAAAAAACACCCTACTTGATTAAGTAACATTTCTCTCTTTATATTTAGAGAGTTCTCAAGGAAGTACAGAATGACTGTTATTTGAAATTCCTAAAACGTGGAAAACTTCTGTACATTTAGTAGTTCATGAAGAAAATATATTTCGACTCGTGAAATGTTTTTAGTATATGGAGTAGTACAAGGAAAAATTGTTATGGCACCAGCATGAAATGTTTAAACTTGTTTCAGTTCCGGCGAGATGACAGTGCCACTGAAATGAAACCATTACCATGTCCAAAACCCAGCATCTCTGTTCCAAGTTAGAACTAGCACAGAGTGCAGAAACTGAATTCTCAAGTTAGCGTGTGTAGCTATGCGCATCAAAAAGAAAAGAAATTCTCATTACAAAAAAAAAAATACTAATTCCTCCTTTTTGTGTTATTTTGGCACTCTTTGAAATTATTACCATTGAGGTAATTGAGTTATATTTGTTACAGGACAGTGAAGTTACTATTAGTGACAAGAAGACGGATGTTTCAGAGACATTCTGGAACCCGACATCTGATATCAAGCAGCGTAGATTACCTAGATACACAGTGAAGTTTGAAGAGCAAGATGACTTTGAGTCAGAGAAGTAAGTTCAGTTTAGAACCATATATAATTATTTTGACAAAATAGAACTCATCATCTCCTCCAAATTTTGTTGTTTGAACAAATTAGGAACAAAATATGGTTTCTTTCCTTCCCATGTTTGCTGATACTGGCCTGTAAAACAAGAAAGCAACCCTGTTAAATAAAAGGTCATTTATGGACAATCATGGACACTCTTGATGGATACATGGAAAAAACATGTTATAACATGGTAATATTCTGTTAGAGGTTGATCGCTTTATTTAGCCTATAATTAAGGAAATGTTTGCAAGTATTTCTGTCAACCAGATTGTATCTGTCTATATTGTTTGTCAGGCTTTGGCAACAAGTGACAAGAGCAATAAATAATAAAGACCAAACAGAAGCTACTCAAGAGAAATACATTCTGGAAGAAGCTCAGAGAAAGAGTGCCAAAGAGAGGAAACTTAAGGGTGAAGAGTGGACATGCAAGCTGTTTGATCAGGATTCAGTCACAGGAGAGTGGCACTACAAATATGCTGAGTAAGTGGTGGTATGTTTATGACAAAAACTGTTTGTTAAATACTTGGCAGTGTTGCTGGGGCTTTTGCTGTGGTTTCAGGTGCATAAGAAGTCGCACATATACCAGAGTTCAAACTCATGAAATGTGCAATGAATACCTGATATTTCTATTCCCATGTTTTAGTTAAAATGCATGATTTTGTAGCTGAGGTGGGTAGGTCTTTCACCAAAGCAAGGATGTTAATATGTTGCATTGAAAAGGCAGTGATTGCTAATGCAAGAAACCATGTTTCATGTAACCATTGCGATGGGCTTTTTCTTTTCTATCTTTACGGTTGTGCCTCAACAAATTTGTGCTGTGTTCTGGAGTTTCCTGGGCATGGCAATATTGGATGCATTGTGCTCCTTGTTGGTTTATTTCCCCGCTCTGAAACTGACCAAAGAAGCTAACCAGATTTTACCAGACTGGAAATTATGGTGTATATGGGCATACAAACTGGAAATAAGAAAAGCCTGTGCTCCGTTGAACTACTTAATTTGTTGTATGTTAGAATAACTCTCAGAGTAGCAAGTTTACAGCAGTGGTTATTCCTGGGTCCGAGTAGCTTAGCTCAGCTGTCAGATATGCACTGCACACATGAGTGTCTGTGAAGCTCTTTGTGTGATGATCTGGATCAGAACATGAAGATGGAGCTGCCTCTTCAGTTGCTGGGATGCGTTCTTTGTTCTTACCAACTCTTGCGAGAGTCACCTCAGAGCTGAGCCCTTTGTTCGTGGTGGTTTTCACAGAACACTCACATTCTCCCGATCCTTTTACAATACCCACCATGCTTCTATATTGCAAAGATTTTAAAAATGAAATATCCAAAGATTATACGCTCCAAATTAAGTAATTCTGAGGCCATGGATGCTGGCAGTGTATTCTCATGGCTAAACCTGGGAACCCTTCACTTTTCTGTACAAGAAGGGCAATACTGGGGCAGTGGCCTAAGTGCACGTATAGGGAAGACTACAGAGATCCTGAGTGCTCTTCATGTCTTCAGTATATTTGCAACTCATAGATTCCCTGGAAAAAAGCAGGGATTCTGTGTATTTAGCAGCTCTGAACAGATTTCTTTTCCATCTCTTTCCTTAGTTTCCTCTTAAGTTAGACTTCTACAATACAACATCCTGCAGTGGGGAGTTCTACTCCCAGCTACGCTGAAATCTCTGTGACACACCTTCTCTTGGTTTGAACTTTCTAGTGTTGTTGATGCCCTTTCCTGTTGGAAGAGTTGTGAATAGTCCACCTGAATTGTCTGACAATAACATTGAAAACCTGTGTAAAATTATCAGGGAAAGTATTGCATTTTAAATCTGTTAGGTCTTAAATCTACAGGGGATAGCCTATTTTGTTAATCTTTGTTATTTCTTACTTCCTTGAGGCCTTGTGGCCCAAGGATGTGCCATGGAAATTTTACTGTGTGCTAGAAAGCAGTCTGTGATGTCAGCAGTCCCTGAAAGAGACTTCTGTCTCCTTTTGCATGTATAACTTGTCTCCTTTCTACACTCACCACCTGGGCTGGATAGAGAGCAGTCTTTTATGCTTGCTGCGAAAAATGTGTTCAGTGAGCGGTGGCATTTGTTAAGGTATCTGGATTATGGATTTGGGCATCTGGATTACAGATACAAAAGACCTTTGGGAGGAGAGTAGTGCCTAGTTCTTACCCAGTTACTTTAGATGGCATTTAATTGAAGTCAGGTTAAGCTAAGATGTAAATGCAGGGCTGCATTCACAGCATCTGAAACAGCTACAAACATTTTTAAAGGCATACAGGAGGAGATGAAGGGAAATCCACACTTACTATACTTGCACTAAAGCTGTGCATCAGAACAGTCTTCATGAAGCTGACTTGCAGTTTGCATCCTGAAAAGACTGTAATCAATCAGTGGGGATGTCCATTTTCGTGTTTGGCTGCTTTTTGTTGTCCAGTGAGCTATATAGTTTTAGTTTTGGTTGCTTTGGTTTTGGGGGTTTTCTTTGTTTGGTTTGTTTGTTTGTTTGTTTGTTTGTTGGTTTTGTGGTTTTTTTTGTGGTTATTTATGGGGAATTTTTTGTTGTTGTTTTGTTTCATTGTTTTGTTTTGTTTTTTAATTCTATATCAGCCTGTACTTGGAAAAGCATGCTTAAAAAATCAGAACAACAAAACTCTGTGTAGCTCATTAGAGCCTCTTGAAACCAGTCTTGATTACCATTAGACACTTTGGGGTGAAAGGAGGTTAGAGGTATCTTAATCTTAACCTCACCTTCCTAGGCATCTTTCAAAAGAAGCAACAAAAAGGGAAGCCAAAATAATACTTTTTAAAGATACTCTCATTTCCCTGTAGTTCTAAAATAATAACTGTAGAGTAAGCAGAAAATCTCTCTGTTTGACAAATACACATCACTATCCAGATAAATTCATAATGAGATTGTTTGTAATACAATAGCCTGCACTCTCATTAGCTGACTGAGGGTTTGACCTGCACGTGAAGTTTGCATCTTAGCTCTTGTGCTCCTGCAGAATAAGGCTGGGCTATAGGTGGCAGATAAAATTACTTATTCCATGCCTGACTTCTATAAAGGGAGAGAGATCTTTAACCTCTCCATACAGAGTAGTTTCTGAGCAGGGAAATAATTTCTATATTTAAATTTCTGGGGTATTAATCAATTATATTCACTTTGTCTAGTACCAGGCCATGGGACCCTTTGAATGATATGATCCAATTTGAAAAAGACGGCACCATCCAAACAAAAGTTCGGCATCGGACACCAATGGTATGTTCTGGTTCTTTTGGCACGTGCAGTAAGATCTAGGGACCTGTGTATATATACAGTATGTGTATAAAGGGCATCAAAGCATTGGGAGTAATGGGACATACTGTTGTTATCCTACAAAAATGTACTTTGCCCAGTCCATACTTTTTCAGCTCTGCATTACATCCAAAGCGGTGAAGATGACTTGATTGGATAGGAATATAAAATGGCAATCTTGAACTCAACAATTTAATGTGTATTTTCCATTAAATGGGAAGATGCACAAACTTGAGACTGCTAATACATTAAAAAATGTAACCTGGACTTCTATTAGATATTGTGCTTGTAACTATTACTGTTAGAATGTGCTGCTTTGCTACAGTTCTGGTTCTCTGGAAATAATTAGCAAGTTTATCAATTGTAGGTCAGTGTTCCAAAAATCAAACGAAAGCCAGCCAGTCAGAAGAAAGGAGATTGTGGTTTCTCATCCCCGGAGCCTGATAACCAGGATTCCTCTGGGAGCGAAGGTAGGGCAAGATACATTCGTATAGTGTAATAATAAATTTATTTGACAGTGAAAGAAAATACTGTTACCACAAATACTCTTTCCTCAATGTTTGTAGTATGATATAATGCATGCCTTAGATCACAGTTCTATCCAACATGAAGCACATTCTGGGAAAACAAAAGGAGCAGAATGGCTCATGGTTTTAATTGTAAACTTTCCTGTCCTTTTAAACATCAGTACGTTGTGTTAAGTAGACTTAAGTGCTGCACATATTTAATGCCTGAGGGGAAAAAAGTATAAACTCTTTAATTTCTTAAAACAAGATGAGTTATTTTAATTTGTAGATCAGTATGCTGCCAGAAAGCAATTTTTGATAATGCTTGCAGAAATGAAACAATACAGTGAGTGTTTAAAGATACTTGAAGCACTTAACTTGCTGTCCTTCTGTGCTATAGGTGACTCTGAAATAAAACTTTAGTTTTCAATAGAAAACTTTCTCCTTATTTTTGCAGCTGGTTTAGTTGTCATTAGGACTTAGTTTCTTTTTTTAACTTAATTCACTTCTGTGAATTAACATCTGGCTTTTATATCTTTCTAGCACAACTTCTGAAGCATAATACAAGAATAAGGAAAAAAGGAGCAGACCTTGGGGAACTGCAGAGTGCTATTGAATCTATAAAGGAAACACAAGAAGACATTAAGAGGTAATACTAAATAAAAAGCTTTAATATGTTCTAGGGAATGTGAATTTTCTAGCTTTTCTTCTGTGGAGCCTGTATTTATCTTTCTGCTTTAGAGCCTTGGTGTCTTTAAACTACCCTTCTTCCCAAATGGTGATTGCTCATTGATGTTTCAAAATTTTCCTCGAGAACTGTCTTCTGTAGGGAGCCCTAACACACCAGAAAATACAATATTATCTAGGCTGTAATTACAGGATATTATTTTTCTATCCTACAGGGATATTATGGCTCTACGAAATAGGGTCACTTCTAATTCACCACCCGTGGACTACCACTTCTTGCAGTTCAAGCACTATGTCTTCATTTTACTCGTGGTTCTGCTACAGCTTATCATCAATTTCTTGTTCAAGTAGGAAGTGTGAACAAGGGCCTTTCTGAACTGGAATGATTGAAGTGTTACTGGGGACCATAATTTAGCTTGGACTTTAAATGATGCAATATTATCTAAAAGAGCCCTGTAGCAACAACTCGCAGAACTTTGCCTCGGCATCCGTGGATCAGAATCATACTCTCCCATCTACCTAGTTGAAGAAAGAATCATGTAAGTGCCAGTACACTTTTGCTCCTGGTGTGTGCCTCTGTCTCGCAGACATACGACATCAGCCTTGTGTTTTTTTTACTACATCATATGCTGTATTGATGAGTCTTCACCGCAGAATAGATGAACTTAAAGTCAGAGGTCAGATCCTGTAGGTAGAATGTGATTCCCACTTTGGTAGAAGAAGAAATGCATGTGCTTTGTTACATTTAAACTTAGCATTTTTGTAACAAAGGAACTTTGGAAGTAGCCAGCAGTTTTTGTAAATGGCATCAGGTGTTTGGAAGTAAACTTGCGTTTAAGGCCGAACAAATGCATTATTATACAAAGATTATGAGTGTTAGGAACTGGCAAGTGAAAAGCTGAAGTCTTTGGGAATTCTGCAATGTACTGTCCTTGATTCGTTTTGGAAATAAGAGTTTTTAATCTGGAATTGCTATAGTGGCTTGTAAGCCAGACATTTTATTTTTATAGTTTTAAAACTTAAGATTCTTCATAAAAACATTCCTGCATCTACAGAGCACATTTTTAACAGTACAGCATCTCGGAAGGTACTGTCTTCTTGGTCCACGTCTCTGATGAATTGCATATGTCAAGGATTTACATTATGTTTGTAAGTGTTGATAAATCTACAGCTTTGAATTTACAGTTTTGTATGGCCATGTCAAGCTAAGCAGACAGACTGCTGATGCCAGGACTCTTTCTTATTTTTGAAGCGAAATGTGAATATGCAAAGGTGTGCTAGGATGTAGCTTTACTTGAACCTCCCAAAAGGCAGATGATGCAGAACAGAATTTGGAGACCACTGCAAGTTCACTTGTAAACGCATGTTTTCATTTCCAAAGGGAGAGTCTCCAGAAAGTGCAGGATGGCTTAATAACACACATACGAAACAAGTGAGAGTGAAACCCTAAGTCTTTGTGAAATTCCTCCTTACTGCCGTCTATACTACCTAACAGAACACGGGGATGCACCTATTCATTGTGCTGATCCATACAGTTAATGTGAAGCATACATTTCCATTTAAAACCAAGGTTTCTGACATTTTTATTTGAAGAGTTATATGGACGTATAGAACTTGTAAAACTACAGCAAAAAATTTAGTGCCAGTGCTTATCTGGTGAATTCCTTGTGCCAGTCAGGCGTACCAAGTCATAAGGGAGCTGTAGTATTGTAAAGGTACTCTCAGTAACCCAGACAAGTTTGTACTCAGAGGGTCCTCTCAGAAATCAAATCCATCCTGGGTAGTGGAACAATTCAAAGGTCAGGTCTGGCTTTGCCATGGCCTGGTTACCCCTCGATGACTCTCGAGATCTACCATTCTGTTCTGCATCAGTCTCACCAGTATTTAGTGAAAATACTCTTTACTTGTCCTTTGTCAGTCTAGCTCATGTATTCCCGTGGCTAACACCTTCACATGCCTCCCCTTTTACCTTTTCCTCTTCTTTGGGCCTCAGCTGCGTGAAAGTTTATGGCTTAAGCTGTCAGCTTCAGCTTATTTCTTGCAGCTTCCTATTAGCATAGGTTGGTCTTGAATCATTTTCTGGAATGGGGTACCTTAACCAGGGTGATCTTGTACACCTGGGCAAGACCAAACTTGACTGGACTTCTATTATATCTACAACTGATGAGCTATAATTTGTGAAAGTCTCACTGGAGAGAGAAAGAAAAAAAAATTTAAAAAAATCCCAAAGTTAATTCTCTAAAGAGAACCTGAACTTGTTAGCCATGTATAAAATAGCATAAAGCAAGCAGACTATTACATCATCTATTTAATGTTCTAAGCCTGGGATTTGGCCATTCATATCCCATTTAGATGTCAAAGCTTCACCTGTCTTAAGATCCATTACAAGCCTTTAAACATACTCTCTACAGGAGAGTAATGAGGAAAGGAGTGAGAATTTGGGCAATAACTTCAATCCCCTAAAATAATACTCTGCTAAATTTGTGGTGCTGATATTCTTGACTGATAGTTACAGACTTTTATTTCCCTTGTAAATAGAAATGTCCTCCCCCTCCACGCTGGTATTTTTTTTTAATCATTGTTGTTCAAGGTCAGTTAATAACTGATGATAGCAGTGTGCATGGGGTTTTACATGGACTGCAGGGTACTGACTGTGGCGGCTTTAACCCAGGCAGCATCGTGTGGGATAGTGTCAGACCAAACAGATAATCCGCCTCAGAAGTTCACACTCAGCTCAAGATAAGTAAAAGACTTGAACAGAGCAAGACAAAATGCCTGTGCTTATCTTCTTTTTCAGATTACTTTTTTAGAGTTTAACTCTCTTGTCAAAGTGGGTTTAGTGATAGCCCGTAAAGGAAAAGGGTATGATGAAATTTTTTTAAAAGTAAAATTGCAGACTTCTCCTTGACAATGGGATTGGGTAATTTACATTCTGAAAAGTACATTGAAAATCTATTAACTCTTTATTTGCTAGGTTTTGTATGATGATCCTTCATGTGAATAGAACAAAGAAATTTCTTGCCTAACTTTTACAGTACATTTGGTCACAGGTGTGTACGGAGCAATTTCTTCAGCACACCCCCCTTGTTCTGTTTAACCACGATCTTGAAGAGAGCTGAGCTTGGATATCCGTGCTTAAGCCTGAGCTCTTGCACAGAGCTATAAAAATTGACTGTACAGTTTGCAGATGTCTGGGGGCTGCGGCCTCTGAGTTTTTGAAGTTTAAAATGGCACTTCTTTTCACATTTGATTAACAAATCTTGTTCCGTTTGTTTTTCTTGTACAGGAACTTTTTTTTCCCAGAATTTGTTGCCATGTGGTTTTGTTGTTGGGTTTTCTTTTGTGTGGGTTTTTTTTGTGTTTTTTTGGGGGTGGTTGGTTGGTTTTTCGTTTTTGCGTTTGGTTGGTATGGGGGGGTATTTGTTTGGGGGGTTTTTGTTGTTTGTTCATTTGAGGTTGTTATTTTTTTTTCAGATGCACTCAAAGCCTTTAATTTGCCATTTGCCTAATTAGGTACAGATGACCCTAAGGTCAGACCAAATAAATAGGGCATGTGAAATGTAGCAAGTATCAGTTTCAGCAGGAGATGATCGGTCTTGCATTTCATATGTCAATTCCTTTTAAATAGTCGAGGTTTCTTAATGAGCCTGGTTCTTTCCCCACCTCAATTACATCTCATAAATTATTTGAAAGGTTATCCCATAAACTGTAGCAATAGTGTTTTTTTTTTCCTTATTTTGTTCATTGTTTGCTGCCATCCTGTGCCTTTTGGGATTTTTTTTTTGTCTTGCAAGACTGGTGTTTATGAACCAGACTTCTCATGCAGTGTTTCATATAGTCTATCTTAAAGGCTGTTACTTCACCAGTGTTTGTTTAAATAGCATAGAACAAGGATTCTGTACCTCTGTTTTAATTATTGTCATTTCAAGGGTATCCTCAAATCACAGAAAATTTAGCAGATAACACAGATCTTGTAAACAGTGCCTTCTTGAGGGGGTTCTTGCTGTTCTGAGACATGTAAAGATTTGTCAAGTTTGTGCCATATGTAAAATCTGATCTTTTTGTGAAGGCTTTTGTGTTTGAAAACT
>VWZY01004362.1:0-24679 GCA_013399075.1 Chloroceryle aenea
GCTTTTTCAAACCATTACACCACCATAACATCTTAAATTACATTTTAATTACATGGAAAATCCACGTATTGCTTCTCGGAGCTATTATTGATTAGCTAGCGATGGTATTTAATTACCTGAATTAATATTTAACATGTGTTGTATTGGAGGGGGGGAAATGCTATAAGACTGAATGTATAGTGAAATATTGCTGCAATTTAAAAATCCCCAGTACTCTAGAAATGCAGTTACAGATCCAACAGTCAATTAAACTTGAAATTGTAACTTCAGACTACTTGACTACTCGGAATTTTAGCACTGAAATCCCATCACTGTCATCAGCTAATAGCATCCCAAGCTGTTAACAAGGATTCATGCCCCCGTGTGGTGATCACTACACTGCTGGGTTTAGATGGAAAAAGTCCCAGGAAATCCAGAATAATGACTGCTGCTGCAGCCTCTTGCACTCAGATGATTTAATTCTGGGCAAAAGGAAATGCACAGAAGTAAACAAAACTACTTCCATACTTAAATTTAACTTTTTTAAGTGTTTGCAGACCTGGAACCTAATGGCTACAAAGGGCTTGGGAGGCTATATTATGAAAAAAAAAAAAAAGAAAGAAAGAAAACTGATAGTACTTAAAAAAAACCATCATTACATGGCCCTCTTTTGGCATATGATGCAGTAATTCTCAGCTTATTTGCACTGGTGAAACATCAACAATAGAGCAGCTAATGATTTTTTAAGCTTTGAAAATTTTCAAAATAAGAATTTCAAATGTTTTATTCTCTTAAAGTATAACTTTAGAATGTATACTTCTTAAAAGAAAAATTTGCAGTTAACTGTTCCAGTCAGCTTTATCATGTAGTGATATTGTCCTTTTTCTTAAAAAAAACAGAAAACCTTGATTTTATTTTGTAAAGGATTAAAAGCATGACAATGTCAGGAGAAAATATTTATATGAATGGTGGATGCTGAGAAAAGCAGGGTTAAAGAGCTTAAAAAGGAAGCAGGGAGGGAAGGAAGAAAGGTCTGCCCTTGCCATGATTGAGTGAGAGGCTAAATAACCTGTGAGTAAAATCTCTCCTCTGAAATACTCCTGGGAAAGCTTCTAAGTGACCTGTATAAATAACAGACCTTCCCGACTGACTGCTTTATTAGCATCTTACCTGCTTGTTGGCTTTCAGCACTGCTCTCAGGGTTGCGATCTGCTCCCGCTTCGTACTCAGGAGTGATTTCAGTTTCAGTATCTCTTCCATTAAGGCCTCCTTGTCCTTATCGATCATGGGCGCCAGCTCCCGAGCTGCGGCACGCTGGCGCGACAGCTGGAGTGACCGATCGACAGCCTTCTGCAAGTGCTTAATTTGGTCCCTTATTATGGCATTGAGGTTGTAGATGTTCATCGGCTCTTTGCGGATGTCACTGGTATCGGAGACAGGGGAGGAAGGAGGCGCTGTGATGACAGGAGAAATGGTAGGTGTTTTTGTTGGGCTCTGATCCTTGCCAGGCTCTGTGGCCTCTTTTGTCACCTGCTCAGTTGGGGTTCTGGCTTCTACAGGTGATGCCATCCCCCGTCTAGAAAGGCGTGGGGAAAGAAGACCTCGAGGGTCATCTGGTCCTTTCAGGCTCCCGCTGCGGGTGACTCTGCTTTGCCTGTAATAGTCCAACATGACCCTGTTTGGTGTCTCATTGTTGCACAGGCAGACATGATGATAGAGCTGAGCCAGCTCCTCACTAAATGTCACCAGCTCATCCTGGGCGGTGTTCAGGGTATTGTGGTTTTCATTTGCTATGCTTGTCATCCTTTGCAATTCCTTTTCCATGTGGACCATTTTTTCCTGGCTTTCCTTCGTTGACTTTTCCAGGCTCGTCACCTGTTCATCATATGTCTGAATTCTGCTCTCATACTTGGCCTTCTCTTCAGTGTAGTTTTCCACATACTTATTATATTTCTCCTTTAAGGCTTTAATTTCTGCTTTAAGGTCTATGACTTCAGTAACAGCTACTTTGTATTTACATTCTAGGATCTCCAAGCCATTGATGTCCACTTCATAGTCATGTGCTTCCTCACCAGGGTCTTGGCCCTTCTCACAGTCGAGCTCAGCTTTCAGCTCCTTGTTGCTCTGCAGCCCCCTCATGGCATTGACATGCTCTGTGAGCCTGTGGACTCGCTCATGTTGCTCAGTCAGGGCTCCCTTGGTGTGCTCCAGCTGTGTCTGAGACTCCTGCAGGTTGGCCAGGAGAATGGCTTTCTCTCTCTCCACCTGTAACAGAGTCACAGTAAGAAACCCAAGATCTCGTCCTACCTGTGCTGAGCAACAAACTCAGCAATCCCATTAATCTCTTCCACTCCTCCGCACTGCTTATGAAATTTGAGAGCTTCCAAGAAATTTTAGCCATATACACTTAAACCATAAAATTCAGTCAGAGAGAGATTCATGCAACTCTCAGAGGGTTATGAAGTCCCAGCCTCTGTTACGATCTGCAATATCACTAGGTCATGATATTACATGTTGCCCAACAAAAAATTACTCGGTGCCCAAGCAGCAAGTGCCTAATTATCTAGAGTGATGATACGGGATTTAAGACAAATGTTCCCAGAACATATGAACAGCATCACTGTCAGCAATAAGCCATTCCACTGGTACGTACACATTTCTCAATGGAGTTTGAATGTACATTTCCCATTAATAGCTCTGACAAATATTCACAATATTTATTTATACCTTTGGACTGTTACAAACATTCATTAAGGCACAATTACTGAATGCAAACACAGTAAACAAATGGCTGTGTACATTTCCACAGCTTAAAAAACCTACTGTGTGGAAACATAACGTGGGACTGAGCACACACAACTCTCGGGACTCCTCATACCCAACACTTAACTGTAAGTAAAATCCATCCTTTTAAGGACAAAGCAGAAAAAGCAGGATTAGTGGTATAAATAACAAACCACCGGTTCTAACCTAGTAAGTTACTTTCAGAATATCCACAGAAAAATGTGGATGTTGAGCAGCAGAAGAGGTCATGGAGGAGGACTGCTAGAAGTTCCAATGCACAGCATCTTAAAGCAAGTGAACAAGACAATCTTTAAGTTTGATCTGCTTGGGTATTTGCTAGTCATGCTAACACCCCTGAAAGACTCCCACTTCAAGGTTTAAGTGTAATGCTCCAGCTTTTTTCTATGCCTTTCTCCTGTTCTGAACTCTGAATTGGGAAGCAGAAAAGGGCACAAAGAGAACTTCCTTGCTTTTGGCTTTTGCAATGGGATCCCGAGCCTACTGGGTTTACTGCTCTTCCTCTCCCACAGCTGCAGTATCTCAGCCCTGTGTTTACACATGCAGTAAAAACAGCATGCTCCACATTCCCTTTATGAGTGGTTGAATTCCCAATTCGGAGAATTCAAAGCTGTCAGGTATGAAAAAACCTTTAAAAAAACCTTTTCTTCCCTATCAGTATTTCCCCAGGTAGTATTTGGAAGAGAGTCAAAGCAGCCTCTGTGAACCTTACTGAAGGAAAAGAAAGCCTTTTAGAAACCAAGAATGTACTCATTCCATCTCACCAAATGTTCCAAGATGTACTTCAGGCTCCTATTTTATCGTAATAAGGCTTTTGAGCCGTGGCTGCTGTATTAAGGCACTAAAGTATATGTTGATCCCCTGGTTTTACAGTGATGTTTTCAAAACATGGCCTCTATTAGAACCTGCAATCATATGCAGGCAGAAACTGGAAGAATAAAAATAGAAGCCAAGTTAAAAACAACAACAAAAAAAAATCAGCCTAGCTTTCTTTTGCACAGGTGACTGATGACTTAACGGTGCCAAACTTCATCATTATTTTATGATCCAAGAAGAGTCTGTCTCCTTACATATGCAGCACTCCACTGCAAGCACTACATAGTCTGTGTGGAAGAGGACAGCCGAGTACCACAAGTTTATTGGTACCTCTCACCTCTTGACCGCATTCCCTCACTGATGCCTCAGTCTGTCAGTCATCCTCCTTGTTGAGAAAATGCAAACCAGGACAACCTTCCCCTTAGCCAAGGGCATCCTCTTAAAAGTTGACTGCTTTACACAGATCTCTCAGTCAGCCCTGTTCTGGGGAGCCTCAGAGAGCAATCCAGCACAAGCTTCTTCACCAGCTTTCCTCTATTTTTTCCATCTACCAGTCTGCCCCAGGTTGGCTCTCACCAGAAACTTTCAGCTGAACTCCAGTTGTTAGCACCTGGTATAGCAGGTTCAGGTGTCCCTTATCAAATCATGAAGGTATTTGTTCCTTCAGGCCAGTAAGGTGAGCTACACATACACATGCAAAATCTGAGTTTTGGCTAATTTAAAGGACTGCCTCACCTTACTGTGAGAAGTGATATGGATAATAAAGAACCGTATGTTACACACCAAAGACAGATGGCTTTTTAAGGTGTATGGGTCCACTGTACATTCACACCCAAGTAGGCAACTGGCTGTAGATTGTACTGGTGTAAAAGAGCTTACATTCAGAAAGCCTTTCCTTCAGGAAAACAACTCAGTGTTAAGGCAGCACAGTCTTTCAGCGTCTGCTTAAATTAATCAGATAGAATTGATCCTGCTGGATTACTGATCTGAGCCATCATGCTCCATCATGAAGAAAAACTATGAGAGCAAATTGGGATCTTTATAATAATTTCTCTGCTGAACATAAATGTTCTGAAAACAAATACTTTGTTCAAATAGAAAGGATTCTTTCCAGAGAAAGCAACTTTTAAAACACATATACCAACTTGGACAGTAGGTAAAATTAAATACATAGATCTACTAAATTTTACTCATTCTGGTCCAGTAATTGTGGATTAAGTTAATCTGCTCCATTTATAGCTATAAATACATGCTCCTACTTCCAAGTGAAAAAAATCCCAAAGCCCCAACTCAGCCCTGCATATTGACTCTGCTGTTTCCAAGTACGGTAATTATATTTCTTGTTCTAGATAATACTCTACTCCTATTTCCACCCACAACAAACTTTTTGGAATTGCAGATATTTTTCAATCCAGTTGGTGTTTGGTTTTTGTTTTTTTTTGTTTTTAATTGAAATTAGTATCTGTAATAAGGATCTTTATCTACTTCAAAAGTATCTGTACCTATTTTGTGATGCATCCTTCTCTTCAAAGTTTCAGTTTGAGGAGATTTCCTTCCCAATTTGCTCTAAAGCTTGCAATTATGGAAAACAATTTTGCCATTGTTATTCATTCATTTTTTCTTAATAACATCAGCATATCAGTGATCAATTCTTAGTGGAAACTGGAACAAATTAACAGGAAAAGTCAACTCAAGAACCCTGAATCTCAGCTGTATTGTATTTGTCAAAGAGTACCAGGGAGCTGAAGAAAAGTGTCAGAAACTGGGCTGCATGACATTTTTTCCACTCATTTTTTGAAGAGTTCATATAAATTTTTCAAATATGAAGTTGGCCTCAGGAATAGGGAAAGCATCACCATGGAAGGAAAAGCGGAATCCTACGTTTAAAGATTAGATAGACAATTCCTTCCACTGGACAACAAACACGAAGGAAGAGCAGAAACCCTTGATCTTTTCCAATAAAATCTCAGAAGATAAGATTTTTCAGCAAGATATTTACTACCTAGTGGATTTAAAAGATGGAAAGGAAACAGTTATGATTAAAGCATTCCTATGGACCAACACAGATCACGGAGCAGCAGCATCCTAAAGCTGCAGAAGGAATCTGCAGAAGTATTTGTCATACTGACTTTTAGTGAAGGCTTCGTTTTGGGATCGAGTGCAAAAATTTTTCCACACGTGTACAAAACAGCAAATCTGAAGTTTGCTTCTCTCAAAAAATAAAAGAGCCTGCTGTCCTATAGGCTATAAAAATAGCTCCCAAGAGAGGGTCCGTTCCTTCAACAGCTCTGTCATAATACAGCCTCTAACAAGTACCGAGATATTGCTGAATGAACATTATATGACAAAGACACTGCAGAGAAGAAAAAAAATCCAATTTTGCTGAAGAATTACCTTTTGTCATCTTGAATTCAATTACATCTCACCTCTACTATGAGGAAAATTTAAGCAGGAATTTTTAACATTTAGTTTGTGTGACCCAAGCTGAGCTGAGGCAACTAATCAAAGGAGATAATCACTTTATAAAGAGTACACATCAGCATTTTCCAGTAAGCCTTTTCAGAACCTAAAGAGATCAGGTTTCCAGCTAGGTATAGTCTTTCTTTTTAAACTGTAAATCTTTTAACAGGATCACAGTTTCAAGCAATGGTGGCTACTATTGTCATGAGGGTGCTGCTGGGGCCCAGCACTGAAAAACGTAATCAAAAAGGTTTATATTTATTTCATAATTTCCTTCTAGAGTCCTAAGTATGCGGCTAGTGACTGTTGGAAGGCTGCCCCTTTGTTTAAAAGGTGTAAAAATAATTAAATTTTTAAGTCAGATATGTTAAAAGCAAGTAGAAGTTTGCTGATTCATCAAGCTCATTATTTAATAAAATTAAGACAAACATATCCAAAACAATATTTTTCATTTCCAAGAAGCTTTCACTCCAAATTTATTTTGTTTAAAGTTCATCATAAATTATGATTGAAAATGTTTACACTGTATATTAAAATGTGAACATTTCAAGGCATTTCTTTTGAAGCTGTGGGTTTTTTTTTTAACATTGTATTGCTGAATGAAATCAAAAGCTGCATATATTTGTGCACATATTATATACATAAATATTTATGTACATACACATGCATATTCCTACATATACACAAAATATACACACTGTTTACATTTTAGTACTGGAAAAGTTTGTCAGAATTTTTCACATAAATAAAATTCTAACTTTCAAGCTTTCTCACTCAAATTATGTACGTCTGGCTGGAATATTATCTCTGCACAGAACTAGATGTTATCAGTGGCTGTCATGTTGCATCTCAGATCAAAACTTCCCACAGCTGAGTTTGGCAATGAAGTAAATAAAACAATTAACTCTTCAGCAAATACAGGACAGATGACATAGGGACTTATTGTTCTCTAGCAAGCACTGAAAATTTGGTTTGCTCTACTTTCAAATCACCTTTTACATTTTAAGCAGTAAAGGATTTACATTTAGTTTCTTTAGAAAAGGCACTTTCTGGAAGCTGGCAGCTAGAAAATGCTGGATGTTTCCTCGATGATGCCAAAAACCTTTCAGGCTCTTACGGCAGAGAAGACGCTCAACAGCTTGGGCAACGGGACCCTTGTTCTGTATGGCATTGTACCCCTTCTAAGATGATGTCAGCAATGAGGCTGGCAGCTTGAGTTTTTATCTGGCTTGCATCCCAGTCTCCTATTCTGGTTATGCCTGGGCTGGGCTTGGATGACCAGAGAACAAATGTTCACTGTACGGTGTCCAAGGCACCCCCTGCAGTGTGCGCATCCGCCGAGACTGCCAGCGTGGACAAGGGCGCTCACACCACATGCTCTCCATGTGCATGGTTATTAAGAGGAGTGCTCCTCTTCTTTTCTCCCCTCTTGACGGTATGCCAAATGTTGTTCAAACTGAATTTAATTGCAGAAACTCCCTCTGACATGCAAAGAAGCATAATCAAATCAGTCTGTATTTTAGCGGGGTTTTTTCCAGATAGCTTTGGTCACTGAAGAGTACTTTATTCCACTTGCAATCTCGGGGACATTTACCATCATCAAACCAGGAAGAAAGAATCTAACCATCTGCAGCCACAGTAACTAACTCTTTTCCTCCTCTTCCTGCTAAATATCTGCTCAGAATCATACTGACTTTTCACAGACATATACTCTGTTTTCTAGGGGTATTTCTAGCAAAATCTGGATATGAAGAAAGCAGAAGTCTGAGAACAAGACATATGTGGTAAAGAATGTCACTGGGGGAAATCACTGCAAAAACTGGCACTAGGGTCCTTAGGATGTTCATCTAAACACCGTGTGAGATTAAATTCAGCTCTTACCTGCATGAGTTGCTGCTTTAGTTTCTGTATTTCTGATATGTTGAGCTCACTGAAGAGGTCAGAGACAGGGTGCAGAGATTCTCCTTTCCTACTCGTGGGAGTTCGGTAGTCACCGTTGAGTTTCACGAGAGGTCCATGGATATGTCCATTCATTTTGTCATCATTGTTAGGTTCACCCCCGTCCTCTGCAAACTTCAATCCATCTACTGATATATTAATATGGTTATTATACATACTATCATTGAGGTTGATATACTGGGAAAGTTCCTTTCTCAGATTGTTCTTTTGCTCCCTTTCATTTTTTAAAGTTTCCAGGGCTTCCTCCAGCTGATGCTCAGCAATCTCCTTCAGCCGGATGGCATCTTCTAGCTGACTATTAAGCAACACTGTCTCCTCCTCGAATCGTTTAATCTCATGCTTTAAGCCTTCATATTCAACCTGAATTAGACAAGACAAAGAACATTCATAATACTAAAACTTGAGTCATGAAAACCTGCCATTTATCAGCCTTATTGAAATACGTGTTAGAGAAACTACAGTTTGAAATACCAGACATTGCCTGCAGCTGCAAAAGACTGGCTGCATAGAAAATGCAGGTGGAGCTCACTCTCTTAAATACTCCACCAAACACTTTTTCAGTGTGTGAGAATCAAGAAATAAAACACCTTTTTCTTATGAGGACAAACAATGTGTTTCATGGAAAGAAGTCTGTTTAGTAGAGGGTGTCTCGGTAGCCCCAGATTTATAAATTGCCATAAGCAATGTTGGTATAACATGATGTGTCGAGACTGCAGGTTAATATGGTCTGACTTATTAATTACAAGTATTTTGAAGATGGCTTCATAACTAAAATATCACCAGATGTAAAGTCACTCAGGCACAGATACTGCAGTGTTCACATACAAGAACTATAAAAGAGCCTCAATTCTCTTCTGTGTGTTACACATGCCTCTCCATTATTCAAGAAGCATTTAATGTTAAAAATTAAACAACAAACTATTCATACAGTCAGTTTAATCTCTAAGATGCTCCAAATTGTTAGGGATTTTTAAAGTACCAGAAAAACATAAACAGCTTATGTAGCCACACAATCCTTGAACTTCGTGTTGGGGATGCTGTTCTGGAGCACCTGGCAACCTGTTGCTCTGACAGGACTGCCTCAAGTGTCCTCCAGTGACCTGGTGCAGCCTTACCAGGCTTGGAGGGACTCAGTGGTCTTTCTCCTTCTCAGAGGGCAGGCTCCCTGCCCCACAATGAAGTGCAGTATTTTATCAAGGTATTTATGTGCAGGATGAGGAAACAACAGCTTCTTCTCTCTTAATTCCTTAAAGGCAGCCTCCACATTTATGTAGTCCTCATTATTGCACCTAACAAGAGGCAAAGCCTAGAAAAAAACAATCTAGCTCAAAACAGGTTGCTCAGCAATATCTACAGTGCAGCAGATCCCCACTGTAGAAGACCTTCTGTTGCTGTCCATCCTCATCTTCCTTTTCACCGATGGAAAATCCCACAGCAATGAAAAGGAAGAGCTTTGTTTATAAAGGTCCATGTCTGTGCTTGACCAACTCTCCTGGTAAAAGTGAGCACATTTAGATTTTTTTAATTTAGTTCTAATCATGTTACTCATCTATCTTTTCATTTCTAAATGCAAAAAAAATCTGGGTATCAGCTGAAATAATTCAATAGCTTGATGAAAAAGAAATAGTAAATTTTCATGATTCCATAAAAAAAAACCAAAACCCAAAACCAAACAAACAACAACCCCACAACATTTTGCAGTTGAGGCTTTTATAATTCAAATGCATTACTATTTGCTATTTTAAGGCATTGACTAGAATATTTTATTATTTGACATATATAGATACTTAAATGATAATAAGGTTTTGGTCAAAATAGAAGTATACACCGTTCCTATTGAAGCAGAATATTTATCAACCTGTCAAAAGTCTTGTACTCATAAACTTTTGGAAAGGCAAATTTAAAAACCACCAAACTTCAAACCCAGGAAAGGGAAACATATCAAACAACAAAGACAGTTCCAAAGTCCTACTGGGAATTCTTAAATAGAAAAGGAAAATCCATTATATTTTCAGATCTACATTAAGGAATTTGATATCTTTACTCACTGGAGGGACAGGTTCATCAGAAGAATTATGAAATCCAATTAATTAGCTATGTTTATAACAAGGACATTAAAAAAACCCTGCGAACAACCCTTTCTCAATATTCAATTCATATGAAAACCAGATGTCTGTATTATCTGCAGAGTTACTATCTCGCAGATTCTTGCTTACAAAAGCTAACAGAAACAACAACACAAAACAGCCCAGAAAAAGATGGTTTAGCACTAAGACTTATAACATATGGTTTTGTAAATTAAAGTAGAAAATGTTCTTAAAATTTTCTCTTGTAGATCAAAATTATTTTAGGAATGACAAGTGCATGGATATATGATGCAAAATGCCTGATTTCTAAAGGCATTCAAATGTGATGCAATGCTTTTTCTCACCTTTGAGTGCTGGCATTCACTCTCATTAAGAATAAAATATTATGACAAAACTAAACATATTTTCTTCTGGAGGAAGCTAGGGAGGTCCATAAGGAGGTATTTAACTTCACAACAGTGTAAAAATGCCTTCTATATGTTTGGTGATGAAAACAATCCATGCCTCCAAGGGAGAATCTGCTGGCTTGGTAAATAACTGACACATAGATGATCTGTGATAAATTCAGTTTCATGAGTGTGAAAGTCTAGGTATTGCCATAAATAAGGAAATGATGCAACCATTTCTTTTACTTGAGTATTCCCTGCTGCAGGGCTCTGTTGTTTTAAATGTTTCAAATGCACTTGTGCTGGAGCAGTAAAACAGCAGTAAAATGTAACAGAAAAAGTACTGCATATTCCTGCAGGAATAAGGTAGCTTTGTTAGCAAGCTGACATTAGAAACTGTGACAGACTTGGCTATTTGATTAAAGCAGTAACTGTGACCAGGCAGTAGGTTAGGACATACAACAGGGGCTGTATCACAGTGCCACTACCACCTGCTAGCAGTTAAGGAAATGGTGTGATGATGGAGTGCCATGTTACACTGGCCTGGGCAGTGTCTAAAAAGCAGAAGCTGTTGCATCATCCAACTTGGATAGTTAAATATTGATCACAGCAAGGTAACTCTTCTATGTGACAAGTGTCTTCTGTTCAGTCTGAAGGACAACTGTGTTTCTTGATTGCTTCCTCAGTGGTATACATACATACATACATATATGTATATATTCAGCAGCAAAGGAAGCTGTGCTTTTGTAAGGGGGAGAGAGCAAACCCCACGACTGCTTACATCTGGATGCAATGGGATGGTTCCTCGGAGTGCATTCATCACTGCAGTGAGAATTACAGTGTGTTGGTTTGCTTTCAGCTGCAAATTGCTGTAATGAGGAAAACAAAAGACAAACTAGGAATGTCTGACATCCCTCTGCCTATTTTTGAAGCTTGCCAAACTTGCAGGTTAGCATGGCTGAGAAGAGAGCAACACCAGTACAAGAGAGGGGAAGAAAAAAAAAAAGGAGAATGGGGAGAAGATTACTTCCTCTTTACTTCAGAAGAGGAAAGAAAGTGCAGGAAACAAACTGAGAGGAAACAGAGGGCTGAACTCTGCTACTGGGCACTGAGTTCAGTATGCAGGGTGGGAGGAGAGGAAAAGCAGGAAGTGAAATGATGCAATTCTATCTGTTTTGATAATTACTCTGCTATTAAAGTTCTGTAAAAACAAATCCCATTGGGATTTTCCTAAAACTGAGGTAAGGGCCACCCCATTTGTCAAAAAATGGCCAATAACATCATTTCAGTTTAAGTGTTCAGCAAAAACTCAACTAAAAAAAAACCAACATAAAAAGAAAATTTTATCGAAGTGCGCTCTGGGATCACATGATGGAAATTTGAGAAAACAGAGTCCAGCACAATGTCTAGAAACCTTTGATGCTTACTTGATTCTGTTTCAATGTGGACACCAGTTTCTGTAAAGTGATATTTTCTTCTTCAAGCTCAGTGTAGTCTTGTAGGAGTCTTGCCTCTCGAAACTTGTATTCTCGAATTTCATCTTTCATTCTTATCCTCTGTAGTTCCACCATTTCGTTATTCTGATGAGGGAAAATGCAAGTATGTTACCATTTATGCACAGACACTTTAGTGACGAACACTGCCTTTAGCAAAGGCCAACCAAAGAAGTTATTCCTCTAACAGAAATGATTTAACAGTGAAAATCAAAACATCATCAGCTTTTAATCTGAGGCCATGTGGTAATTCCAGGTGTGTGCTGGTAAGGCAGAAATGAGAACATCTGATAAGGAAGCTTGATTAAAACAGTTTCAAGATTAGATGCTTATTGAAATGGAAAACCTGGCAAGGGTTTATCATCTCATTATTTTTACTGTTCTACAATACAGTTGGATTTAAATAAAATTACCACCTGTTTTCCACATAGCCATGCTTTCTACATCCATACAGAAAATCAGTGAGTAAAGGGCATCTGATCTGTAAAGACATCAGTTATGGAGCACTCACATGTTTTTATCTGCAGGCATTAGAGGCACACAGGTAGGTGGGGGGGACCTGCCAGTCTGGTCAAACATGGGACAAATGCACTGCTGTGCTGAGACAGATTGCATCCAGCAGTCTAAGAACACACAAGGTCAACACTTTTATTTTCCCATTAGCACATACAGTTCCCAGACAGTCTAATGAGACAGATCACAAAGGATCAGTTTCACCAAAAATGCTTCCACTGGATTCCAGCTCTGACTGAGTTTGATGTCAAGGATCAATTACTCTGGAAAAACTCCACTCATGTAGCCCCAATGTAAAAAGCACTACAGGAAGATGAAGTTAACACAGAGCTGGAAGAGAACACTGAACAATAGTATTCATGGTTGGTAGGAGCAACTTCCCCTTCTTTGTTTTCCTGATCAATAGGAATAGGAGTAATTGGTCACACTTTCTCCTTGCCTGCAGGAGGAACCTGAGCATTGCTGCAGCAGCTGGTGGAGGGAAGCACTACTGCAGCCTTACTGATGGGGCAGAGCCCCCTTGCTCCTGGGGTGTCAGTAAGAGCATACCTAGGAAGCAGTAAAGGGTTTCTGAAGAAGATTCCAGTGTAGAGGGAAGGCAATCACTGGCTACCTGGCAAAGCCAAATGTTTAAAAAATCGTTACAGCAGAAACTGTAGTCAGCAAGCTCTAAATAGATCCATCTGTACAATTCACTCTCTAGGACATAAAAAATAAGACCACACAGTCTGAATTGAGGATAAATAGAACTTTGCTTGGCACCAAGGTTAAACAAACAGTTAAAACCCCCTGGGAAATAACATTACAAAGCACAAAATAAAATAATAAATTGTTGCGAGAGTTACAAAAGCACTTTTCAAAATGAAGCCTTCTTGTTAAAGAAAAACAGAAACCATCACCTTCTCCCTCCTGGCAAGCAATTAAGAAGAAATAAAGACCCTAACGTGACTTCTTAACTGAAAGCACACCTTTGCTTTAAATAAACCCCAGCAGCAGAAGAATCACAGAGCACTAGATAAAATTAACTCTCTGCAAATAATCCTGCATCCATTGCTGCCTAATAAACCTCTCAGTAAAAAGCAATAATGGCACCACAGATTCATGAGATGAAGGCATTTTATACCTCAGGGCTGCCTTTATACATTTTGTTTCTGTCAGGACACTCTCAGATGATATGTTTACTGATGCTTGCTAGGTGTGAGTATTCTTGTGAGTCTGAGGCAGTACGTGGACAACACCAAATGCACAGCTTTGCTGTGTCAAGTATAATTAAGTTACCCTGCTATTCTCCCAGTGTTTGGAGGATGATCAGCCCAGGGCATGAATAGACGGGTTGACATCCATCCAATGGACACAGTCACACTGCTGGTTGAAAGAAATGCCTCGTCAAAAAGGGAGAAAGAAAAAAAGGTGGTCAGAGATGGAGCTTCTGAGCAAAGAATTTTTACTGAATCCTGATATATCACTTCCCTGAAAGAGTACAAGGCATCCTACTTTGACAAAGCCTCTCATACTCACTCTGTAAGGACAGAGTACTCCTTTCTCTTTCCTAGTACTGCAAACAGCAAAAGAAAACCTGAGCTGCCATCTTTCTGGACTGCACCACCATTTTTTTTAAGAAGACAGAAACCACATTCCTTCACCACTTGTAACTGCTCCTTCTCCTACATAATGTCAGAGCTATGAACAGAAGCATTTATAGCATTTCTCCTCTATCTCTTACACATGTGGAAACTATCTCTGCAGAGTAATGTCTACTCCTCATTACTCATGGCATTTGGAAAAGGAAGAAACAATATGAAAAAGGAAGACTCTCCCATCGGATCATCCTGAAAAGGGAAGACTCTCCCGTTGGAGCATCCTGCCTGCCATAGCAATACCTGATGGGTTTCCTGTCAGCAGGGCCAAGGCCTCTGCCTGAAGCAATCCTACTGCTCTGCCATAGGGGCAAAACAAACTCCTTTCCTTAGAGAATGCGGTATCACCTTTTCAAAGTGATGTCAGATGTATGTTTTGTCACTGCAAACACTCCGAGTGAGTAATCTCTCCACGGTCCCAGATTCCTCCTCCTACTTGCAAACATCTGCATGATGCTGGCAAACATCCATCTGCAAAGTGCTCTAGAGCTTTCACTGCTTCTATGAAGGCTGCTGCTGTCATGGTACAGGGCAAAAGCCTGAAGTTATCAAGGGTTTTGAGTGAGTAGCCACAGGACAAGCTGGTGAGCTGTTCTGTTTGCCTTCGGATGAGATCACTTGTGCATTTTGTGGAAGTGAACCAGTTTCCAACCTATTAAACTCATGCTGAGTTTATTATCTCTTACTGTCATTAAGCAGAATATATTTATTTCCATCAAATGCTCTGATTAAAACCAGGATCTTCCCACAACTCTATTATTATTTTTTAGTATTTTCAATATGCATTTCTTAAGCAGACAAGTCACAGTTAAAGAGGATGGATCATGCTGTATGGATACAGGGCCAGTAATATGCCAATTTTTTATTTGGCCATTGCATCTTCCGGGGTGACTTGGACTTGTACGAGAACAGTATGAAAGGGTTTAAAACACAAGGCAAACGAGTCTGTCAGCAGGGCTATTATCTATATGAGCCACTAGAGGACAGCTCAACCCAAACTGCTAGCGAAATAATTTGTAATTAAACTTTACTGGTAATCATGTGCTAAACATTAAACTTGCAGGATAGAGCAATTGAGCCAGATGCTCTTACTAGGGCACTGCCTCAGGACTTTTTGCATTTCCAGAGAGGATTCCCGTACCAGCTACTGGATCTGTAAAATACAAATTAATCCAAGAGGTGGAGCTAATGATACATGAGCAATATTTTAATGGCTGTACATTATTTTCAAGCCCAGTCACCAGATGAACGTGGTGCAACAGTTTTAATGGACCGCTGACAAAGGAGGAAAAGGCCTTTTCTGTGAAACTATAGAAAACAAGAGAGTCCTTGTCAGCATTGCATCTAATTATATGTGAGCAATAATTGTGGAAGATGTCAGTCACATAGCATGTCTAATCAACCTACATAGAACAGAACAGACCATGAGGGAGGAAAAAAGAAGGCTCGGTTGAGATAATGTCAGTGAAAGTGAAAGACACCTTTAAGAAAGAATTGTGTCTGTAAAGTACAACCATCACTTCAATCCTGACAGGTCTCTGAGAATCAGTAGAATATAAACATTAAATAATGAAACTTTGTACTTCCTACCAAAACTAAATTCAATATTTGTTCATATATTACTAATTTCTGATTGGGCACAGAGTTTTAAAATGCTGTTTTCTACAATACAGAGTACATTGTATTAATTGTGTGCATAGACACAATGAAACATGTTGTGTAATATCAAATAATTGCAAGTGAGAAGGTGCTTTAGAATGAAAGTGTCTAATTTTGAAAATTATGAGAAAACACATGACTCCCTCATTCATTTTTCTGTCAGAACACCCACAGTGTTACCAAGGTATCTACTTGTTACAGCCTTGTGTCCTACCAATATAACTTAAGAAAAGCAAACTGGGCAATGGAAGGTGACATGAAGCTAGGTATTCTCATCTCCAAGATGAGCAATGGAGCTCTGGTGGCTCTCAATTTTCTCAACTGTAAACCCATAAACTGAACTTTTTGAAAACTGGTGGTGCTTTGAAGCCTTCTTTTAGGGTAAATACAGTTCTAATAACTACTTTTGTTTCTCCTCTGCCTTGGAATACATAAAGGACTTTTCTTTTTCCCTCTATTGTTTTTTGTCCCAAACAAAATTGAGAAACTACAGTTTGGTCTTTTTCTCTACATTTTTTTTTTCATACAAGTTTTTCTTAAAAGATTTCAGGTCCTTTTGGCAGTACAATGTACCACTGTTCACACTGCAAAACAGCCTTGTCATCAGAAATTAATTATATACGCCAAACCACCCTGACTAAATCACTGCTTATCTGTTGCAATATGTAAGCCATAGCATGATTCTGTGCATAACTTTCCGATTTTCATAATTCACAAGCAAGAGAACAATGGAAAATTGATATACTTCCAATTTAATGGCATTGTATTACAGCTGATGCAGTATAAAATCCCATGCAATCTGATGACAGTTTTATTGCACTAGCAGTAAACTGAATTTAATAGAAAGTTTAGTCTCAGACTAATATCCATGATTTCATGTGTTTGTTGACAAGTCTTACTGTAAATTTGTATGTGGTGTTTACTTTGCCAAGTAAAACAAAAGGTGTGTTTTGTATGAAGAACAATAGAAAATACTGAGGCTCAAATTTAATTATAAACATGCTAACTTCCCATGAGGAAGTATTACCAACATAACTTTGGCCACAAGTAAGTTTGGAACTTCCTTCAGGATCACTTAGTCACAAAATGAACCCCATTCATAAATAAATGTAGCTTATTATTATTATGAACCTATTCATGAGGAAAATCTTTACTGGGAGAGTGACAGCACCAGAACAGGCTGTCCAGAGAGGTTGTGGAGTCTCTGTCTCTGGAGATATTCAAAACCTGCCTGGACATGATTCTGTGAAACTTGCTCTAGGGGAACCTGCTTTATTAGAGGGGTTGGACTAGATTATGTCCAGAGGTCCCCTCCAACCCCTACCATTCTGTGATACTGTTTACATCTCCTTGTCAACATGCAAGTATAAATAAATTCATGAGGAAATGATGAAAAACAACCAAACCCTAAAGTACCTTTGATTCATTACATATATATTTAGCCCAAAAAATTTTAAAGGCAAATTATATCTCCTCTTTAGAAGCCTCTAAATGAGTACTTTTTTATTTTCTGTAAAAAATGGAAAATCAAATTCTGTATCATACACAGACTTGTTCTCACTAGCACAATGTAGCACACCACTGGACAGCCTCTCTTCCTTTATACTGATGGAAGAAGCTGGACAGGAAAAAGGTAACGACCCAGAAGGAGACTTGCCACATCAGGGAAGAGGCAGCCAAGGAGCACCAGTTGGACTGCAGAGATACTCAGCCTTACCTGGCAGCTTCTACTTTTTCATTACAAAGGGATAAGGGATGTTGAGAGAAGAAAGGGTGAAAGGGGAAACAGAAGAGGAAGGACCATTTTGTGTTATTTGACATCAAATCTTTAAGTCCCCAGAGAAGGTGCTCTAGACTGGCCTTAATTTTTCCTTCTCTCATATACAGAAATACCTTGAACTGAAAGAAGTACATTTTCCATGTTTCCAGATATACTTAAAAAATGGGATTTTGTGGATGACCTAGTATGACCTGATCTGACACTTTTGCAGAATTTGCAGCCTGATTCCCATGACTCATATTTGTAGACAAGCTAGCTAAGCAGGGATGGAGCATCTCTTACAGAACCATTTTTACTTCCCTTTCAATACACACAGATCTCTATATCCCCCCCAAATATTTCTAAGATTCTTTATCCTCATTGTTAAAAGTCTTCACAGAATCATAGAATGATTTGGTTTGGAAGGGACCTTAAAGGTCATCTACTTCCAACCCCCCTACCATGGGCAGGGACACCTCCAAGTTATATAAAGCCCCATCCAGCATGGTCTTGAGCACATCCAGTGATGAAGCATCCACAACTTCCCTGGGTGACCTGTTCCATTGTCTCACCACCTTCACAATGAAAAACCTCTTCCTAATTTTTAATCTAAATCTACCCTCTTCCAGTTTGAAGACATTACCACTTGTCCCATCAGTGCAAGCCCTCGTAAAAAATCCCTCTCCAGCTTTCTCATAGGCCCCCTTCAGATACTGGAAGGCCACAGTAAGGTCTCCCCAACAGCACTATCAAAGACAAGGATGTAAAAAGCCATATATTAGCTATAACATATTGACTAGAAGCCATATCAAGATAACATATGTTTCGAGTTCGTTCACCAGCAACAGTTCTTAAATAAAGAATCTACAATACATCTAATAATTTAATCATCTGCAATGCTCAATGCATCTGTTTGGAATCACTAAATCTGAAGGTGAATACCTATCAAGGGAAGTTAAATGGCCCATTTATGTACTTATTGCAGAGTTTGAAACCCATAATACTTGTAAATCCTGCTAAATATAAATCCCAAATATTTTTTAACTTTCACATAAAAAGATAGAACTAAGGAACATTTTGGTTCTTTAGGTATTTAATTTTCCCAGTAAGTATCATGAGAAAATAATACTTTACTGACTTCTTTATAGACTGATATAAACTACAAAATGTCTAATCATACATATTTATCTGAAAAATAATGTTTTGATTTGACTCATTTATAGCAATTAGTGCATTATTTAGACAGCAATTATATCTTAATATATTAATAATAATTCATGATAATTAATATTAGCACCCTGTAACAAACACTGTTGTAATATTTCTGACTATTTCCTTCAAAGGAACAGAAACCTTACCAAACTCAACTGTATTAAAACAGTATGAGAGGAAATTCGGACTGCAGGGCTATAGCACAGTTAATAGATCCTTCTGCATATCTGCAGAATGACATAATACATCAACATACGATCCTTGTAAATAGCAAAATATCAATTGGCTGGAAAAGGTTTTACCACAACAAGGACATCGTGGAGGTCATTTGGTTTAAACTTAAAACTCTGTTTTGCCACTTGTCTCTTGCAGCTCTAGTGGCAGGATTTAGCTCTAAATACCACACTGAGTAAAAGAAAGATGATGACATGTCTGTGTCTTGAAGCAGGATGATAACAACATAGTCTATAGTCTATTTAGCCCTATACAGGCCTTCAAATTTCTCCAGGTGTGAATGTCCACCTAGGGGCCACCATAGCCCAGAGGTCACTCCTGCTCTCAACTTATAGAATCATCAAGGTTGGAAAAGAACCTTGAGATCATCAAATCAAAGCATAAACCTAACACTGCTAAACCCACCACTAAATCATGTCCCTAGCACCACATCTACATGTCTTCTAAATACCTCCAGTGGTGGTGGTGGTGTAATTCCCTGGGTAGCCTTTTCCTGTGCTTGACAGCCCTTTTGGTGAAGAAATTCCTCCTCATGTCCAATCTAAACATCCCCTGGCACAACTTGAGGCCATTTCCTCTTGTCCTATCACTTGTAATTTGGGAGAAAAGACTGATATCCACCTTGCTATAACCTCTTCTCAGGTAGTTGTAGACAGTCTCCCCTGAGCCTCCTTTTTTCCAAGCTAAACAACTGCACTTCCCTCAGCTGCTCCTCATAAGACTACTTCTCTAGACCCTGCACCAGCTTCCTCCATGCTATGTTGTTGCTGCCATCTGCCAAAACTTCTTGGTACAGGAGCTGGATGGGCTTTCTGGGGACTCCCACATTTGGGTCAGGGTGAAAAGCATAGGGCAGGAACATGCAGCCACTCATAGACAGGGCACGACCTCTTAACAGCACACTTTAGCTGAATTATTTTGCCACATCCTCATTATTCCCGGTGCACTGAATAGAGCCTAAGTAAGACTGCACTCTCTACATCACCAATTATCCCGTGGCTGACTAGGTGCTATTATAAAGACACCAAACCCCAAATTAGTCTTCTCATATTAGCTCAGGTGATTAAAAACAAACAAACAATAATAATAATAAAATATAAATAAAAAATGAGGGTGACAGTGCTCTAGGACATTTTGCACTGAACAGCAATTTATGTTCCCTCCCTCTCTCAAATTACAACCTTTTCTATGAAGATTGCCACTTTCTATACACAATTTAAGAAGCCAACAGCAGTGATTCTACATGACAATACCTCAAGGCAGGCCTTTTGATGGAAGATCCACACAGGCCTTTTCAAGCTCATCAAGAAAGCTAAAGCTGGCTTTAAAGCCCAACTGATCACTTGGGAGAGGCATCTGCCAGTTATACATATCTCTTTGAGAGGCCATCTGTCAGGTGTAGAATGCCAAATTTCTTTCTAGACCCAAAAGGGCACCGGCTAACCAACAAAAGAGAAATTGTGCTAACAGGATGTGTATCTGTGATCAGTTTAAGCTCATCAGTCCCACAGCTGCTGCGCCCAGGTCCTGACCCTCCCCTGGGCCAGCACTAGCCTTCACATCATCAGCCAGATCAGGGGTAGTAAGCCACTCCAGAAAAAAAAACGAACAAATAGTCAGTTTTAATGGTATTTATACTCCCAGACCCTAGTGCTAGCAGGAGGTAGGGAATAGGAAAACTGCCATTTCTATTTTGGATATGCTTGCTGCTCAGCAACAACTATATGATCTATTCTAAGTTCCAGAGGTGGAAACCCATCAATGTAAATTGTAAAATTTATATATCCTCCATGAGGACTAAGATTTCACTGTATGCACTGAAATGTTAAGGAGCAGGGAGCCATAAAATGAATTCCTAAAGATGAAAAGTAGGAAAGAGAAAAGACACCAAAGCTCCTAAATAAGAGAGGTGAGCTTGAATTTTTTAGGACCTGTTATGCTTGGTTGGTAGGGAAAAAAACATCTCTTTATTCACTGTTTATTCACTGTTTGGTTTTGCATTGCTGTCTACTGTCTTACTCTAAATTTGGTGTCAGTATGGTTTCAGAGCTCCTGTGGTAACCCATCTCTGAGCGTGCTGGGCAGCAACTCCATTTTACCATGTTCCAGGCACAGACCTATGCTCCTTATAAGTTTTCCATTCCCCATGGCAGCTGCCTTCCCTCCTTAAGACTCAGAAATATTTTAATTACAGCTTGCTGCTCACTCAGTCCAACTTTCCTTAATACTAGTAATCAAGCCATGCTGTCAAGGGATGCACATGCCAGATCAGGGGTGTGCAGTGAGGAGACAGCTCTGTTTGGAAGACAGGGGATGCTCAACTTGCTTCCTTGCAAATGCAAAATCCTCTGCACCGTGGGCCTCCTAAGATAAGAACAGGAGAGGGGATGTTGAGACACCAAAAGGCAGAATAATTAGTGATTGTCTCTGAGCCTTAGCTCAGCTTGCATGGCCTGTTGATAAGAACTCACTGTTAACAAGAGGGGCTACCAGAGATAGGATGGACCATACCAGTTCTGCCATTAGAAGCCTGCAACACATCAGCACTTTGAACCAAAGGTGAAAAGTACACTGCAAGGAAGACTGGCAGCCTTCCTCCCAAAGACCCCGGTCCACTAGGACCAGGCATCAGTGAGCAAAGCGCCAATGGGAGGAGACCTATGATAATGAGTTCCCAGAACTGATTACAATAATCCAACCCCGTATAATGAATATGTAGCCAACTCTATTGAATATGCATGATTTAGTGTAATAAATACCTGTTCACAGGACACCTCAGTGTGCAAGCTAGGAGGAATGACCCCCCTTGCACCCAGCACTGTATTAAACATACCTGCTTTATAACCTTTCACGGGTTGTAGAGTTTGTTTCTGCATGTCAGGTCTCAGCTCAATTTCACCATCCTGCACTGTGTTACAATATTATCCAGCCTCTGGCTTTTCAATTTGCACCTTGAACATACCAGCTACAAGTTGCAATATCGATGTCTGTGATCAAGTGCCTCTGCCGTCTGCAGTGGGAGGACTGTGCTGCATTGCTGTCTTAGAGCTGAGGAAGCTGAGAGAATGTCAAAACACACACACAGGGTTGGGCAGCAGCACTAATAAATCTGGCCCTCAGGACAGTGCATATAAATTATTAGGGGGGCTGAGTTCAAATTATTCAGACATGCAATTAATCCCTATCCTCAACCCACGAATGACCATAAAATAATAGGAAAATGGATCTTGAAGAGGTCCCATGGCAGCATCTAGTCCATTTGTCTTTCCTGGGATAGGAGTAACTACGTCTGTGTCATTTCTGGTATCTGTCTAATCTCTGCTTAAACACTTCCAATGACAGATCCCATCACCTTTCCCAGAAAATTGTTTCCTGGCTTCACTTTTTCCTTTTTCAGAAACCTCTTTTGAATGAATAATTTGAACTTGAGACTTTCACACTGCAAGTGGAAATCAGCAATTCTTCTCCTACTCACGAAAGGCAGGAAAACAAACCCATCTGTTCACCCCTGAAGGAGTCTTCCATTTACTCACCATACCCATCTTCAACCACCACTCTCCTCTACAAATAGAAGAGAGCATGAGGAATGAGGATCCCAGATAGCTCCTACCACAAAGAAAACTCATTAGATGTCCTTACATGACATATCGCAGTGTATTGTGTCTGACTGAGCTGGAGTTAATTTTCCCCACAGCAGCCCTCCCAGTGCTGTGCTTTGATCTGAGAGCTGGAAGGGTGCTGGTAACACACCCGTGTTGGGGCTACTGCTGGGCAGGGCTCGCACAGCACCAAGGCTGCTTTTCAACATTCCTCCTGCAGTGGGATGGGGTGGACAAGATCTTGGGACAGCTGACCCAAGCTGACCAAAGGGATATTCCATACCATCTGACATAAGCTCAATGATAAAAGCTAGGAAAGGATGAGGACGGGGGTGCAGCATCAGCTTCTTCTCCAGAGCAACTGCTACACATTTGGAACCCTGCTTCCTGAAAAGGGCCACACATCACCTGCTGATGGGAAGTAGAGAATAAATCTTTGTTTTCTTTTGCTTCCACACAAGACATTGCTTTGCTTTTTCATTAAACTGCTTTTGTCTAAGCCCATGAGTTTCATCTTATTTTCTTCTCCCCATTGCAGCTGAGAGGAGGGGTTGAAGTGATAAGAGCAGTTTGGTGGGCATCTGGTGCCCAGACCAGGTCAAACCACCACAAGCAGAAATGTAGGGAGATGAGCAATGACAACAATGGTAACTAGATGTCAAGGGAAAAAGGAGACCCCAATTAACATTCCACATTCCTTCTAGTACCCCGTTCCTTAGAGAGAAGTAGTCATCTGCTGGGACATTCTCTATTGTGCTACAGAGAAGCTGTGAGAGCTCAGCATCACGCCAGCTCTGTAAACCCATGCTCATAACACAGCTTACCTCGTCAAAATTATTCCTGCAAATTGCCAGCTGCAGAGGAGTTTAAAAGCTCCTTGTGAATCTGTACCCACCTCCCTCCCAATGACAACAGACTATTTCAAGTTCCCCTTGAAAATTATCAATACAATATAAAAGGTTGCTACAAAAGAAGGAGCAACAAGAAAGTTACACTTCAGTAATCCTCCTTCTCCAGAAGGACAAAGACACAGCATATATAAATAAACACATCTGTGCCACAAAATGCAAATGTTATGTGGCCGATTCTGTCATTATTAAGAGAATTTCCTCAAAGTCAGGACTAGTTTCAGTAATTAAAACCCATGTAACATTATCCATCTGCTTCAAAAATAAGCACAGCATTCTGCAGCTTATTTGACCTTGTGTGCAGAAAACCCACCCACCCCCACTTACTCTTCCATGGCGTGAGCAAAAACATCAATTTAGAAAGAGGAGTTGATTAATATTAAAAAGATGAAAATGGCTTGATGCTAAAAGCCTTTTTTTTTTTTCCTCAAAGGTTTAGCATTTTTATTTTGGATATTTGAATAACTTAGGTGGCAAATATAGCCAAAGAGAAGTAACTCATCTGTCTGTAAACTATATCCTCTAGGACTGAATTTTATACATAATTTTTATTCATTACAGCTCACATGGTGATTCATGGATAAAAGTGCCTACGTAGATGATTTGGTAAAGTTAACTGCACTTAAGGTTACTTGAATTTATTGATATGGACAGTGAAAATACTTGCACTTAGAAAGTGTCTCTAACATTGTAGTGCTCCTGACTGTTCAATATGAATTGATTTGGAACCTGATCTTGGCTTCTATAAGTTGCCTTTTCCTTGATTTATTTTAATACTGAGTGCATATTTCACAGATTTACTTATATATATCTTAGAGACAATATCAGTAATCTTTACATTAACAGTTTTCTGTCTTGTCTTTAAAAGGCTAGGATCCTCACTGGTCAGCATGCAGGGCACAAATACAAATGTAATACATGCAATAACAACACAGTGCAAGAGCTGACTACTAATGCCATAATCTCTGGGACAGTTACTCAAGCTTGTTGCTCATGGCGGCACAACCTTAGAATTAAATTATTCTTTCAGAGATTGAATAAACACTGAATATTACTCACTACTTGCAATGTATTAAACAGACTAAAATGCCATTAAATGCCATATTTATTTAGGGAGTAAAGTATTAGTCAAGTTCTATAATTATTCAAGTTTGAATATTAAAATGATGCTTAAAT
>VWZY01004362.1:24765-136578 GCA_013399075.1 Chloroceryle aenea
TTTTTTTAATTCTTTTTTATTCCTTTTTAAAAACATTACTGTTTTCCCTTCAGCATTTGTTTCCACTGGACTTTCATCCAGCTTGTCATATGTGTTGGCCTGGTAACAGCAGCCTTCTGCTGAAACAGATTATTGATTATTAATAAGATAATGTTAAAAGAACTGAACGGGGAGTGCCCACAAAAAAAAACTTAAACCAACATTTTACTTACCTAAAGATAAAATTCACTAATGAACTGGTAATTTACTATAAACATCTTGTGGTATGATGAGGACAGTATCTCATGGCAAATACTGAACAATTTCTGTAAAGCACGTGAGTAAAGGGACTCAGCAGTGCTGGGAGCTGGGCTTCAAAGTCCCAAGTTCAGCAAGGAAGGGAAGAAGCTTCCTTGTCTTTGCTGCAGTTGTGCCCAAGGACTTTGATAAACAAAGACCTGCTCTTTCTCCAGATTGAAGGAAATCAAGAAAAACATGCCCATGTGAGAAGTAGAGGGGAAAGCAATTTACTCAAAGACAGGTTCACTTAAGCCTTATCTATCTCAGTATCAGTGTTTCCAAATTCTGACCTCAGCCTTCACTCAAGCCTTCAAGCCTGCCAGTGACAGCTGGGCAAAATGGGGGTGCCAGACTGGCCACCCTGCTCAGCACTGTCAGGCTGGGTCATTCAGAGGAGATGCCAGCAAGATTACAGCCTCCCCATCTAGCCCTTGGCAGCAGTCCCCCCGAGGTGCGAGGGCACACACGTATAATGCTGGAGTGCCAGACTGTAAACCTCCAGCCACCTAGTGTTAAGAAACTTCCGTGGCAGTGAAGGATTACAGTTCAAAGTCTTAACTGTTTCCTCTGCTTTCTAACATGGCTAACACCACTGCTGACTGATAGCTCATGCTCCCTTTGTTTTTTCTGACTGATTTTTAATATAAAACATGTTACACCAGAGGATGGCACCAAGCTCATTAAAGTGTCCATATATTTCCCCTGAGTTTTTAAAGTACTCAACCAAGAACTTGATGTAACATCGTTACTAATGAAAGCCAACATCAGTTTCAGCAAATAACTAATAAATGCAAGTTTTTCAGTTCTTATCTTGTTGTATGCCTAATGGCTTGATACAGCACAACTCAGAATTCAGTTATACACTGAAAAAAAACCAGTGCAGCAGAATAATCTAGTAAAACGATAGCCATCCTCAGGAAGGAACACAACATCACACTTGAACAAGGTCAGAATTTAGACAAGCAACAGGAACAAGATGAGATTTATGAACTCCCATTTGTTAATTGATTGATCTGTTCAATGTCATATCTATACAGCTGTGGACCATTCTCAGGTTTTTCATCACTAAAATATTGCTACCAGTGTCTATGGGGAAGATGACCAGGCTGGTAACAATTCCTTGGACTCTTAATTATCATACTGAGCTGAGTTTACCCAGCATCTCAAGCAGAGAATATCCTACTAGGTTATGCATCACATCTACACACTTGCACCATGCTCTTTGTGCAGCGTAATGTAGGACATTGCTAAATACAAGGGCAGAATGGGGAAAAACCCTCAAACAAAGCTTCTATTGTAACCACAACTTTTGGCAATGCATTACACCTGTCAGAGACTTGCTTAGTAGCTTCTGCCTTTGATAACATGGAAGATTCTGTGGCACACGAAATTTTTCTTCAGCTTATATAGAGTGCAAGTACATCTTGTGAAAGACTGAAATAACAAGCAGAACAAAATAACCCTGCAGCCGTGTCTGTCTGTCCTTTGTCCTCATCCTGCCTTGATCAATGGATGCTCCTTAGGATTGAGTAGTCCGACTACCCTGTTATGCAAATCCAGTGTATGAAACTAAAATGCTACCCATTTTGTTATTCCAGAGCATGGCAAGCTTTACTTTGCAGCAGTTTGGTGTCTGCTGCAGAGGTCGTGTAGCTGCAGCAAGCACAGGGAAGGGAGCTAAGCCACTTTAGGAAAAAAACATTCCCATTATGAATCAGAGACGTTAATTGTGTGGGAGGTACCAAAACAAAATCCCTGGGTTTCCATAAAGTATAGATTCTTTCTATGTGAGTTCAAGGTCTCAAGTTAAAAATCCACTTCTGGCCTTAGTCCTGAGAAAGTAGGAACCACCACTTTCCCCATGGACCTTACCAGCTATCATCACTAAATAGGAAGTTTTTGGAGACAGCTCTCACATAGCAACAAAAGGATGAATATGACATCAGTTTCTGCATCCTAAATGTTTTTTCCCCACAATCCTGTGACCCTCAGAGATGATGTTAATCGAGTTTCAGAAGCATCTATACTGAATTCAGATGTATTCTATTTTTAGCCTAGTACACAATGATATAGAATCATACAATGGAAGGGACCTTAAAAATCATCTAGTTCTAACCTCCCTGCCACGGACAGGTACTCCTCCCACAAGGCTGGGTTGATTAAAGCTACATCCAGCCTGGCCTTGAACAATTCCAGGAATGAGGCATCCACAACATCTCTGGGCAACCTGTTCCAGTGTCTCACCACCATCACAGACGGTATCACAACTGCATTTTCTAATGGGGCCTTTTTTTACCTGCTCTTATAATTACACATAGCATAAAGCCTAAAGATTGTCCTCAGTCAGTCTCATTAAGGGACTGAAGCTGCTTTAGCACTGTCCTTACAGGCCGCTGGCTGACCCTGATGGAGCTCATATCTTATTTAGGTTCTGCTTTACCCAGTAAACTACATACTTCAGAGTAGGCATGTTAGTTTCCTAACAGAGGAGAAAGATTTCAAGAAAAACTAAACATTCCATTCCAAACAGACTTTCATTTTCCTTCTTCTCACTCCCTTGGGGAAGTGTTTGGGGGACCCAGGGGAAGCCCAGTGAATCTTTTCCAACCATGTTCCTCAAATGTAAACATTGTACTGAAAGCTTTTCCTGCCCTAAGATCAACAATAACAACATCCCACCCTGCCTAATAACACCAAGAACTCAATTTTTCCTCTCCTCTACAACCTGTGGTCCTTTTTCTCCCCAGTGTAGATTGTCAAAATGTTTGTTTCTTCTGCCCTCCAAACCCTTACTTCTTTTTCCGTATTTCTTCAGTAAGAGCTATGAGTCTGCTGAAATAACAACTACTAATTTCTCTCAAATATCTGTCATTTTCTTGGGTTAAACAAGCATTAATGAGAGACATACAAACGTGACATACAATAACTAAATTAAAAGTGGCAACAAAACAAAAAAGACTGCTAATCTTGCATTTGCCAAACTTCATCAACAAAATGCTAATTATAATTTTAAGCTATTCTTTTATTTGCTACAGAAGAAGAAAGTCTCGCACTGCAACGACAAAAATCAGAAACAGAAACCAACTGCATCAGTCTATGTCGCTGTGTTATCTGTCTTGTGGACAGAGGGACAGACTGGTCTCTAAACCTGCTTTCCCCTCAAGATTTATGAACCTGAGGATACCTTTTGCCAATCAAAGGTTCATTTGCTCTTTTTTTTTTCTCCCAAGTTCTACATTTAAAGATCATATTCTCATATTCATGAAAAAAAAAAACTAATTAAGAAAAACAAAACCAAAATGAAATAATAATTTTGAAAAAAACCTCAACTATCAATAAAATAGTTGAGATATTCTTGGCTCTTAGCTTGGAAGAAGGAGAAGCTGGAAAACCATGGTGGACATTAATTTTTGTCTCCACAGTGCATACCCCCCCTTGATGAAAATACATATATTAACTTATATTAGTATGTGTCAATTAATTAGACTATATTAAAAGAATACAATGGCAAAAGTCAGTCATAATATCCTTTCATGTTACTTGGCTGAGTTCAGCCTCATCAGATGTTAAAAATGTAACTTGTTAGCATGAAGATCTTAACTTTCATGAGCTAATAATTAGGAAAAAAGCGCCTTTCTTTCCCCTATCTTTTTGAAGTCCCTGAATGTTTGCTTGAAAGAAAGTGTAAGTTAAGATTATTTTTTCCTACTACAGAATTATCTTCCCATTTTACTTTGGTGTAACAGACTGCAGCAAGAGATGTCCCATGCCACAAGCCTAAGCATCAGCTCCTTTTTCTTCTACAGAACTCCCAAGTCTCATCTAAATCAGGGGAAGAATCTGAATAGGAACCTTCAAAACATTTAGTGAGCTTTGAATAGGATCCCACATTTCTGGCAAGCGTGGGACTGGATGGGGTAGGTTAGACTGTAGCAAGTCACAAAGCATACACCGGTCTGTGGCACAGCTATTTCTTGCAGTGGCCTTGAGGTCAAGCACCATCTCTCTGCCAGGTTCTGAGTGAAGACCAAAGGCTCTCCCCTTCTCCCAGCTCTGGGAAAGCTCCTTCTAACTGTATGGTGTATTTCATCACATGATTATCGGTGCCGATTGCGCATTGCACTGATAAGAATGACAATCAAAGTTCTGGATAAAGCATCTCCTGGCTCAGTACAGCTCTTTGAAAACACTGAATTGCCCCAGCACTTGTTTCAGACAGGAACTCCTCTTTGTTTTCAAAGGTGAAAGGAGACTGCTTTATATAAGGCAGTCTCTATTAATATGGGCCTGCATGGAAGAACAAAAGCCAATGATGCAATTACTCCTGCTTAGAATCTCAATTAGAAGCTTGGATTTAGCACCAGTATCCAGCTTTGAAAGTACTGGGAAATGAGAAAGAAGAGTTTATACAGTAGAAGGGATTTCTGAAAGTAAAAAAAAACCCTTTTCTTTACAGAAAGGGAGTCGTAATAGTCTTATAATTTAACAGCAAACCAAAAAGGATGGCAAGTTCTTTAAATATTCCATCAGGCAAAATGCAAAACATTTATAGTATTTTCTGTGTTTAAGCACACAAAAGAGATGTGAAACGCAGCTGCTACATGATAGCATCTGAGTCTTCTTGTGGAGGATATGAAGAACCCCCCAGTAGATTCATTGTAACACCGTTAAAAGCTCTTGAATATCAAAAGAGCTAGAAAAAAAAAGATTACAACATTTGGACCTTAGGTGGGGAAACCCATACATTTCAATTAGTGTTGTGCATATGAGAATCTCAGGAATTTCTGAGCTTCAGGATGCAACACAAATTTCCTCAATCATTTCACATAGATCACCAAGTGTCAGAGGAATCAATGAATGCAAGAGGGCAACCTTTTATTAAAAATCAGGATCTCAGCCTCTGTGCCTCTATTTCCCCACTGGTGGAAAAAAACTTCATCTAATTATAGGAAATTTGTACAAATTGTACACTTTCACAGTTAGAAGACAGTGCAAAAATTTGATTACCAGGTAAAATACTACATGCATTTATATAAAGAGGTAGGAAATCTGTAAAGCATGTCTTGTTTCTTTTTGTTTTGGTTTTGTTTTTTTTTAAAAAAGTCTTATTGCAAACAGAAATGTTTTCCATAGTATTTTATGTCTCATATGAATAAGATTAATGTGAGCTATAGGAACAGACTGGTTAAATTATGTCACCAAGTGTGCAGGGAGCTGAACAGATGGCAGCACCACGAATCACTAGTCCACACTTATCCAGATGATCTTTATCATTTCCATAACATTAGAAAATGGTTCACCTATGATTTACAATGTTCTGAGGATGAAGCAGAAAATTTCCTTTCTTTTTTCCCCTCTGGAATGGAAGACTATGGACTGAGCAGTTATCAGCATTATACTGTTAGTAGTTCTAAAAGGAAATCACAGAGATACTCAATTTCTGCTAATTTGTGGGCTTTCTTTTTTAACTAACACTTATTTCATAGAGAATATTTATTCATAACATACATGAACTGCATGCAGTCTGCTGGTAGCTGCCTTGGGTTATTTTATTTCTTTGTAGGGAGAGGCTTTTTGGATAAGATTATCTTAAACTGCTCATACATCTTAATCTTGCCCATAAAGAAGATTGGTTTAGGGCACAGTTTGCATGCCCAGACAAAACGCGCATGACAGCATTTATAGGGAGTCAATCCCTTACCCACAGCAGGCAAATTGTGGTTATTTTTGGATATTTTCATTTATACAATCATGAAACACACAGGTGATAAAAATACCTTGGTCATAGTGAGAAAAGATGGCTTCCTTCTTCCTCCTTATTTATCCCATGTATTCCAAAGCAAAGGAGAATGGTCTTAATGACAGGAGTTAGTAGTAGAGTACTTCCTTGCCTAGAGAGCAGAGCCTTTTCAGAAAAAAAATTGGTTTTATCACTGTTTCCACTAACAGCTAGAGAATGAGTTGCAATGCTGCACTTAACACACTGAAGACAAGGAAATGAGTTCCATTTTACTAAATGGAAGAGAGGAGCATGGAATCTGTGTTTAGGGTTCGCCTGGGGTTTTCTCCCTTTGACTTAGCATGCCAGTATGCAAATGATTATGCAGCAATATTTAGCAATTTTAGTAGCAATTTGGTTACAGTGAGACAAATCTATCCTAGATATGGTTCAGCTGAGATCAACAGTGATGCATTAGAAGTTAACTTTGGCTAAGGTCTAAAAACATACTATGCAGACAAAGAGGTCTTTGATGCCTCTTGATATCTAGCTGAGATCAGAAGAAGAAGAAGAAGAAGAAAAAAAAAAAAGCACCCAAAAAAACAGCACAGTACTTAAGGTCTCAGAAACTTGTCCCTCACACAAGCAATTAAAAAGAGCAAGTCAAATTAGGCCACAGACTGTAACAGAGATCTGGCACCAAGTAACATGCTCTTGTAGCCATCTATCTGTACTTTACAGATAAAACACTTCCCAGGGTAACTTTTGCAGTATAAGAAGGTTGGAAATATTGTTTGTGCTGCAGAACTTTATTCCAGTGCAAATCCTGCATTCAGTTTTTCAGTTACTGTGTGGTTTAATGTCCTTGAATCAGGGCACACACACAAAGCTGAGGGATGGTGACTTTTGTGCTGGAGGGTATAACCACTGCATTACCTGAATCTTATACAGGATTTTTTAACTTAGGTGAAGATGTAATACATGCCTGAGTTTGCCTTCAGGCTATTTTTCACTGAAGATGGACGTGTCTGGCCCAAGTAAGGCACAAAATTATTACAGCTACAAAATACACTGAAAGTCAATGATGCACAGGTAAGAAAGGAATACAGTGTTCCTGGGAGGTGATGCACGGAAAAGATGTTCAAGTACACAAGAGAACACATAGCTGCAGTTCTCCCTTTACTCCAACAGGACAGCAAGTGAGATCTGCAAGAGTCGTTTCTTGGATGAAAAAACCCACAACCTAGTGGTACCAACTCTGAATGCTTTTTTCCTTAGTAGCTCTTCTTAAAATACAAACACCAATCCTACTTACTTTACACAGAAGTGATCTTAGGGAAAAAACCCAGAAGCCTAATAAGCCATCAATCCAGAGACAAGCATACTCCTGTAAGGCCCAGATACAACTGCATAATGTTCATTATGTTCAGCAGGGAAGATGCTCTATTAGTGTTTTGATTGTTCTTTCCCCCATACCATGCCCCCCATACCTCAACTGCTGTCCTGCTTATCCACTCCCAGAAAAGCCATGCTGGAGCCACAGGTAATCCATCCATCTCCTCTGGGAGAAAAATCCTCTTCGTATAAGCCCCATGTGCTATCTCTAGCTGCCAGTCAGACACCCAGAGCACGGGAAACCTCCACTAGGACCACATTTATTGCAGTCAGTGCCCTCTGAAAACCCAGCCATGCACAAGGAAGACACATCTCTATTATCCCTTTTAAACCTCCATGTAGAACTACATCTTAAATCTGGCTGGATTTAAGAGAAGGGGTAGCACATGGTTTGGACTGAGTAACAATAATATGGGATAAATCATTTGTTTCAAAGGAAGTCTGAGGTCTCTTTCAAAAAGAATGAGGTATATAAATATAGAAAAAGGTTCACTCTTGGTAAATTATCTCTGCTATTCAAGGAATTTTCTATTCTTCATCTATTCTGCTTAACATAAAAAAAAAAAAAATCTTTAAATCAATGACATTTTTATTTTTCAGCAAAGCTTTTCACTCCAAGGTATGTGAAAATGCAAGGCATCAGTACAGCATGGACTGCCTGTTCAGCTGCCCACCTGCAAGAACAGGGTACCACCAGACACACAAGCAGAAGCTGCAGCATGGGACTAAAGGTGGGAGAGAGAAAGACTTCATATTACAGGTACACTTTGCTGAAGGGCCAAATTAGTGTTTAAGTGCTTGTTGTTTTCTGAAAGAAGTGAAAACTCTAAGAAAATACTAAATACATTTAAAAAAACTCTATTCCCAAAACAACTGAAAGTAAAATGTTTACATCACATACAATCTCTCTCAGACCGAATTATTCTTTTTCACCCTTGGTTGAACAGTCAAGGCTGTCCAATAAACCCCCATGCTATCAAGTGAAAATGAGAGCAAGAAAAAAGAAATCTAACTGGAGAAGAGCGTAGCTGAAAACACAGGTTCCATCTATGTATCCTTGAGAGGAAGTATCAATAAATCAGGTTTACAAGTTAACCCAAATCATGCTGTGATAATGAAAATTTCTAATGGACTACAAACAGGAGATGGAAAGCAGAAAGCCAGAGGAGGAGAAGGCACACGGGTTCACACCCCAACAGCCCCGAGTTACAATGCTTCAGTGATGGAAGTGACATGTGTTTATTTTACTGTTTTCACAACCCATTTTGCCACACCATTGAAAGACACCATTATAGAGCTTAAACTGTTTTTCAGCTGCAGCACTAGCTTTGAAAATAACTTGACCTTCCAGAACTCAGATGGGAATGGTGCTTAGAGCTGCCTCCACTACTTCAAGGAAAAACTAAGAAGAGTTTCCCTATGAAGTGCAGGACAGAAAAACCCATTAAACAAAAATGCTTAAATACATGTGACAAAAACTGACTGTGGTTTTATGTTTCAGTTATAAGACAAGCTTTCAAACACTGCAAGATAGTGCAGCTCATACCAGAATTTTACAGCAGTGGCTTACAGGAAAGAAATAGTCATGGCTAAATTTCCTTAAGTAGTGGCATGTAATAAAGGAGCTGGGCTGTTTTGTTTTTAATGTCCTGGGTTTGCTTACAGCCTCCAGGGAAAAGGTCAATGCAATATGATATGAAAAACACAATGATAATCCAGTCTTCACATTTGGTTCCTGATGGAAAGAAAGATTATTGTTAAAAATTCACTCTATGTTATTGTAATGATTTTAAATGAAATAACAACAGGGCTGAAAACAATCTCCAATAAATTTGCAACCTTTGGAAGCAAGGAGCTTTCTAGTTTTAGTCAAAGAACAAAATTTTTTCTAACTATCCTTCCTTTAAATAGATGATCATGGCTCTGCCTCAAGGCACAAAGTTACAGAAGCTGTAGCACTGATTATTCTGACTATGCAAAGAATCAATATGATATTTCTGAGTTCATCTAAGAAGAAAAAGGTAGCCTGTGTTAGGGGAACTTAGGAGTTTCAGTTTGTAACATGAACAGTTATTGGGTCTGAAAAGGAAACATGGTTCCTCAAAGTAAATGGGTATAAAAGAGTGATTAATCTACATAAATGTTGATGAAACTGAGCTGGTAGTTGGTTTGCCTTGCCTTTCTGATTGCAGCAGTGAGAAGCTGTCGTTATTTCTTTCCCTTGAAAATATTAACACAATTTCAGGTGGACTAACAATATAGTAGTATTTTTAAACTCTATTAGCAATTTAAGGTTCAATTTCACTTATAGCCCTTAAAGTGATTTATTTTATAACAGAGTTAAGCTCTGGTATGTAACTCCATCTCAAAAAATTTGGTAAGAAGACATTAAGTAGTCAGGTTAGGAGGAAAAATCACTCATAACTTCTACAGGTCAAGGACAGTAGCATTGAAAAACTCATAACTGGCTATTTAAAAGCATTTGCAATAGATAAAACCATAAACCAATGTAAAAATCTAATATGTGAAAGCTATCAAGGGACTGACTTCAAATCACCACTGACATTTATAGAGCACAGACAAACCAAGTTGTAGAAAAAACAGCTGTACCTCCTATCTTCCAAAAGAAAAATATTCTGTTGATGATTCAAAAATCTGCAATAAAATGAATGTAAAAACCACACTAATTACATAAGTCTACATCACAGCCATTTCTTACCTGTTTAAAAACTTACTGTGCAGAAAAATATTTACAAGAATTGCTGCCAAAACAAGGTGGGCACCTGTTCTACAAAGTCCCTATGAACCCATCTGAAAGTATCATCAATAAGCCTATCCATAGGCTTTCTTGGGTACCTCATATGCTTCTGCTTCAAAACATGCTTAGATGTATTTGTGTATTGGAACTTCTTTTCTATCATCTTGTAAAGTGGTCTGCGGATTCAGTCTTCCTTCCTCATTGCTTCTGAAGTCTTGGACAACAAACCAAGGCCATCCTTTTCTTCTCAGATTTTTGAAGCAAGCCAAAGCAGAGTGAGTTTATGAAAACTTGTTGCTGACTTGATAGAGGCCAAAATATTTCTTTTTTCCCTTTAATATATTCCTAATTGCTTGACAACTAACCCCCATCTATATCTATTTTCTTCCCTGTCTTAAGATCTCTGCATTCCTTATTTGAGATGGGCAGACAGTAGCTGCACATGAAATACCACTTCAGAGAAACTATTTGGAAAGAACCACTTTCCTTTCTCTACATTGACCAGAATTTTACCCTTGCCATTTTAATCACATACAGCTACTAAGCACAGAAACAGAATCTGGTATCTTCTCACTGCTGTCAAGTTGCCACTTCTTTTGGGAAAATGAGAGAAGAGGGAATATAAGCAACAAATGTAAGATACCCTGTATCATGAGCCAAAGCTCACAGTATTGCATTTATGAACAGTACTGCCTTTACATCTCATTTTCGTGACTAGGTGTGAAGGACTAATGGGAGATGGCCCACTTTTAACCCACTGTGCTCTGAAGCTGACACTGTAATGCCACAACCACTCTTCACACATAGTTCACATCCAGTATCAGAACAGACATCCTGAGCATTTCACTGAAGTGAAAATCACGTATCTATGATGATGCCTTCAAGGCACATTGGGATGAAAGAACCAACACACTGTGCTCCAGAAGGAGAGGAAAGGATACACAGGCAAAATAAACGAGCACTGAAGACAGAAAGTGCATTCATATCTAGTCCTACCTATTTGATGGGTTTTTTGGAACAATAACATCACAGAAGCAGACAAGCTCTGATTATGTATGAGCATCTGCACGTACACATCTAAAACATTTGCCAGCAAAAGTGCATTTCTCTCAATCCTGAAGCTTAAAAGTGGATTTGACCATCACAATGAAAGGGTGATAACACTGTCTGACCTCTGCCTGACTTGCTGCCCTCCTCCTGGATGCTGACTGGCTCTGACTGTTGAGGATAACTAAAAATAACTAGCTTGTCTCATATATTGTAATAAGGGCAAAGGGAGAAAAAGAGGTGGCATATTTGAGTTTCTTGCTGTTCACCCTCTTGTCATCTTCCTCTTATATTTTTCCCCTCGAGAACAGTTTCTTGCAGAAAGCACAATTAGCATAGATGATGGGAGCCAAGAACTTATTAATGATTTCATACCAGTGCCAAACTGGTAATGAGTTTCAGGTTTTGAGGCAGAAGAAGGAATTGAACAGGAGAACCTACTCCACAGAGGATGATACTTAAGGATGGCAACACACTGTCGCACAGAGCAGACTACAGTTTTGTAAATTGTAAGTCAAACGAGTCCAAATGAGAAGATATCAAGTCATAGAGCACAAAAATGTAAAGCCCAAAGATGCTTGTTTTTCTCATATTTTTCAGGGTTTAATAGTTTTTGTTTCTATGTGGCTTCTTCTTTTTTGTTCCCGGCTTGTTCAGTGGGATTTTTGCAAAGGAAATTTTTCTAGCTCCTAACTATTTTGAAAAAGTATTAGATGTGTCATAATCAGCCTCACTACAATTGCACCTCATAAATCATCTACCTCAGGGGTCAGGTCATCAGCAATTCTCTGTGCCCTGGTTTCTATCCCTAGGAAAAGGTAAATCTCATTTCCTAAATTACCTATTAAATCCCAGAAGAAAACATTACAAATGAATCAGTATTGATCAAAGGACAAGAAAAAATGCACTGAAAATAAATGTGGGTTTTGAACAAGTAAGAGCAGATGTGGAAGCTCAAGTACCTTGGCTGGTAATTACTGTCCACATGTGATCAGTGCCAAGAATTTTTCTCAAGGTCCAAGTACTAATCACAGCACCAGAACAACATCAGTCTTTCAGGGAAGTTTTAACTTTTTTTTTTTTTTAATATTGAAAACTCTTCAGGGTATTTTCAAAAATCAATTGGAATTAATTCGAACAGGGACAATAAGCTTATTGCCATTCATTGTTTAATATTCTTCATCAGTGTTGCATGTCACTAAAACTTAGGCTCTATTTGCTTATGCACTCACAGTGAGGACTTCCAGAAAAAATTTCTTCTTCTCCTTGTTATGCCTTTACATTATCTGGAAGATTGCTTAACTTTTGGACTCAAGCTCCAGAAAGTCTGGCAGCCACGGTGTTCTTCCCTTCCCACTTACAATGTAGTCACAAAGTACAAGCCAGCACAGCCCCTGGGCTTCTGCTCCTAAAAGTCCAGATCACATTGCAAGGATTCTGTAAAAACTGGCAATGCAGCTAATCCTAGCACTGCCAAAAAACATCTTACAACACACCACTTGAATAGACAAAAGCCCAAGTTATTCTTAACCAGCAAATTAATACTGAAGAGAGTGAGTCAGCACAATCAGTTCTTATGAGGCCTTCCTCATCTAGAAACAAAAACAAGTCAGCAAAGATATATTTTTTTTAAAAAGTAGAGGCTGCACAAAACAAACATTTTCTCAGTTCAGAGAACTGTTAGGCCAATACCCTGCCCCTGGCAGCAGCCATTCTCAGATGGGTAATACCAGGGAAACAGAAGTAGTTATATGACAATGCTTTGTGCACCATCCCCCCGCAGCCCCTCGTATCAGGGGGTTGAGGAACTCTGAGTTGGGAGAGGAGTCTGGATCTTCAGGTATAAGCAGCACTGATGGCCCCATCCTCCATGAAATCTGTCTCCTCTTTAAAGTGAGTCACCACAGCCGTCCTTCCAGCAACTATACCTTGTACAGGAGTATACATGAAGGGCTTTGAAACACTACCTCAGGGTGATTATTTCATGAATCTTCTGTAAGAACAAGCACCCTCAGATACTGATTTGATTAATTAGCACCTAGAGATTACAGAGCATGCTGAAAGTACACCCCCTTTGTTTTCTATTTAAAACCCTGCAAAGGACCCTTTGTGAAGAAGCAGCTGGGAATTTGAGTGTTTATAAGAAGACACTCTCTATTGTGCTGATTTTGGCTGGGATAAAGTTAATTTTCTTCATAGTAGCTGGTATAGGGTTATGTTTTGGATTTGTGCTGGAAACAGCATTGATAACGCAGAGTTGTTCTAGTTACTGCTGAGCAGTGCTTATATAAAAGGGCTAATAGCTCTGGTCATCCCCCAGTTGATACACAGAAATTTTACCAATATATCTTTTCCCTTGTTTGTTTTTTGTTGTTGTTGTTTTGTTTTGGTTTTTGTTTGTTTGGGTTTTTGTGTGTGTGTGTTTTTGTTTGACTGTTTGTTTTTTTGTTTTGTTGTTGTTTTTTTTTAATTGTGTTATATAGTAACCTTACTTGTATTCTTTTCTTAGCCTTACTTGCATAGTTTAGTCACCTGTAGGGTAGAGTTGATAATGAGATGTTTCAAAACATGCAACTTCTTGCCTGGCAAAGATTAAACAGGTTCATTACGCTTCCTGAGTATTCCTGATAACAGGGACTCAAGAAGAGGATGCCAGTGTTAAGATAAGCACCTGTAAAGTAATTTAAAATTACCTTCTTGAAGCATTCCAGGGCCAAAGGATGGATGAGCTAACTCCATGACCATGTATGGGCAAAGGGAACCCAAAGTTCAACTAGCAGACAGTGTGAGGAAGACTATGAATGACCACCAGACGGGGGAAAAGACCCTAACCCTATTTTTTTATTACACATGCTCTCACTATGTAAATTAATTCCAGCAATCCATTAGCATAAGACTGCCCTTTCCAAGAAATCAGATGAGTATGTACTTTTTTTTTTCTGGTTATGAGCTGGTGTGTTTTGCTAATTCGTTGGAGCACTTGTAGTGGAACAATCCCCAGTGCTGCCCAGAGCTGCAATTAAAAAACGCCTGCTTAATAAGAACTCCATTGTTATTGGGTATTTACCTCTGAATCACTACCCAGCCACACCTGGCCTCCCACCTCAGTGTGGTGCATTGGAAAGCAAGGAGGTTTAGAAACTCTGAATTTTGTTTCATACGTAGAGTTCAGGCCTTTTCTGCTCCTCACCCCACCTTACCAGTGAGTAGGCTGGGGGTGCACAAGAAGTTAGGAGGGGACAGAGCTGGGACAGCTGACCCCAACTGACCAAGGGGATATTCCAGACCATATGACATCCTGCTCAGCATATAAAGCTGGGGGAAGAAGGATGTTCAGAGTGATAGAGCTTGTCTTCCCAAGTAACTACTGTGTGTGATAAAGCCCAGCTTCCCTGGAGATGGCTGAACACCTGCCTGCTGATTGGAAGTGGTGAATTAAATCCTTGTTTTGCTTTACTTGTGCATGCAGCTTTTGCTTTACCTGTTAAATAAACTGTATTTATCTCAGCCCATATTGGTTTTACCCTTCTGAATTTCTCCCCATCCCACTGGGGAGGGAAGCGTGCAAGTGGCTGTGTGGTGCTTAGTTGCTGGCTGGGGTTAAACCATAAAACCCATTTATGCAACAGTCCCTTGGTTATGCTTCATTATCCTGCCTGGCCTTTCTTTGACCTCCCTAGTGTGCATTGTTTGATTCTGTTATTCACAGCAGAGCTAAATGCCTAAACCTTGCCAAAGAAAACAAGTGTCATGCATGTGTCAGATCACAAGTTTGCACCCCAAGTCATTGTGATGGCATCATTAACAGGGAACACAACCAAGAAAAGCTGCTTTTGGTAGCTTACAGGTAATATTTGAAGGCAAGAACAGCAGAATAAGGAGCTGAAGATTACCCTGAGAAAACAGTAGCACAACATGAGTTAGAAAAGTCAGTAAAGCTACACTGTGTCACAACAATAACCTCAAAGATTCTGTTTTGCAGCTTTTGCAGCTTGTAGGGCTAGGAGCGGCTTGAAGTTTGTGCAACAAGTAAGAGATGAACCAAACATNCAAAACGTGTTTAACCCATACTGTTGATATCCCTATTCTATTATAGCTGTTGTTTATAAGGAGCATGTGCTTAGAAATGCCATCATTTTATGAGCAATTACAGGATTAGAGCAATTTAGAGTTATCAACCATATTTCAGGAACCAAAAGGGTGAATCTTACGTGGACATTTTTGGTTTTACCTGCAGGAGCAAGGGGTTTGTTGATCAGTGTGTGAAACAAGAAACACCAGACAATGTTAGCTGGTACCTAACTAGTAGATGCAGTTGAAAGGTTTATAATTAAACTTTTAGCTATTAATACGGACACTCAGAAGCAGTCTACGCTGGACAGGTCTTGCTGCCTCTACTCCAAACTCTTGCTTTGACAGACAGACAGAATCAGCTACTAGTATATCTATCCCTTTCACTGCATCATGAGATTGGTAGGATTACAAGTCACAGCTTGTTTTATTTTTTCTGTCTTCAAGACATAAAGAAAGCCATTTTGTTTCTTTTCAGAAGTAAAGTTCTGTGAACTGGGAAAGCAAGTGCACAGGGCAGAGAAAACGATCTGCAAAGCCAGGTTTTACACTTTCTTCAGTGTGGTCTGCTGCTATCTTTCCCCATTGCGAGCTGGTGATGACAACAGTCAACAAACCCATCTGCCTGCTAGGAGAGACTCTGAAGTGGACCTTGGTCCACATCAGGATGAAGGCACTTGTACAGGAAATAGTGAAACTGATATGAATACACTATGAAATGTATGTGCGTCAGAAAAACAAGGGTTAAAGGAACAGCATTATAGTGACAGCAGTCAATCCAGTGATGGCCTACTGATGGCTTTCAGTTACAAACATGCACTGCTGATTTTGAAGAGACCATGTCAAGAGGACAAGAATTCAGAGCAAGGATGGGGTCATTCTCCACTGTGTTCTGCCTAAAGACCTCAGAGTTCCTACAGCTCTCTCCAGTCTGGATAGGGCCCAGACAAGTAAGTGTCTTCACAGGTAAAGCATTAACACCTAACTGCTTACAGAAACTGGTTAACGTGTCTCATCTGGACCTCTTTCAAAACAAGTATATACAGGAGTTTTGTTTGAAGCAGGTCAGCAACATCTGATAAAGCTTCCCATGTTACAGAACACAATGTTATTATTCAGTTATTAGGATTAAGGTCAATCTGAAAGCAAAAGGAAACAATACATTTTTAGCAAACATTTCAGCCCCTCAAGACAAAAACCCTACCCATAAGCACTGACAGTGATGTAGGGAGATAAATTTACAAGGTGGCTAGGCACCAACAAGCTAGAAAATCTCCCTTCAGCAGACATTTCTAAAAACAGGAGATAGAAAAGAAAAACACCTCTCAGTGGGCAAAGTAACAAATTTATATTCTAAGCCTAATTTAGAGCTGTTTGTAGTCAGCTGAAGGAACTTCCAAAACAAAGGAATGTAAATAAAGTCAATTAGACTGCCTATGCTAATACTACCCTAAAGTGTGATGAGAGAGCTCTCCTGACAGGAGGAACAGTTCTGCCATCTCTCTATCACATCTCAGATGCACCTGGTTTCTCAGGCAGCTGTGTCCCCCACAGTCATCTCTGTAGGCTGCTCTGGCATCACATTCCTACAGCATCTTTTCAAAAAGTAGCACTTGCATGAAGGTACGTTAAGATGAAGACACCATTACTCATGGCCACAATGAATTCTTCACCACATTTCCTTACTTATTCTCTAGCAATGAAGCCATTACTGCAAGTATAAGTACAAGCATAATATTAGTAAAAATAAAAATACATTTATAATTCAGGCTTCATTTAATCAATATCAATGCCAAAAGAAACTTGCATTTTTCAGTAGATTGCATGGGACAAGTCTGTTGATGTGACCACTGGGAAGCACAGGAAAACACCACAAGGGAGCAGGCATGATCATGGAAGGATGTTGCAAGCATTGTCACAGTCAACCCTATAGTCACTTAAATAGCTTCACTGTCTAGGATAAACATCAAAGTGCAATCACAGGTTTCCTATTCTGTGTGTGAAGAAACTCTGACAGCTATGAGGGAAAGCAGGCTAATAATGTTGAAGAGAGTTTGCTGCTCTCTAAGAGAGCAGTGTGACTATGGCCACACCACTAAAAGGTGCTTCCTGCAGTATACAGTCCCTAACTGTGACTCCTCACTCAGACTTATCTTTTCCATCTTCATAGAGAGTTGGAGAAAGTTACCTCACTCACTGTAATGAGTTACTTTACTCATTGTTACCTCACTGCAGCTACCTCCCTCCAAGAGGTCAGTAATCAACCACTAGCCATGGGAGATCCAGGACAAAGACCATGCTTTGAGGGATGAAGACAGCCTTTGCTGAGGGTTGTCACCTCACAGAGGAGAGGCTGGGGCTCTGGCCTCAGTCCCAATTAAGTATTTCTTATTAAACATTAATTGAAATAGGGACTAGAACTAGTTCCCTATTCCCAGCTGAGTGGCTTAGTCTTCAAACTGCAGTCATTCTTAGGAACTTGCTCACTCTTGCTCTTGTGACCCACAAAATACTATCCCCCAACAATGCAGAACAGCTTCATTTGAAGAAATGAAGAGCCTGCCAACACACCTCTAGGGCACTTTCTTCAGAGTGACAAGTATATTCATAATCCCTCAAGCAGAGAAGAAATTGGAGCCCCAAAACATGTCACAGTCACAGAACCAGAGTGCAGAAGGACATCACTAGGTGATGAGGTCAGCCTGGCAAATATCTTGGAGGATCCCAGTAGCACCTACAGCAGCACTCAATATCCAGACTAATAGACCTCCATCTGAACCTGAGTCTGCATCTGGAAACATGGGCAGAAAATCTTACAGATGGAAACTCAGGCACCTAACGACTACGGGAGGCTCCAGGAGTAAATGACAACTGAATGTATCAAGAATCTCAATCTAGACCTGACTACATCCTACATTAAACAGGAAACACTATGTACCCAAATCCTATTAGAGTTCAACCCTGGAGCAACAAAAGAAGCAGCTGAAATTGGTTTGGGTATTAACTAGATATGCATTAACTTTTACAGTTTCTAGGCTTTACTCTGAATTGTCAAAAATGAGAAAACTCTCATTCTTCAGACTGCAGAATTATAATTCCTAAGTAGAATATAGAAAATTTGGAAACTTTGAAGGTATATTTAGTAAAGAAATATCAATTGTTAATATTTTTCTTTTAGGTAGAAGTCAGCTTCAATATAATGTCTGCACATTTTTTCCATTTCTCATGTACTTTCAGAATGCAGGTGTGGCTACTTAGCATGAGGTTACATTTCTGAAATGGCTATAGCTAGCAAAAGACACTTATATACCCAGCACGAGCGCTCACACTTTGCATCATACACAAGTTCCCCTCAAAAAAAGTCCAGGCTATCACAATCATAATACATTTCCTGATTAGTGTGAAGTATAGGATCTTTGTACTGCTCAAGTGAATAAAATTCTAATTATTGATTTCAAGGGCAGTGAGGATACACAAATTCATCCTTTTTTCTTTTTCCCCACCTGGCCTCAACATATAATGCCTTACTCCCCACCTAACTTCCCACTGCCCTCATCCCTGCTTTTGCCCTCCAGAAGCCCAGGTGTGTGCTGTTGCATGGCCCAGTAACACTGCTCTCACATAAACATCCCTGTTCATCTCTCCTGGACTGCAGGCAGCAATTTCTTTCTGCAATCCCAGCAGTTGCTGCAGTGACATTTAGTAACACAAACTACAAATGTTAACCTTTTGCTTCCTGACTTGATGTTATTCCTCCTGCTTTTCACTTTTGTTGGGGAGAGCTGACCCATACCTGCCATCCTCTTCAGACACAAAAGCATTCACCTACCCACCTCACACAACTCCTAATCCTAGTCTCATAACAGCTACAAAACTCAAACTGTAGCGACATATTCAACTCAATTTTCTAGTTTCATCTCATTCTCCTCTTTCCTTCATGCTCTTTACTCTCCAGTTGCCACCTGTTTTGAGTAAGATGCCCAGCTCCAAGGTATTCAACCTTCTCATAAAGGAGTGTGATCTCATCACAAGAACTTTCCACTCCAACTTCTGAGCTGTGTCATCTGTGCTTGCATAACCATCTCTGTCAGATACCAACTTCTCAAGGTAGTGATTTCATCTTATCTCTAAAGTGCTTATGGTTACCACAAGGAAAGATTTTTCAGTGGCACAAATGGAAGAAGCAGTAACTCATCTTCCAACTATAATTAAACACAGTGTTTTTAAATAGGAAAAAACAAAAAACAAATGGCAGAGAATTAGAAAATTATAAGAGACTGCATTTTTAAAACATGTTTTAAAACTATTTCTTTAACATTATTATAAAGGCAGGCAATTGATACACAGATAGAAAAGGTTAAATGAGCTAATAACCCTACTTATCTCTCCACACTGAGAGGTCATCTGCCATCAACTGTGTGATGCATAACATACAGATTTTATACAGCTAGTCTCTGACTGCTGATCTTTTTGTCCTCAGTTTTAAAGTCAGTATATTTTTTGTTGTTGTTACAATTACAGCAGTTTTAAGAATCTCCAAATAACCTTCTATATTCCATGTGACATCTTGGTGGAAGAATGAAAAGGCCTACCTACTTTCCAAAATGTACATTATATTTAGTTAGGTGATAGTTAATATTCCTATCCAAAACTCTTTTCATTTTTAATAATAATTTCAGTAATAATTGTAATCTAACAGCATTTAATTATTTTATTATATAAAAAATAATGCTCTTGGTGTGTTTTACTCTTTTGAATATTTTAACATGAATCTAGAAAAACATTTGTGTACAGAAATTCAGGGTTCATCCTTCACCATCAGGGTTAGACAAATGCTCATATTCTTCAGAAATACTTCTTTTCTTTTGAAAAGCACTGAAATCAGTTTATTTGCTTTCCCAGACTGAGATGCATTTTCTCCAGAGACCTGAGCCTGATACATTTCTTTTCATAGCAAATGGGATCCAGGTCAAGCTGTCCTGCAGACATCAGCTGTGACTATTTGACAGATAGTTCCAAAAAGGCATGAATCTTTAAACCTTGGGGCTATGGAATTCCCAAGATTCCTAAAAGCCATCAGCATTCATGGAAGTGTATTCTGACAGTTCACAAGATGCTCATACACATTCATGAGACTACAGATTTCTGTGAAAATTCGGAAAGCGGAACATATTTGGAAGAGAATTGACACAACAGAGTGGAGAAGCACTGACTGTGTCATTTAGGGATGTGAAACCAGTAACAGGGGGTAACTTTTTGAAAACCTATCATTCTTTAGTATCACGGGGGCTGAGTTCATGGATGAAGTACCATAAATTTCTGTCACCTATACAAAAATGCCACTTCCAGAGCACAGCAGTTTTTCAAATCTCTTATATTAGGGGGGAAAGTGAAAGGAGTGATTATTTGTTTAGATTATAAGATGTCATAGTAAGGTTTAAAAAAAACCCCAAAACCTATAAAGCATATTCCCTTAGGGGGTGGAGAATAGTGGCACAGACAGGAAGAGACAGCATACAGCCAGGTAACTTACATCTAGAATCTTCTTACATCTAGAATCTTATCTTTACATCACTCAGTACACTTGTACACATAAAGACCATCCTTTTTTTCTTCCATTTTTTTCTCTAAATAGATTTTCAAATACACTGCTTAAAGAGACATTACTTTCACACAGTAGCAATCTGCCTGTGGCAACTTCAAATGCCTGTCTTCACCCCACAATGTACTAGACATTTCCCCCTCCACACCTTTGTGGTTGTCATGATTTGGAGTAAGTTAAGCCTGCCTTTTCCTATTAGCAGTACCCAGAACCAAGCAGACAAAGTCCATAAACACTTAGAGGAGAAGGGCATCTTATTCTTGCAGGCACTTGAACATGGCAGCCTTAGGCTTTATGTGTTTGGACCAAAGTATGGTGAGCTGGGTACAAGAGTAAGACTCTTATGAGCACAAGTGTAATTCAGTGTGACGAGATCCCTAAGAGTCTGAGGTAGGTATCAATCTCCCTCTGTCTTTTATTGTATCCAAGTAATTAATGATAATAATATGTGGTGTAAACTTGATAATGAACTGACTGTTCTAATCCCATTTATGTTTAAATACACTGACTGTAGTTCCACAAAATAAAAGTTCAACATAATCAAGGACTTCATACTCAGTGCCCAACATCATCTTAATAATAACAATCAGTTTATCAAACTTATTTTTATTCTAGTAACTTGTTTTCCTGCACATTAATTAACTACTAGGTCTTGTTTCGGTTTAGCATTAGAACAGAAAATAGTTGCAGCTGGTCTCACACTAGGGGTTACTATTATCTCCCAAAGAAATGAGGACAATCAATATTCTAGGGAGGACAGGTACTGAAACTGCCTACTGAATAACTTACGGATCAATAATCATGATGGAAAATGGAAGGCAGATTTGCATTTGAAGGAATCCCAAGGAGACCCCAGAGGAAGGAATCGAGTACAAAGACAAAGGTGTATTTTCAGTAGCTTAGTTGTTCATTTGTGACTGAACACCCCTCATCAAGATCTGCAAGCTTGAACCAAACAGTAAAGTAGGTGTGTCAGCAGCTGGTTGCCTGCTACCAAAAGATTTTAGGATATAATTTTAGGATTAGTAGATATAAACTTGATTTATTTTTTTTTTTGTTACCCCCTGTAACAGCAATTGCAATCATATGTTTTAACTGGAACCTGTGAATTAATAGCATATATTTCTCACTGAAACCTGCTTTGTATTATGGGCAAGTTCAGTGCAACCATTAAAGAAGAATGTTCAATGGGAGTAAAATACCCGGCCCCAGGGACACTCTGTCACAGGGTTTCTATAGGTCATTCTACTCAGCTATAGAAATTACGATGATCTTTGTTAATTTAAATTCACATGAAAGAATCACTTTTCCAGAATCACCCAAGAAAGATCTCTTTCAGCAGCTGGACAGTGGGGAAAGCCCCTGCTTTTGAGCATTCCTGGGGAAAGGAGGGAAGAACTGGGGATAATTCTAAGTGCTGCCTTCCCCTGCATGTAGCTGCTATGCTTATAAAAGGAAATCTGTAGAGGTTCTGAGAGAAATGGTAGCACTGGTGTGCACGTGTGTGTGAAAGCACTGTAAGAAATGGCAGAGGGATAAAAGAAAAGTGTGCATTGAAGACACCCCAATGAATAGGCCATCAAGATCATAGGAGATTCATGTGCAACTTCTCAGACATTCACATTGAAAAACTAGCCTGCACCCAGGGAAGGTCACTAGAGAGTAATGAACAGACCAGCAGTGTTGCAGGGGGACTCATAGGAGCGGAAGGAGACAAGGAGACAAAAGTTTTCAATAAAGGTCAACTCCTTGGGGGCACTAAAAGCACATCCAAAGCATATGGTCACAAATCTATGAGAAACCCAGGATAGGTGATTGTCCTGGTTCTAAGGGGCCGCCCTGACCCTAAACCGTGACAGCCATTAGGTATTGCTAGTTAGTATTCCTTATCCTCCATTTGACCATAATGAATGCTGGCCAGAGTGGTGGAATGCACACATCTTAGCAAGTCTTAGATGTGTATGTCTAAGGGTCTAAGAAAGTAAGCAAAAGCCAATTTGTTAGCAAAGCTGAAGGAAACTGAGTCACCTTCCCCTCATGAATGGTCTTGTGTTGAACTTTGCTATGCGAGTTGTGCAAACTAATCATCAGTATGGAAAAAAATAGATTAGTAAAAACATACCAGTCCTCCACTAACTGGATTATATAAACAATAGTAAGTAATAAAAACCTCTTTTATCTAAACTTTTAGATTTCAAAGAAAAAAATAACAAGTTATTAAATATTACTAAATTTGCTATCAAAATTCATCAATAACCACTGTGTCCCATATGGCCAGTAACTACATCTGGCTTCCTCAATGCTAGCCATTTTCTAAATACAAGCATGCATTTTAATTTTCTTCTACATTGGAAGAAAACTGGTGAAAGCTTTACCTAATTCTAGTCAATGCAGAGTGCCAGAGAAATTATGTGAATGTTAAGAGAGGAGTTACACGAATATGAGAAATGTGCAGAAAATATATTGATGTAAAACTCATTTATACATAGGCCCTATAAAATGCAACACAAAATGCTAGGAGTCCTTTGGAAAGTATAGCTTCCTGAATTGAGTTTTATTACATTTGCAGGATTTTTATGTTGTTGATTAAAAATAGTTTAAAATCACTTTTTTTCCTTTCTCTGTTATAGCCCTCACAGGCAAGGTAGTTTCTGGGATGAGCATTTATACTTCTTGTAGTATATTCATGACTCAGAGTCATGCCATCCTTGATACTCCAAGAAAATTAAGCCACTTGCTTCCTACACAACCCCCATTTACCTCTTTCAAGTCTTGGACAATAGCTGTGAGTCTCTCATTCTCTGCCTGAACGTTGGTGACCACTGCCCTGCTCTGCTTCAGCTCATTCTGCATCTCCAAGATCTTCCCGAGGTAATAAGCTTCTTTTGATGCAGACTCCTGGAGAAGAGTCTCTTCACGTGTTTCACCATCTTCAGCCACTTTGCGGTGAATCGAGAAGGACTGTCCAAATGCCTGCAAGAGAAAAAATAATGCATAGTATTGGTTTTGGTATTCAGCATCATTCTGTCTACTGAAGCCCTGGAAAAATTATCCACAAGAGTGAGCAGCTGCATAGCCAGAAGGAATGAAATAGATCGGAGAGTCCCAAATTCTGACCTAATACTGCCTTAGCAGCTTCCTAGCAGCTCAGGGCCACCATCTCATTTAGATGAAATGAAGCATCTTGAAGCTGTTCTCATTTAAAGTATGGATTTATGGCCCCTGTCCAGGCAACCTCTGCTGAGATCAAGATGGTGCTCTGCTAACTAGCCATTAATTAGTGCCCGTGTTTAACTCTCCTGCATGAGGCCAGCTGATAATTTGTCAATTCCTTTCTTCTCTGGTTCTGCAAAATAAATGTGTGGTTTGTTTTATTTCAAAGAGCATAAATAGCTGACAAATATTTCTAAATTGCCTTCCATTTTCAACATTATTTTTATTATAGGAGCTGACTTCATGGTATAGAAAAAAGATCCCATAACTTGAAAGAAAGATAGGTGAACTGAATATCAAGCAATGGCAATCTATATTGGTGGTAAGCTGAATACGAAGTTTGACAGCCCCTTCACTTCATTTGTACTCAGTGTTTTCTGCTTCTACTGAAAAGAAGTAACATTTAAGTATTCTAGAAGTTTCTAAATAATTATAGGTAATTTTTAGCCCTTCTCTTCCTCTTGTTACTGTCTTAGAGGGATCAGTTTAAGGTGGCAGTATTTCTCAGGGATTATGTGATGTTATATTGCACAGCTCTGAAGTAACCTGGAGGTAAGCAGAAGTACAAGCCACAGTAGTATAAGTGACAGAGATATCTTTTTTCTGTGAACTACTGAGGGGAAAAATGCAATAGTATAATAGTATAAAAATGTAATACCACAAAAAAAAATAAAAAAAGAAAATAAACTGTAATAAATTAATAGAATTGAAATAAAAGCAAAACCTGTTATGTTTGTACTACCTTTGAAAACAGACATTTGTTTGAAAATGACATGGCCTAATTCTGGAAAATACCAGAAGGCGGCCTCTAATGTAATGAATATATGAGAGATGATAACTTTGTCATATATCTTAATTTAACGAGAGGATGTTTGAAAGACCAGGATTTATTTTTTTTCCCCCTAATATAGAAGAGAAATACATAAGCCATGGTTACGCGTTTTCCTTCCATAGGGATTTCTCCCCAGTAGCCTAACTTCTACCCAGTTCTATGAAACCCCAAAGCAGAGTATACACATTTGTACCCACTGCAAGCAGTGGCCTCCTTTGCCTTCCCATTGATAAGAACTACTTGCCAAATGAGATCCGTTGTTTTACTGCTGCTATTTATACACTTCCAGAACACATTCTAAGTTTTACTGGCACTAGAATGAAACAGCACCTTAGAAACTTCAAAGCAAAACCCTATTAAAAAACTTTTTAGCTCTTAAGTCTACTTGACTTAGAGAATCCTGTGAACTCAGCATTAAAGGATTCTAAAAATATTCAATAATGTATTAACTCAGCTGTCTTCTCAGAAGACTGCAAGTTACCAAAATAGCAAGCATCAGCAGCTTGCTGAACAGGGCTTTCCAAATAACAAGGAATTCAATTTAATGAAACTGTTAAGCACTGATTCAGTCACCATATCTGTGAAGCTAAGACAACTGTTTCAGGAACTCTGATAATAAATTATATCTTCTCTACATCCTTATATTCAATGGCTCACTGTTCCTAATTTAGACTGAGCAAAAAGCACCAGTCTAATAAAGACCCCACAAAACAAATGTAAAGGCCATGTATCCAGGGAAAGAAAAAAATAATAATTCAGATCACAGCAGAACAGTAGGTAGGACTGATGGGACTGGAGAAACAAAGAGATGGGAGCTGAATCCCTCTCTACCACAGAGCTATAGTTAAAGCACTATGGGCAAATACCAGTGCACACCAGTGATGGCCTTCTAGGTACATACTGTATTTTCCTCCAATGTACTTTGAGCATGCATTTTAGCATGTGTGATGTTTGAGAATGTCCATGAATACAGATTTTGAGGAGTGTGCATGGCATGACAGAAAATCACTACGTATTTCACATTTTCTTATACCCATGACTACAAAAAATGACAGAGAAAATAATTTAAGCATTCTCTTCTTATGAAGAAGGCGGCTTAGAGGTGACCTCATCACTCTCTTCAACTACCTGAAGGGAAGTTATAGCCAGGTGGGGGTTGGTCTCTTCTCCCAGGCAACCAACAACAGGACAAGGGGACATGGGCTCAAGCTCTGCCAGGGGAAGTTTAGGTTAGATGTTAGGAAGAAATTCTTGACAGAGAGGGTAATCAGGCATTGGAACGGCCTGCCCAGAGAGGTGGTGGATTCACCATCCCTGGAGGTTTTTCAAAAGAGATTGGACATGGCCCTTAGTGCCATGATATAGTAATTGGAGCTGGATCAGGGGTTGGACTTGATGATCTTGGAGGTCTTTTCCAACCCAATCTATTCTATGATTCTATGAAATCAAATTTGAGCATTCCAGTATGTTTCACTATTTAATTTATTAAACTGCTATCAATATGTTAAAAATCAGGGGAAAGAAAGAAAGGAAGCATAGTTCTCTTTCCATATCAGTAGAAATTATACAGATCCATGCAACAAGGAGAGGAACACAAGATGTCTTTTAAATAAAAAGAAAGCAAAATGTCCTGCTTCTGTATAGAACAGCAAAAAGCTTACATTTTCTAGATATACCCACTTAAGTCATTCCATAACATTGATCACTTTTGAATTAAGAAAAATATTGATATCCAAATATTTTTCTATTCTGATTTTATATTTTAATAATTTGCTCAATATGTTTACTTTTTATAACACCTTAGAAACCTTGCTATGATATAAATATTTCAATTAACTATGCTCACTTATTTCACTGAAGTCAGCCCTATAGTGGGAAAAGTTCACCACCTGAAAAATTTTTCAGGTCAACTAACTTTCCAACAGGCACAATTAGTTGTCTTCCAACAACCACCAGTTGCTAGGCCTGAATGTGACACTACACCTCACACCCCTGCTTTGCACAAACGCCATGCTCAGTCAACAGCATAAGCAGGCTGCAGCCTGGGGAAGCAGGAACAACCCACCACAGCCTTCATAATTACCTCCTGAAAAGGTTGGAAAAGAGTCAAAAGGTCCCCAGGACCTGGAAAATATGTATTAGTGAAATATGGCAATTGATAAGACATGAACTGGAGGAGCATTTAGCATGAACAGAAGCATTCATATGTGAGAACTGGAGGCAGCTGGCATTTGCCATCAGATAGGGAAGGAAGAAGCAGCAGGTGAAGCTCAGTTCTCTCAAGACTTTGTTTGAAAGATTGTTCTTGAATAAGTTAGGAGATAAGTTTTTTGTAAGTTGGTCATAAAAGCTGAGTAACAAGATGCCATTAAACATTGTATATATATTCTGAGACATGAGCATTGTATAACAGTATCATGACTTTTTAGGGGTATCTTAAAATTTGAACTTTGAGAATGATAAAATAATGATCAATATTTGAGAGCATGATAAAGTCTGGCAACAGCGGGCACACACAGTATGAGGTTTATTTGATCATAGAGAAAGGTGTGACCTTTGAGGAAAAGGCCATTTGCCATTGAACTCTAAATAACCCCAAGAGGAAATCCCAGTGTCAGCAGCAAACTAGCATGAAAGAAATAATGCAATGACTAAAATGGGCAGAGCTTTGTAAAAGAGCAATAGAAAAACATTACTGTTCCAAACAACATAGGTATGAATACTTGTATGACAATATAAACAGCAATGCAAAACTAATGTACAGTGAGTGATATAAAAGATATCTGTAAAATGAAAATTGTATTTAGCACATGAAAGAAAGAAAAGAAAGATAGGCTAGATGTCTAATTTAGGTGTAGAAAGCAGCACCCATGCAAAAGATAAGTTAAAAACACTAGCAGGTAATGAACGATGCTATTTCTGAGTTGTAGTTTTATTTTTACTAGCCATCTCCTGGGGCAGGAATTCCAAAGTGTTCACATAGAAATTCTAGTCTGTGATGATTAATAAGCAATAAAACATGACCCGACTGCTATCAGGATGAGCAGGCAGCCTACCTTTATGGCTTTGATACTTAATACAGTTTTCTGATGCATAATGCAACAGCATCAAACTTGTTCAAATAATTACTTATTTCAGCCGCTAACTTGCTGCAAAGCAGAATGTATTATGTATTAGTTACCTCCACAGTCCTAACACAAAAGCAGGGAAAAAAAAACAACATTTGGAATTATCCAAGAAGGTAGCATAATTCCTAGGCACATGTCAGTATGGCATCACAGATGGCAATCTTTGCTATAGATGGGGTTAATGTCAGGGACAGGCCTTATTCTGTGGCACAACTTGAATGCCCACTTATTAATGAATATTCTCTTAGTTACTTGCAATTCTGTGTCTCTAAGAGATTTTTTTTTTAAAGCTTTTTTTTTTCTCTCCCCCTGCCTTTTCTTCACAATTTATTAACCAAAACTCAGGGTTCTCTGCTAAGGAGCAATCAGTGTCAGACATAGGTCTGTGAGGAAATAAATCCCTCGCCAGTCAAGGCTGGGCAGGCTCTAGCGCTTCCCTCAAAACCAGCCAGTACAAAACTGCTCCCTCTGTGAGATGTGATGTGACTCCATTTAGACACATTATATCCTCAGCTTACCACCAGCATTTGACACCCTGTTCACCTGAACACTGCTGAGATCAGCCTGCACACCACAGTTTCTTTGCTAGTAAATCCAAGCCAGCATTCAGTCTAACTGGGAATCTCTCTCTGTGTGCTTACAGGTGTATATTCAGTGCTTGGTTCCAATCCCTGGCTGCTTGTCATTCCCTCCTCCTCCACACACCAGGTACACAGATTGTCCAGGCTTTTGGACAAGCACTGTGTCTTATACTTGAAGAACACAGAAGGTAGCACTGAATCTAAACCAACTTGTGTTCCTTGGCAGCATTGCAGTTCAGTGGCAAAAAATGCCCTTGCAGAAGTGACTGATGGGCTCCGATTATATCTGTTGTCTTAAAAAGTGAGAAAGTTCTGTGCCTTAAAGACTTAGTCTAAATTATGAATAAATTTTAATGTAGTTAAAATGACCTCCTGACATTCATTTAAGATGGCTGAAAGAGGTCAAGAGGTTTCCTTTTGGAATCCAATTCTGAAATGATTAAAGGCTTCAAATCCAAACAGGAGGCATATTGCAATCAAAACACAGAGAGATGCATGCTTAACGATGACAGAAGAAAAATATTAATAAGAATTATGTGGAGAGTATATGTAAGATGGACAGCCCATGCAGGGAAGCAGACTGAAAACTCAAAACTAGATTTGAGGACACGGCCTGAAGCAGCACGGGCATATATATAGGCAAGAAAACTAGACCAACTTTTGGGTTGACAGGCTAGCTGAAAGCAGCTTGTTTTACAGCTACAGAAGTGTCCCATTTGCCTGATTCCTCCTGTGTTCAAGAAAGCAGGATGCTGAAGTCTCCCACAGAGAAGCAGAAGAGAGGAGGATGCTCAATTCTATCACTCATTCCTCTTTCAGATCAGAAAAGTAATCAAGGTTTCTAGACTTAACTAGTTCCCCAGTCAAAAGGAAAATGAGATAACTGATCGAAATTCAGTTGTAACCAAGCAGCTGTCTAAGCCTTGGTCACTTCATAATTCCCAGACTCAAAATTATCAGTTTTATGCTTCTATGACACAACACATGAATAGTTTTTTTGCATGTTTGGATTTTTTTCAATTTTTCAATGTAACAACATGCCTTATACTTCATATGCCCCATCTTGGAGAAAAAAAACAAACCACTATGTTTGCAGCAAGTCAACTAACTGGTTTCATTTTATGTTCGCATTAGATTGGCTTGCCTTCTGAAAAAGGTGTAAGTTTAAAGAATAGCTGCTTTCAACTCATGTTTTGCTACAGACACTAGATATGACCTTAATGAAATTGTTTCTCACCTTCTCAAGCAAAAAACCTTAAAGAACAGTATCTGCTACACAGTGAAAAGGACTGTTATGATACATTATACTATAGTTATGAGCATAGTAAAGGTAGGTGTAATAAATCCATAAATGTTACTCGAAGAAGCTGTTTTATTACCTCCTTAAGGCAAAAAAGCATTTAACTTTACTCCCAAATACCAGCTTATTTAATCATCTCAATCCAATAATAACAGCAAGTGCTGGTACAATGATAAAGCCATGTAATTTAATATCTGCATAAGACATTTAACTTGCAAACATGACTTGCAAACCAATGTGCTGGAGGTTTTAGCTATGCCAGAAATACTGAGGATATTAGATACATGGAAAACATAAGTCATACTGAGACTGTTTACAGATGCAGAGCAGTAGGACGAATGTCAACAAAAATAGTCTTTTCCCCAAGGAAGCTTTGGATGAAAGTGTGCACAATGTGGACATCTTCTGTTTGTTTTTGGTAGATCCCTACAGTGTCTACAAGCCTGTTGAAATTCATATATTAGATGCTAATCAACAAACCCTTCTGAAAGTACTGGAGAAAATGAGCATTTACATTCAACTCAGCTACAGACACGGCCGCACTTCTGCAGTCCCAGTACACACTGTGCTGATTTCAATCAATATGCCACTGTGTGATGCCTTTGGCAACCAGGCTTATTTTTTATAAATAAGGAACAGAAATAGTCTTAAATGTGATGGTTAGGAAATATTTATAGACAAGGAGAAGAAAGCAGTACCATGAAAATGAACATTCAATCCTAATGTTCATTGTTCATCAGTAATCCAGTAAGAAGGGGGAGTGAACAAGATTTTCCATTTAATTGCCTTTAACAGCACTCCAGATGAGGATTTCAATTCCCCCATCCAGAGCACTCCCTCCAGGCACAGAAAACACAAGAAAGGGGAATCTTGTAACAAAGAGCACCACTTATCTACAACACAATTAATTAGGTTCTTTGCTTATAACTTTAAAGCAGCTCTGTTCAAAATTAATATGGCCAATAATTAAATTATTTCTATAAACAAAATAATTTGCACATTATTAATAAAACATAAGGTGGCTTAAAAATTTGTGCCAATTTCTATATTGGTGCTTGTATGTGTTCATACTATTATCAGGCCAACCACCAACTATTACAAAATTCCAATTAAAACCAATAGAAAAATTGCCAGAACAAACATGGAAGATTGTCAACAATATTCTTTCTAACAAAACATGTCTCTAGTCTAAGGTGGAACCTGCCTTCCATTGAGGCTCTCTTCCCTTTGCAGTAAACAACAAAATCCCATGTTTAACTAAACCCTGATTATTTTGGTTTTGCTGCTTCGATTGCTTTTCTTTTTTTTGTGTTCTTTTAATTATGAAATGGCAGTAATAATCACAATTCCTTCTCCTATACTTGCTTGAATAAAGCTGAAAAAAATCATAGAATAGAATCATCTAGGTTGGAAAAGACCCATGGGGTCATCGTGTCCAACCTTTCACCCTAATCTACACGTTCACCCCTAGACCATATCCCCCAACACTATATCTAAGTAATGCTTAAACACATCCAGGGATGGTGACTCAATCACCTCCCCGGGCAGCCTATTCCAATATCCCACCACTCTCAGTGAAGGATTTTTTCACAGTGTCCAGTCTAAACCTACCTTGTTTCAGCTTGAAGCCATTCCCTCTGGTTCTGTCACTAATAACCCAAGAGAAGAGACCAGCACCAGCCTCTCNTTGGCCACTACTCTCTAGGCCCGTCCATCCAGCCAGTGCTTGGTGCAGCAGATCATATTCTCATCCAGGCCATGCACAGCCAGTTTTTCTATTAGAAATCTATGGGGAAATTGCACACATTGCTCTCAAATTTAGAAGGTGTGTTTGGTTCGTGTCTGGCAGCGTTTTGATAGCAGGAGAGGAGATTATGAGTGTAACTCCCATAAAAAGCTCTAAAGCTCCCCCAGCTCCAAGTCAGACCCACCCCTGACCAAGGTTGAAACAATCAGTGAGGTGGTAACGTATTTAGTGCCTCTGCAGTAAAGTATTTAAGAGGGGGAAGACCTGTTGGGTGAGTTCTTTTGTTTTGGAGAGGACTGGAGAGAGACAACTATACAGACACAGAGGGCAGTAAGAAAGGAGCAGAGAAGGCAGCGTCAGAGCACAGACTTTGCTGAGCCGGGTGCTGAGACAGCAGGCTCACCCCTTGCAGCCCATCAAGAATAATGGTGGGGCAGAATGCCACCTGCAGCCCATGGAGGACTGTGCTAGGGCAGGTGGCTGTGCCCAACGAAGACCATGAGTCTAAGGTAAGCTCACACTGGAGCAGTCTATCGCTGGGAGAACTACAGCCTGTGAAAGAGACACGTTCATCTTGGAGTTCATGGAAGACTGTCTCCCATGGGAGGGATGCCACATTACAGAAAGGGAGGACTGTGAGGAGTCCTTCCCTAGAGGAGGACAGAATGACAGAGACAAGGCATAATAAACTGACCCATTCCCCATCCCCCTACACTGCTGACAGGGGACAAGACAGAGAATCAGAAGCAGAGTTGGGCCCAAGAAGAAGGGAGGGATGGGCGGAAGGCATTTTTAAGATCTGGTTCTATTTCTCACTATCCTGCTCTGATTCAGCTGGTAAATATGTGGTGGTCTTCTTTTATTTAAAGTGATTTTCTTGTTTCAAGTGGAGTTCATCTTTTGTCTGTAGCCATAATTGGTGAGTGAGCCCCCACCTCCCACCCTTGGTCTTGACCCTGGAGCTTTTTGTTGTATCTCCTCTACATCCCTCTGTGGGGGGGGGGAACACAGGAGCGAGTGAGCAGCTGTGTGGTGCTTTGCTGCAGACTGGGTGGACATAAACCACAACAAAAGAAAGTCATATTCTTCTGCTGCAAGACTTAGCTGTGTTATATTCTGGAAGCAATAGAACAGCTATTTTATTTAGATTCTCTTCTTTTAATGTTTTGTACTATTTTCTTTCAATTAAAAATAGCAGGGATCTAAAACTGTGTATTCTGAGTACACGGTAAGTGGTAGTATTTTTGCAGATCAACAAAATGTGGGATTTTCTTCTCTAAGGACAGGAAATTCCTCTTCCTGATTAAAAAAACCAAACAAGTAATACAGGTACAGTCTGGGCTTCACTGTAAAATGTCACCCTCTGGCACAAGTCTTTATGTGGAGAATACCCTTTGTCATACAAAGAAAATAAATTAGAAGTTAAAATATGGCATTTCCACTCTCCACATTTTCACCAGAAAGGAAAAAACCCTTATCTCCTTCAAGGTATTTTTTGGACACACAGGCATGCCTCATATGTTCAAAGCACAAGTACCATATGCTTGAATTGACATTAAGTGACAAGCATAAAGACTTGTTCTACCTTTGTGTTTCTCAGACTCTTTCAAAACCTGCCCTCATGATTTGTCCATCTCGGTGAGTCACCAGCTAGATAGAGACCCCAACTACACAGGAACGCATAGAGACGTAAACGCCAACTTCCCACACCTCATAAATGCTATTTTATCCAACAGTTTGCAATTCTCCTTGAACCTTTTCATGAACCTCTTAAGAAACTGATTTCTATAGCTTTTGTAAATAAAGTGGGATAAGAGAGGGGAGTTACTGGTTTGTCAAAAGAAGCATCTCCCAAAAAGGCTGAAAAACTGCTCCATTTGGAAAATAACAAACTGGTTGTGACTAGATCTTTATTATCCTGCTTGTAATATGACCAAAGCACAGACCTGCAGAGCTAACTGCATTCATGTGGCTTCTCAGGAGATCCAATCCCATCATGCACAGAGGTTCACACTACAGAGACATCCAGAAGCATGCTATTCAGCAATGAAGGAGCCAAAGCTGACCGTAGAGAGTTGCAGAAGGCTTTTGCAGCCTTGGGTGATCAAACAGTAAATTAAAAGCCAGTTACTAAATGTAAAGCAATGCATGGGAGTAGAAGGAGCAGACCAAACTCTACAGACACAGCAGTGGGCTCTGTTTAAGGGTTATTGGAAACCGCTCATTGAAACCAGCAGCCCAGGAAGAGCAGCAGTCAGGAAGGCAAAGTGAATTTCATTGCTGGGGTTGCCTGAAAGGTATCTGAGACAAGAAACCTCTGTATGTCTACAACTGACCTCTGCTTGAGAGAGAAATGACTTTAGATTAACCTCAGCAGTCACCAATGCTTGGAGTCTGAGAGTTTCAATGATAGGGATTGTCCAGGGAGGTGGTAGAGTCACCATCCCTGGAGGTATTCAAAAAGAGAGTAGATGTGTCACTTCAGAGCATGGTCTAGTGACCATGGAAGTGTGTTAGGTAGAAGCTTGGACTTGATGATCCTGGAGGTCTTTTCCAACCTTGATGATTCTATGATGTATATGCATTACTGCCTGTATTAAGGTACAGCAAAGGTGAAGGTGTTTGGGGACCTGGAGCACATGGCATACAAGGAGAGGCTGAAGGAACTGGGTTTGTTCAGCACTAGTAGAAAAAGGAAAGGGAAGCCTACTTGCATTCTTCTGTTGTCTGAGGGAAATAGAAAAGACAGAGTCAGATCCTTCTTACAAAACACAGGGAAAAGGCAGGATGGTCATGATCTGAAGCTGAGAAAATTCTCACAAGACAAAGGGAAATTCACCCCGAGAGTGGCAAAGCACCAAAATAAGTGCCCAGAGTGGGTAGGTAATCTCCATCCTTGGAGATTTTCAAAACTTTTGCAGGACAAGATCCTGAGCAACATCTAACTTTGAGCTTCAAGTAAGGGATGGACAAGATCACCTTCAGGAACCTCTTCCAAACAAAACTACGTTATGATTAAGGGAGCAACTCCATATGCTGGAAGGACTAGTACACACTACACTGCTCATGGACCATGCACAGTTGAAAGAGCTATGACTCACTGTTGGCCATTTTCTTGGGTATCTTCAACACCAGTCTAAAAATGAAGACAACCAAAAGAAAGACCACTGTAGTTTTAACTGTATTTAATTTATATTCCTATTCTCTGCAGTTCTCGCTGTTGCCAGCACAGCAGTTCTGACTACTCTATAGGTGATTAATAAAAATAGACTCTCTCCTTGTGACCACACATGTGTCAGCATACGGCAAACAGAGCTGAGCTTAGCACAAGTTGCTTGGACAACGGAGTGCAAAGAAGGAGCTCCACATTCCATCCAGTTCCTGGAGCTGGAATATTTAAGTTTCTGGATGAGAGGCATGCAGTAGCTTTTAGAAAAATAACTTCTAAACCAAAGGTTTCAAAGAGGAGGAAGGGGGGTTTGAAAACAATTCACAGATTTCTGCTCCTTCAGGCATTTATAAATCCTCCTGAAAATTTTAGTTGGAAAAAAAACTCTCTAGAAAAGTATACTCTTCAAAACAAGAGTCCAAAATAACAGATCCAGATCGCTCATTTCTTTGCAAAGGAAGGGTTTAATTAGAGTGCTGCCAGCCACACATTTACCATGGGGAACTTTATGCTTCCATTAGCCTTGATCAGTGCAACACACATACCCGTTTCACACATTGCTATTGCAGCTGGGTGCTTACTGCAAGTGCTGGATAATGTCACGTCTCCAGATCAAGTTAGATTTTAAGGTATACGGTGGTAATAATAATCATGCTACGGCAGCAACAGCTTGCTGACTTAATACAAGGAATAAATAAAGTGAGACTCAAAGAATAGGATTGCCATAAATTAACCCACGTGTAATCCTTAGGGAGCTTTAATTCATTTTGTACAGGCTAAGGATGAGGAGGGGACCAAAAAAACCCAAACCAAAACAACAAACCCAACCAACTACAAAAAAACAACCCCAGCAAAAACCAAACCAAAACAAACCCAAACAAAAAAACCAAACCTAAAATACTAAATAATAATATGCTCATTTATTCAACCGATGTAAAGACAGGGGGTAAATAAGTTGGGTATATGCCGATGATCAGCAAATCTGCTAATGAGGGGAAGGACCTGTCTGACATATGTGGCTGCAGATGAAGGTAGATAGTCTGGCCCTATTTATTCACAGCAAGCACGTCTATCTAAAGCCAACCTGACAACAAACTGAAGGCAGCAGACCATACCTCATGCTGTACATTTATATACCTACTTGTACAGCAGGTTATTGATCAGTCTCTCATGTGTCACCCCAACATAAGCAAAAGTCAAGTAATCTAGATGAGATTTACTTTTGCAAGCAGGAAACCCGCAGTATAAGTCATTTGTCCAGGCATAGCTCTCTTGGTGCTTCTGCCTGAGGACACAACTGTCCCTAGCACTACTTTTCATTTACTGCTTGAACACAGGGCAAGGTGGCTGCAGCAAGGATGGGATTTGAAAACCCAGCACCAACCAGGAAACCAGGAATCTTCAAGCAATATCCAGGATTGCAGGCACATTTATACAATGGGTCCATCTTGCCTCTGCCAAAATCTTAAGTAGTTGTCAGACTCTCTCTGACAGAGTATTAAATATATAATACTGACTGATGACAACAACCCCAATTTGTGAAACAAGTTGGGTCCTAGTATGCAATTTGCAAGGAATAACAAGTTTAAGAGGACAGGATGTTTCTACTTTGTCAGCAGCTTTGTCTCAGGGTGACCTGTCTTCCAAACTGTAAAGTAATTATATAAGCATATGCAAATCAAGCATCCATGACTTACCCAGTTTTACTGAGAAAGTAACTAGAGCTTTCATTGGCTTCAGTAGAGCTCAGATATTACCCCTGGGTATTTATTTCTGGATTATATACCATATTCTGGCTCCTGATTGACTATATTTGCTCATGTGGAAATTGCAAGCAAACTACAGCCAGTGTAAAAAACTAACTTCTGAAATATCAGCAAAACCTCTCACATCTCAGCTCTTTCAGAGGGAGTTCTATTTTCATTTCAAACTACTTCGCCAGCATCATCAGAATTTTCCCTTTAGAGTCTTCCTTCTCAGAACAGACGTTTTTGTGGAATAGAAGGTTTTCTTTCCTTTCTTGATGCTCATCAGCAGGAACAATGCCAATGCTTCCATGGAGCAGAGGATCAGCAACACAGACAGAACAACACCCTAAGCAGCAGCCAGCAAGGGAGTGCTTGGCTAGCAAGCTAAATCTGTCATGGCACCAGGTGCTGGAGCTTTCCTTCTCTTTTCCAGAAAGGAAGCTTTCCAAACCTGAGACTTAGCAATTTGCTAAGGAATGTATTCCAGTAGGAGTGAGATGGCCACTTGCACAGTTGCAACATCAGAATACAATTATCAATGCCTTCCACAAGTGATTAAGGTGAATGATTCCTACTTTTCTGTGCTCACATGCACATAAGAAAGAGCAGAACAAGGGTTAAAAGGAAGTTAGCAGCTATTTGCTAGAGTGCCATGTATGTGATTTCATGTAAAAGAAAAGAGTGAGTGAAAAATAAGGTGTCCAGATAAGGAAGAACAGGTCTGGAGCCATAAAATATCCAGATAATGAAACAAAGAACTCTGAAATTCCAATTTTTTGTGGAGTGTACAGGTGTGCGTTGGGTTGCCTGTGGTACCAGCCAGCCACAGCAGAGTAGGATGACTGTTTCTCCAGCACATGCCTCTGTATCACAGATACTGTGTGACTGCTCTACAAAATAGTATAATTAATCTGTATAGATTAATCGATGCATAGATAATCAACATGTATATATAAATTGTATATGTATAGAGCATTGTCTTCTGCTTCAACACTCTGCACCTGTACAAGAGCTGTAATTTTAGTGATATAAAAGGTACTGGAGAACATAATTCAAGGTGGTTATTTTCAAACCTAAGTCCACCTTCCAAACTTGACTACTATCAGTGACTGATGAACAGGTATTATGATCAAGACACTATAAGAGTACCAGGCGAACAGAAAGGCTGATGACTTTCACCATGGTTGGCAATGACAGTGTGCCATAAGCCACTCAGGGCTTATCCAATGCCACAGCAGGCAGGCTCCCAGCATCAGGAGGGATACAAGATTGCTGTATCTTTCTCTCTTCAATTTCTATCCTTTATTGAATGACTTAATTAACCAGCTTTACACTGAGTACCTTTCTTACTGAGAACCCCAAAAAACCAGGGCCTCCTCAGTGCAAAACAAGTTTTCATAAGCAGTTTACATTCATTGTTAGCTTCTCATATTCTGTGTTACAAAACACTTCCATTACTTGAAGAGCATTTCTAATCTACATTTCAATTTACACTGAATAATATTTGATGATTCAGTAGATGGAAAAATACTATTACATCATGACATCTAACAGCAATGATGTAGCTGCCTATAAGGGTGCTTGTTTTTCATTCATTGCTTCACAAAGAGTCTTTGGAGTGTGTCACACAAATCTACACTGTGAAGATAGGTCAGTTAATTGAAGCATTTGAATATCAGAATGGGACATAGCTTTTCCCATTGACTCCCAGTTTGAGGAAACTCTTGTGAGGGCTGATGGTTCCTTTTTTAAGCCTGCCGATCCACAAAATATCTTGACCTTGAATGTCTGAACCACAGCACATCTACAAGTGTATTTGTACCAAACACACTATTAAAAAAAAAATACACAAAGTGAAAAAGGCACTGTGTAAAACAATACATTTCTTTTGCAATTGATTCATAGATACCCCTTTGTTTCAAAATCTAGTTATAACTACCTTTCCTGTTGGGGATCTATAAACCAGCCTTTTAAAAGACAATGGTGACTCCATACAAAATCTATGCAGATGATGTTTAAGACAAACTTTACCACACTTAAGTCTCTGTGTATGCAAAGGGGAACATTACAGAACAAACAAAAGCCAGCCCACCTAAATAACCCTAGGAAACCAGAAGGAAGTCTGCTTCTCAGCACATTTTTGAAATTCCTATAAGCACAGCTGTGTGCAAAGCAACACTGACACACTCTACACAGCTGTGCAGTGCCCCACGAACCAGCATCTCTAGGAAGGCAAAGGCAGCAAAGACTTTCAGTGGGCTTGGCACCATCAGCCAGGATGGTATGTGGGCAGCAGTGCATTAGAATAAGTAAGCCCTGCCAGACCTGTCCCAGCCACTTCAGCTCCAGCTGGCCTGTGCTGCACCATGTTTCTCAGCGCCTCAGGTTTTCCACAGGGTTGTTGTGAAACAAAAAAGGCTGGGTTTAGAAAGTCCAGGAAGCATGATCTTGCACTTGAGCTGCAAATATTCTCAAATGGCAGAGCACAGTCCAAAAGCACTGCAAAATCCAGCAGGATTTTCTTCCCCTAATACAACAATAGCAAAGCCACCCCAGGCTGCCTCGGAGAAAAACTAATCAGCCATCTCTGTACCATATTGTCCCACAATACCGGTTTCTAAACTGGTCCCACATGGCACAGAAAACTGTCCAAGTCAGCAAATCCAAGTGACCTCCAAGAGTTTCTCATTCACTGGTTTACCTTTACAGGATGAATGGCAAATCTCTATAAACTCCTAACACATCACTAGGAACTGTGATAAGATTTCATAAAGTATGGTTTGGAAGCAAAAAATCAGGGAAAGGAGACTGGAATTAAGTATTTTTAGTAAATTCCCAATATTATGCTACCATACATCTTTGCCCCAATGTAAATTAGAAAAGACTGGTGATATGCAGTGCCCAGAGATTTATGATGCTGTATCTCCTAAAAGAAATCAATTAGGACAGAGTTCAAAGTGGGAAAGAAACAAAACAAAATAAAAACAAAACAAACAAACAAGAAAACAAACTAAACCAAACAAACAAACAAAAAAAACACAACACCAAAAAACAACTTCACTCATCATGCCTTTGCTGTTTATGCATATATGGCATCTATGACACTATGTTGTGTATTTACATGCACATAAACCTAATCGCACACCAGTGCTGATGATTTCAGAACAGTCCAGGGAATGAAGATGGATTTGATTTAAGACTGCATAAAATCCTTTGGGCTGCTTTGAAAATAGCAACTCATAGGGTGGTTGTTTTGTTTTTTTTCAGGGCTACTAAATTCTTTTTGGCTAACACGCTCCAAGCAATTTTATGAAGGTCTTTTCAGGAGGAGCAGTGTTGCAGCTCATCTGGGCTGGCCATGCGTGGCATGCCACCTCACAGATGAGAAAAAGGCACATGCTGAAACTGTACCGAGAGAAATCAGAGGAACAGTAAAAAAGTGAGAGGAAATAAAGTATCTGGAATGTCATCATAGCCCTGTCTAGGGTAAAGTCCCCCACTTTCATGATTAAGAATACGTGCCAAAGACAGAGAGACCATAAAGGTAAATAAAAATAAATAAATCAAGAAATGTAATATAGCTGAAAATATTTGAATTATGGCCTTTAAAAGTTCATCCAGGTATTACCTGGCATCCTGTAATTTATTACTATAAAATTCAAGTAGACACTATGCAAGACTCAAATTCAACACATAATATCTTTATTGATATGTGTTAAAAAACCCCCATCATGTGGGACTAGTAAAAGAAGGGCAAAATTATTAAAAAATTTAAATATTTTCCTTCTTGGAAATACAGCAAACAATTGAGACAGCTCTGCTGTCATAGCAGTATATTTATGAGGAAGCTAGTCCCAAGGGTCAAACGGTTAAATGTCTGAGCCACTGCAAGAATTACAGGAGGCAGGAAACTATTTCATTAGATCCCAAGATAATAATGTTTCATTGCTGACCCTGGCAACACAGTGCAGATACAAATAATATTAGAATGACATCAGACAGCAATCTTGGTGACAAAGAATAGGTGTATTTGGAAACAGAAGCAGGTACTTCAGCTTTTAACATCAGTGAAATACCACACAGAGGAAGGTCTGGGGTTTTGGCAAGGTTGGAGTAAGATGACAACATATTTTCTGTAGAAAAAAGAATAATGCCATTTGTTGAAAGCCCAGATGGACTATATTTCTATGTAATTAGGTTAATTTTGTGAAATAAATATTAGCATCTTCTTCCACTGAGGTCCCTCATTGAGTTTTGTTACTCTAAGTTCCTGCACTGTAATGGTCTGTCTACAGATAAACAGGCTGATGAAAACAGACATGTCAAAGAAAACAAAACCAAAACAAAACTAATCAACCAGTCTGATGTCACATTTAGAATAACTGTAAGACACTGCCAGAAACACCACATCACTGCTCTTTTCTTTCAGAACTGTGTCTGAACAGAATTGTTCCTGGTCCATATTAATATACTTGGAAGTATACAGACTGGGTTTCTTCAGACTTGAGAAAAGATGTCTTACAGGGAGACCTGATCACCATGTTCCAGTATTTAAAGAGTGGCTACAGAGAAAATGGAGTCTCTCTTTTTACAAGAAGTAACATGGAAAATACAAAGAACAATGGTTACAATCACTTCTGGAGAGATTCCAGTTAGACACAAGAATAAAATTTTGCACAATAGGAATAATCAACCATTGGAATAACCTTCCCAGACATTGTGCCAACATTGGGCACTTTTAAGATCCTTGGACCATCTTGTCTGGATCATGCTTTTGCCACAAATGGTTGGACTAGATGATCCTTGAGGTTCCTTCCAACACACTGTAAAAGTATTGCCCTATTATCACTAAAAGAAAAATGCATTTCAGGTATTTGATTTTAAGTTTGCTCTTTACAATTGGCCCTTACTTCTGAAGACTGTACTGTAAAGCTTGGATGAAACTGAGGGAGCATGTGGACAGTCTAAGCAATTAAGGACTGATGAAAGTCTTTGGGAAGGAGGAAAATATCATCATCTCACTGTCAGTCTACAGCAATATCAACATCCTTAAATGATTAATGGAAAGGAAGCTGGTTTGCTTTCACTGTTTTGCTGTAAGGTAATTTCAAACGTCCAAGTAATCTACATGATTGAGAGATGCAGAATTACATAAAGGGTGGTGACCTGACCAGTAACACTCAGGAAATACCCAGGAAAGATGGATTGAAGGGATCCCCATTCATTGCCTTGTCATCTCAAAAAACATGGCAAAATAAATTATTGGTTTGAAGCACAGGGCTCTCAGTGGGATCTCAATCCATAGATAGAGGATCATTTTTTAATAGCAGTTAGGAAATGCAGAATTATTTTTTTGAGAGCATTAAAAGAAACATGAAGTGGAAAATGAAGTTAGGAGCATCTGAACAGCATTAGTGTCTTTGGACACTGTGGTGTCTGAGAAAAGGAGACGACAACAGTAACTGAAAAATAAGGTAGAATAGACTTCCCAGAGTGGATGTGAATTCTCCTTCTCTGGAGACTTTCAAGATCTGTCTGGATGCATCTCAGCACGACCTGCTCTAGTTTTGTCCTGCTCTGGCAAGGAGGTTGGACTGTATGATCTTCTGAAGTCCCTTCCAACCCCTAACATTCTGTGATAAAGGCTGAAAACAGTATTAAAACAAACAAAACAAACAAACCAACCACCAAACTGGAACCCTAGAGCAGACATTGTATAAGCTGCAACAACAGGTGGGCGAATGCAAAGCCAAGGAATGTAATACGATAGCAGAAAGAGCAACTGAAGCACAGTGAAGAGCAACTGTGTTGAGGTGTCCAGGAAAACAAGGTTTCAACAGAAAATCGGGTAGTTATCTTTTTTGAAGAGAGGAAACAAGAATGAAATAGAAAAATAAGTGAAGCACAGGCTGCCATTCAACTCATGGCAGACATGAAGAATCATAAGGAGAATGCTGATCATGTACTGGGTAATAAGCAAATGTTAGCTTCAGAAATTCAGCAGGGGAAACAGGTACAGTAGTAGCTACAAAAGTTGGGGAAAATTCAAACAACTGGAACAGAAACATCTATTGCAACTCACATTTTGCAGGACCTTGAGTGTCTTGGAGAACATAGTACATGCTTTACCCACACACCATTAGAAAAAGAAATAAACCAAATGCAAACATTTTTCTGACAGAGCACATTATTAAAAACAGAGCAAAGGATTACAAGCAAAGCAGAAATAAGCAAATGAAATTATATGCCAGTCAAGTTAGAACAGTACCAAATTGTATTAGCCATTTAAACAGGGAGACATGAGTGATTTGCAATGGAAGGGTAAAATACAGATCAAAATCAAATTGCTCAAACAACCAGAATAGTAGATGACAGTTGTGCTCAACTCAGAAATGCAAGCTAATCCAATAACTAAAAATGAGCTAATAAGATGGACTTGATGAATCTTGCAGTGCTTCAAAGGCTTTGGTATATTATCAAGATTGCCTTAATGTTATACATCGCTCAGATCTCTCCTTTGCTTGCTGCTTATCACAAAGAAGAAACTACTGGGAGCTGCAGCTGCATTTGTGCTCAAGAACAAGAGGGACCATAAATAGAGCAAAGATAGTTTCCTACAGTATGTGAAGGATTGACCTCTTAAAGGTGATTACTGTCCCACCAGGTAGCAGCAGCTAGCTTGAGATAACTTGTAGATAATGTCTGAAAAATCGCAACATTTTACAGGAAGACTGAGATGAATTTTCACTTGTTTTTTTAAACAAGGATGAAGAGGAGCTTATTTAAGGGGAAATCTGTTACAGTGAAGGCCTTGACAGTCAAGCAAAATCAATAGATAAGAAAGAAACTAAAGTAAAAAAAAGTGGGTATCTTGTAACCTGCATTAAAAGCCTGACTATATCCTTAAAGGCTACAAGGAACAGCAGGTGGTGCAAAAACCAGCAACTGAATTAGGATGGGGAGAAGATACAGCTGAAATAAGAAACCAGTGCTTTAGCAAAGTGGTTCAGTTAAAAACAAAAAACAACAATAAACAAAAACAAAACAATACAAAACAAACCACCAAAAACCGAACAACATTGAAGCGCCCAAGCTCACAGTTACAGCAAAAAAGCCCACAACCCTTTATGATCAGATTAGGATAGCAGATAGCAGTAATTGTTATTTTGGGAGGGCAGGAAAATTGTAAATAAGCACCAGCCAGAACCACCCCCTCATGCTGAATGCCAAAATCAAATCAGAAAAGACTACCTAGACAGGAGATGTGGTTCAGAAGCAGAGCACATGTGAAATGCCTGGTGTTAACAGCTGCTGAGGAGAAAAAAAAAAACCAAAAGTAATTAGCAAAGAAAAGAACAATTTTGTGTTCAACCAAAGAGAGACAACAAGCCATACTAGGCAGCCTATCATTAAGGGGCAATAATTTAGTGCTGATTTAGCTAATGAATATCTACTTATGAGGTGAGAATTGGATTTTCATGGTTCACCATATCAGGCAGTAAGAGCTCCCAGACCAGAAGAAAAACGGGTATGAGAAAAATAATGTAAAAGTACTTATTAGCAGTCCAGCCCCAGTCCCACAGTGCCTGTACATATAACAGAGTCTAAATAGGGATTGCAGCTCTTCACTGATAGTTTAGGTCAACAAGTGGAGTGTATCACTGTATGGCATCCCTCTGCTATAATGTGATACCCACCCAGCATATCAGATCATAACATTCATAGCTGGCTAAAATAAAGAACAAGAGGATAAACGGATCATAAGAACTGATAAAGGTACCTGGCAAATTCTGATTTAAAAAAAAAATCAGAATTAAGGAACAGCCTTCACTGTTTGTGGCGTGTTACATGGCAAAAGCCTTTGAAGTAGATTGAAGACAGAGTACTAACACAAGGAAGTCCCAGAACAGCTTTTATTTCCTTGTTAGAGGACATAAAGGGTAGCAACAGTTGGGGTGAAACTACATGGTAGCCACAAGCTCTGAGTGTGCAATGAAGGTAAGAGAATTAAATATTACTCTAGCAGGATGAATACATTTCTGGGAGAACACAGCTACTCAACAGCACTGTGTAGAGTTATGAACTGTCTCACATTTGCAGTATAAAGTTATGTTCGATACAAATCAACTCCAGTTTCACTGAATGTAACTTTCCAGATGGCTAACTGGAACAAATGCCAGGCAAGACTTATTCACACAGTATATTGAGACATACCCGAAAATAAAATAGAGAGGAAGAGACCTATATTTTTCATAAGGAAGCTTGAGAGCTGTGAGCAAGACATTAACTAGCATAGATCTCAATTCCATTTGAAGTAAGTGATCAACACAGAGCTGAAAAGTTTTTCACATTTTCTTAGGGGGGGGAAATATGTTTCGAGCCTTGACATGTAACCATGCAGAATTATTGCTCCTTGAGGGGGCTATGTCCTCATTAGCTTCAAACAGCAAGAAAAATGCTTTGGTCTATATGTCATGCTGGTAGGAAAAGTATTTTATATTATATAGTATTTTGACATTACAAGCAGCAAACCTTAGTCAGATTAAATATAGAAATGTCCATCTTGATAAACTATACCTGTAGAGAACTGTAATGTAAGTGATAAGTAACATGAATTTCCATCTACCCTAAAAAAATCTGGAAACCCAAAATGAATACATGATCAATAAGGTATCATGACTACCTTCAAAATCCAGAAAGGGAAAGCAAGAAATCATATCTTGGCCACATTGACAGAAGAAACACAACCCTCTAGATTTTCCATATGAGACTACAGAAACACTCTTTCAGTCTCCTCTTTTCATGAGAACTGGATACATAATCAGTTCTCTGATGCTACATATGCACGTATAGTCCTATTTCCACAGAAAGGGATACATCTCTCTAGCACTGGGGCTAAGTTTGCATGGTCAGTCTGTTCAACTGGTCTTTGAAGACTGGTGGTAAAGTTTAATGCATTTCTGCATCCCAGAACAAGCCGTTGGACTTAACAGAAAAATGACTATGCTATTTTATAGCCTGCATTTAAGAGCAAGTTAAGATAGTTGACAATGATCTCTTCTGGGCTTCAGATTTACTCTTAACAGTTTTGGCCTTTTTAAAACACATCTGAAAGAAGCTTATTATCCTTTCTCTTTTCATAAATATAACATTGAAAACCCTATACTGGTAACTACTGAGCTGACTCCAGTTAACTGAATGCAGCGGTTTAATATAATAATTATACTGAGACTGTCGCCGTCATTAAAAGCCTTTCTTTTAGACTAGATGCTAACATAACTCATAAGCAAATAAAAATTCCTAAGCAGAAATCAAAACACACACCAAACCAAACCAAACAAAAAAACCCACTAAGAAACTCCCTAAGAAACTATATTGTAAACTCAGAGAAACTTCTTTGTAACCAGACTCATTTCACATTAGCTCTCTATATGGATCAGCCCACCTCTCTTCTTGACTAAGTGAATTCTTCATTAACAAATATAGATTATTTTTCCTCCTGGATAGGGAGAGCGTATAGATACAGCTTCAATATAAATAAATAATAGCACACTGACAAGAATATGGTATTCATTTGGTCAGGAGGACGATGGAGCTAGATCAATGTTCATTTATACACTAAGATACCACAATGATGATGGTTTTAAACATCATCATACCATTTTGATAAAGTTTTTCAATACCAAAGTAAAGACACTAGCTGATATTTTTCAAAGAGTATCGAGGATCTATATTTATGTACCTCAAAGGCCTTCAAATCTTAAAAAAGCAGGAGGTCAGTGCTTTCTAAATATCAAGTCTCTCGTAACCTCGTTTCAAACTGGGCACTTGTAAGTAATTTACTACTGTTGTTGTTTTGGAAGCTTTCTGGAAAGATTAATTCTAATTAGTATTTCCCCTCAAGAAATGGAGCAGAAAGCCTTCTCCATATCTAGGACACTTCAAATTTTTAAGTGTAATAAACATGCCAACCTTTCATCTTGAGGAGCAAGGAGTCTGGGATCTAATAAAGGGCAAGAATCAAAATCCCTCTTCTACACTCATTTTGACAATCCAAGGCTGGGTAAACATTTCTTTATTTCTAAAAATGGGGGATAAACAACAAAATCAAAATATGATAAAGTGTAACTTATCAAATTGGATTTGATAGTGTTACTGTCTTCAGTCCACTCGCCTCAATTTTCTATGGAACTTTAGTTAAGGGCAGTCTCGAAATGAACAGAAATTTTCATTCTGCTTTTAAATAGACACACGCTATAAGCTTTATTAACGGCAATGTCAGGAAATTACAAATGTTTACATTTTAAAAAACCAGTTATACGCACTTTGTAAGTAAGGTGATAGAAAACATCTAGCTTGGGGGGAAGCCAGAAACTTTATATTCCCTCCCTCTCCAACTACAAAAAAATATTTTACTTGTGAGTAGTTTGTGTATAAATCATCAGCTGATGCTGCAATTGTGTATTTTTTCTGACTTGTCAGTGTGCTTTGGAAAATCTACACAAATATTTTAAGGTAAATCACATATCAGGACAGACAAAAATGCTACAACAATTCTCTGTTGAAACAACTGTGTTCCAAGTAGGCAAAAATCATAACAGTAAAATTACACATAGAATTTTAATGCTGTCCAGTTTGAATAAAATGGCCATGTTTTACACCCAAAGTACTGTGAATGTCAACTGTGACTATCACTCAAACCATAAGGGTCAGTGCATTTCTGTACACAGAATTTAAATTGGTAAATCCCTATTAGAGAGAGCAGTTTTGAGATTAATTAGATTTTAAGCTGTTAAAACACTGACAGTGAGTGATGGCCTGGCTGCTTGCCCTACTCTTTCTGCTGAACCAGAAATAAACTTTTATGTTAATAACAGTACATTACTAGAAGCTTTTTAAGATAAGACACTACCTGTAATAAAGAAGATGCATTAGTGCATTGTGAAAGTACTTTACAGTGGCCACTGAAAGATCAGCAGACAATGGTGCACTAAAAGCCAGTACCGGTGACATTCAAGCTGGGATTTATTGTGAGGAGAGTCCTGAAGTTACATGGCTTTACAAAAACTCTTATGTAACTTGCAAAAAGATGTCCAACGCAATCAGTAACTGGTACAAAAATGGAAATCCAAAACTAATTTGAGTTGAGTTGCAATGAGACAGAAAAAAAAAATTACAATTGTATTATTTCTACTTTTTCAGTGTGGTCTCAACTGCTTTTACTCAACTATTATTCACAGGTAGGTCTTTAATACAGAAAGCATATAAGGAAGACCAAATTTTGTTAAAATAATTTACACATGTACAAGGAACGATATGCTTGTTTTTGTTGGTGGTGATTGGTTCGTTTGGGTTTTTTTAGGGCAGTTCTCTACTTACCAGTTAGTGGAGCTTCCATCACTGACCTTTGGGCACTATTCTGTAAAGTAACATACAGACTTTTTGACACTAAGTTTCTCTAGTATTAGCTTGTTTTATTTTCATTTCAAGTGGTTCATTCAGAAGAAAATGGGTAGTAGCCACAACAAAAGCAGAATGGGAAAAAAAAAGCAAGCCAACCTAATTCTATTTTATACTTATTATATTGCAAACTATTATTATATTTTCAGTAGTGACAAAATCAGAGCCTAAAAAATTCTTAGTAGTTTGAAAACTAGATAGTTCTACTACAACATATGCATATATACACACGCACAAGTATTTTTATAGAAGCAGAAACTACAGCAAAAAAGAGCTTAATTCCAAAAGCTTGAACCCATTAGCAGAACAGAGTTCTAGGTGTGCCAGTTTTAGATTTCCCTCACTCTTCAATAGGATTTTGGAGAAATTATTTCTTTTAAGAATAGGCTACCCATCTAAGTATACACATTTTTACTGTTGGTTTCTATTTCTTCACAGACAAGTATCAGCAATATTGGCCAAATATTCTTTCCAGTTAGTGTGTCCATGGCAAGACAAGCCTGATCTTCTGGTCCCTTGGAAATGTTCTAGCTGCATTGGTTATAGTATCAAGTAGCAGGAAGGACAACAGACAAGCGTAGGAAATGCTATGGGAGATGGGAGGGAAGAAAAGAAATTAAGAACTCCAGTATCAAGACAGAGATCCTTCCAGACCCTTAACACTCCCACTGCTGTGACAGGTTCTCTGAGCAAGACTAGTCTTAATTTTGGAGTATACAAGATACATGGCACTGCAAGAACCTCAAATAAGCTTTGACAACAGAAAAAAAGGTTCCGTGAATTTACAAAGGCCATATATTTGCACTCCTCGTTTTCTCACTGATAGTGTACCTAATATCCATTTTGCAGTAAGAGCGAACTGCTTACATGGAATCCCCAGACCATTACACTGCAATAGCAATTCATCTACCTGACATGACAGAGACAGCAGCATATTTGTGCATCTTAACACCGTGATCAATTTTATTGAACAAAGCTGCTGTCCATTCCAAACCTCTATCTGTAAAAACCATCCTGAACACTTTCTTTTAAATAAGTTCACCCAATGCTGAATATGCCAGAACCTTCTTTGGCATAGATTTCTGACCATTTTTGAAGTGGAATAAGGAGTGAAGCTCAAACATTTCGCAAGTCACATTTCTTCATCCACAAAAGCATCCTCCCCTCTTCAGAAAGCTGAGGATCTAGGCAGCTTCTTATAAGCACCTAAGGCACTGACAGTCAGCTAAAAGGAAATTCAGTTTCAAGGCTGGTTAGGTTTCAACTTTAGTTCCTCTCATAGGCTAAAATGAAAGAACCACCTTTCTGAAAACATGAGAGGAAAAATAACCAGAAAACCACTCTGCAATTCTAAGTGCATTTCTAACAACTACAGAGTCATTTTCTGCTTTAGATTATGAAAAGCCACTAGCTCCTGCATGTCATGGACTTCATATGTAGCGAAAACCTGCATATGGAATCTCACACCACACTATGCAAACTGAAAGCCTCCTACAAAGACGATCATTCCCCTACATTAAAAACTTCATCTGATATCTAGGTCAGCTGAAAAATCATTACATAGAACACATGTCCACAGTGTCTGCATGGTGGACAAGTGAGCCTGTAATTTGTCTTAAACACTAAAGCAAAACAAAAATGCTTGCCATTTACTGTACCTTCTTTCCTTTCTATGAAATAAGTACACAGACCCATCAATTGTATTTTCAAGCTGCTTTGTGATAAGTGTACTTTCACACCTAGTTACTCCACTTACTCTATCAGCCAGAAAACATCTCATTTCTTTTTGCAGATACCCTCTGGTTTTATTTACAGTATCTTCTATAAAGGTCGGGTACTGAATGCATCTTCCCCTGACTAAACAAGCTGTTTTCCATCACCTATCCTTATCCATATATTACTTCAGAAGGTCTGTCCTATTATTCCATGGAGGTTTCATGCCTGTACAGCCTGCAGTTTCAAAGCATCAAATTATCAGCATTGAATTCTGCAGTTTGGAGATGTATTGTTTTGGTTTTTTCCACCTTGTATACACCAGCATCATCCCACAAAAAACAATTTTTAACAGCACAAGTAGTTGCTTTGACAATAGTAAAGGAATATTTTTCAGTATTTCTAAATATTAATACCTGTGGATATGTATGTATATGTAGTAATTATAAAGAACAGGAATATTTACTGCAATGAGAGGGTGCAAAGACATTTAAGTAGTCAGATCTTGTACTCTGAGCTGAGAGAGTGAGACGGGGGTTGGGGGGAAGGACTGCTTATAAGAACTCCCCTTGCTTTTGAAATAATAATAATAAAAAAATCATACGGCTTATCTATAGGACAACAATACTCAGAAGTTATACCTTACACATTTCAGGCTAGTTTTAAAGTTGGTGCTACTCACTTTTATAATTGATTTGCTTCACTATTTAGAGAATACATTTTTCATTAAAGAGGAAAAAAAAAAAAGCCACCAGAGCGAAGTGCTTCCCCTCCCACTCACTCCCCTACACAATTTATTCATTCATCAGTCCTGGAAATTCAGCAGGGAATTATCAGCCTTCTGTTCAGCAACACAGACCATCTCCAGGGAAACAAGGAGAGGGAAAAAAAAATAAAACAGAAGCTGCAAAATCTGACTGAATGCCCTTCCTACTAAATTGTAGGAAAGACAACAGAAAGAAAATTATTTTATTTACTGATAAATGCTATAGAAATAAGAAGGCAAATACAACCTTATACTTCAGTGAATGAGGTAGTTCAATAAAACTGAGCTCAGCATGGCTTAAGAAATCAAACAGGCTGCAAGTAACTACTTTACATGTCTTTGTGCAATTAGTTTGCTAAAGGAAGACAGAGCACAACCTTACCTCAGGAAGGCCAGCCTATGCTATCTGCCAGCTCCCAGCTTTCCAGCTGGTGCTTTGACCATGGATGAACTACAAAGCACATAGATAGATGAGAAGCTACTAGCTCAGCTGTTCAGGTCTCAAGCAAGAAGTGTGTTTCTAAAAAGTCAATGAACCAAAAGTAGCTAAGCAAGGTACCTCCTCAGATGGCAACAGGAGACTCATGGTCCAAGGAACTTAATGACCCAACTACATTGGGAAGAGCTACAGACACCAGGAATATACTTCAGTCTCCAAACAAAGAATGAGCATGAAGTACCATCCCCAGATAAAATTCTGGCATGTGACACAATAGACTATAGACAGCAGGAATCTACTTCAATCTCCAAAAAAGAATGAGCATGAAGTAACACCCACAGAAAAAATTCTGTCATGTGACACAATAGGCTCAAAGTATGGTTCTCTGCTAAGAAGTCTGGGCAAATAAGGCTTGTATTTTCTGTGTGTTTGGTGATACGAGGTTTTTATTTTTTTGACAAACAAAACCAGATCCTATATTGTGAATGGCACAAAAGAATTTCTTAGAGATCAAAGAGGCAGAATATACTTGTATCAGCCTCCACCATCAGAAAGGATGTGAACATCACTGATAACACACAACAAAGTGAGAAACAAAACACCATCCAGTGACATATAGATGCACCCAGTCAGCCATGAATGCACTAGCTCAGGCACTAGGATGAGTGTGAGAGTGCTGGCATGCTGAACAGCTTGCGTCAGTCAACTCAGAGCCCACTATAAATTAGCTGCTTGGTGGAGTGCCACATCAGTGTGCTATACTCCTTGCAGGATCCATGACAGTCTTTCAGTCTGAGTGCTACTTCATTCTTCCTCATGGACAACCTCTTCCACCTGAAATGGGAAAGAAACATCCAAGGATGTCCAAAAGTGTGTCCCTCGTCATTAAATGAATGATAAATTGTACAATTTTTGCTACCTACAGCCCTCATTCTTACAGGGCTTAGGGTAAAAGATTTAGAGACTGTGAGATGCTTAACCTCAGAAAAGGAAATACAACTGCCCATCTGAAATAGTTGGCACTACAGCACAACTTAATGTAGTAGCAACAAAAACAAAGAGAATTTCTAATAGTGTTTCAAACAAATCTTTTCCAGCTACTTGCAGAAAGGCAAGATAAGTGAGAATTAAACCAAGCAACTGTTCCTATACCAAAAAAAATATTGTTGCCAAAATATGGATTTCAAAGTTATATGAACTTTATATAAGAGAAGAAAATAGAACTTCTGTTTGTGTTTAAAGATCTTCCTTGTTTATTCAAAACTATTTTTACACACCACCACCATCACACACACAAACACACACACACACAAGTATATTGCTGACTTGGAACAGGAGATTTATCCATGGGGTTTGGAGATTCCCAAGAATCAAATCTATGTAAGATATTTCCCACCTTTACCTTTCTCTGAAGACCTTTGCTATAAAGTGAATCTAAGTCTATTGACATTATGTCCACATTTAGGTTAATTACTCATTTATCCCTTAAGAGAATTCAGTTCAGAGCTGCTAGACATCATTAGATCCTGCACTGAAAAACACTCACAAGCTCTCATTTAGGGAACTGGATCACATGAAACTGTATTACACCACAGATTTTACCTTGCTGTTTTCTTTTAGGTCATGAAATAGTGTTTGACTATCAGTCGTCCCCAACCCATGTCCACAAAAAAACCCAACCAACCCCAAACAAAAAGCACCCTCCCAAGAGATAACTTTCTGTTAAAGATATTCCTCCTCTGCTACAGAAACAGCTACTCCCCCACACTTTATAGATAAAGATTTTTTGTGAATACAGAGATCTCATTTCAAAAGCAAGTCAGATGTAGCACTTACTATATTCAAACACATTAATCGAAGTCTTTAGGGGGAGCTGGATTCATCCCAGTGGCTTAGGCTAGCAATAATCACAGGCAAGGTCATACATACTTTCAGAAATCTTGACTGCTAACTCTACTTATGCTTTGAATCTTCATAGTGAAACAGCTGCTCAAGTCTCTAGTGGCTCAAGATCTAAGAGCAAGTATGTACACATTAATCTTGCCTCTTCAGGACACTGTTTTGCATCTTAGAAAACCTAAGCATTCTTCCTTTCCATCTGCTTTCCCTCTTCTCCCACCCCAAATATAGCTTGTTTCTATCAAATATGATTTATCATAATCTGGGCTTGGAGAAAGTCAGCTACACTGAAGCATCTCATACTCGGGATTAAGCTGGATCTTAGAACATTCACCTCTACCAAACTCAAATGGAAGCTTGAGACATCTCAGCAGATGTTTTAAGATGAAAATTTGTTCTTCTAGCTTATAAAATATACAAACTTAGTGGTCATATGAAGTGCAAGTGATATACTCTTTATGCAGCATGCAAAATAAACATAAACATTAAAACCAAAAAAAATGATCAAACTCCCTTCACTGTCACTACCATTAAAATCATTGTCCTTTAAATGGAAGGGAGGCATTCACCACCAAAGGGGCAGAAAAAAAAAAAGGAAGCAGGTTCACTTCAAGTCATAAAGAAGAGTAAAAGCAGTGTGAGAGCAACTCAGCATTAGTAGAGGAAAAACAGCAGCACTACAAAACATGCTCTAGGAGACGAGCTTGATCTGCTTGTTCAAGTGGACTTTCCATAAAGATGTAAAAGAGGTCTCAAGCCAGGAAAGCACTTAAACACATGATAACCTTAGCATGTAAATGGGCCTCCAGGTTTCCATGGCACTAATAACAAAGAAAATGTCTTACTGGATTAGGAGAGAACTCCTTATTTTCCTCCTTGCAGCTACTTAGGTAATTGCTACAGGCTGAGTAAGGTCTAGGATATTCACAAACACATTCAATATTACCTGAAAGAATGACCAGATACACTAAAAAATATATTATCCTGAATGTATTTCACAATCTAAACCTGAAAATATGAAAGCTTCCTTGAAAACTGCATAACTGAGAAAAACTCTAAATATGCAATATAAGTAATACAGTACCATCCAAAACCAGTCACTAAGAACAGGCTGAGGGAGTTGAGGCTGTTCAGCCTGGAGAACAGAAGGCTTCAGGTAGATCTTGTAGTGGACTTCCAGTACCTGAAGGGGCCCTATAGGAAAGCTGGGGAGGGACTGTTTACAAGGGCATGCAGCAATGGGATGAGGGGCAATGGTTTTAAACTAGAAAAGGTTAGATTTATATTGGATGTTAGGAACATGTCCTTCACTATGAGGGTGGTGGAACACTGGAACAGGTTGCCCAGGGAGGTGGTGGAGGCCCCATCCCTGGACACATTCAAGGTCAAGCTTGATGAGACCCCAAGCAACCTAATCTTGTTGAGGATGTCCTTACTCACTGCAAGTAAATTGGACTATATGACCCTTCGAGGTCCCTTCTAACTCAGGGCATTCTATGATTCTATAATTAAATAAAAGGTGATGTAACAATTCCTGGTGCTTTTTTTTTGTATTTACTCTCCTCTCAACAGTATTTTGGAAGGATTGGATAATTGTCTGACTACTTAAGAGCCAATCTTCCATTTTCTAGAGACAGTAATACACCATACTGAATATTTCACAGAAGAAATGGGTTCTTAGTCTGTTTACCCCAGAGAGGGTTAGCATTTGGTTTAATACAGAAAGATTAATGCACACCCATTCTTAACAAAACTCCATGCTATTAGTAAATTAGGGAAAGTAAATTAATACCCTTCCGAGTGGGCAGCCCTGCCCATTGAGATGGGAATCTGAATCACAACTCTATCTCTGCTCCACAGATTTATTTCTCACAAACACTGGAATCTATCCCAGTCAACCACGTATCCACTGCCGGGGCTGATTTTTAACCCATCCCCACCACTCTTCTACCAGTAACACACCATTCTTTAAAGATGTGGTGAATTGTCAGCATCACACAGCAACATATTCAGAAGTGCACACTTGCCATATAGCCTCACCTGGGTTTTGTGGTTCTGCTACTGCCATATTCATTAGAATCAAGCTTAATATAATCACTGAAATGCTAGATGATCTCATGAGGTTTCAGCACTTTTTTTGGCTAATTGATTTTTATTTATCATCTGCAGCAATATCAAAGATCATAATTGAAAGAAAAAAATCTCAATTGAAAGACAAAGCTAAAGTCATGTAAACATAAACATTCAAAACAACTTGTTTGTTTCAGCAACAGCAGCAAATTTATAAAATACTTAACCCTGAGAAAAACATGCACTCACATTTCTACACAATCTAAACTACTGTGCCATCATAGCCAAAGTCAAGTACTATTTTGGGGTCCTCAGTCTTCTGAGCAGTCCCGAAGAGCTGTCCTTAAGAGTCCAATTCCACTAACTGCTCAAAAGTAGATAAACAAGATGGAAATAAGAGCAAAACAGACTGACACCCACAAGAGAGCATCCCTCTTATCTGACACACTGCATTCAGATGAGTTAGGGCAGGCAAAAGCACCTCAAATTAGCAACTGGGGCTGGCATTGTGTGGTGGGTCACCACACCCTGCTCTGCAACTCATAGCTATGTATTTCTTAGGTCTGATTCCAGACTGTCATCATTCTTCTACTGTTGATCCAGGAAAATAAACTCACAGTGCACCTTTTTTCCTGGAGTGTTAGATTTTAACCAAGATCTAGAACAGCTTGCCTCTTCAAACACATAAAAAGTTACTTTATACTTTGTTCTCAATAGTTTACAGTGAGCTTAAGAGTTCCATTTGGGTTTCCTCCAATGACAAGATCAAACCAAATATGAAAATATTTTCATAAAATATATTAGTAAGAAAAAAGTATCTTCAATCATTCTATTTGACAGAAACAATTCCAAACATACTCTCTCTAAAAAGAAAAGCACTTAATATGTGTATCATTACTGAGCAGAGCTAGAATAATCCTCTAGAATAAGAGCTACATCAATATGGCTGATGAATATTTTATATTTCAGATGTAATCCAAGCTTGTTTATCTCAGTGAAACTTCTTGTTTTCTGTATGTATCCTGAAATGGCAATTTCAATTCTCCTGTAATAAGATACCAAACGGTATCTATCTCCTCATTTTGGTACAATCATCCATTTACCTCACACAGAGGCCAAACTAGAGCAGATTCAGTGAGCAATGTGGAAAATGTAATAGCTCTATGAATCAATAAAGGGTATTAAATGTGCAGAGAGAGGATAAAGGACAGACACTGCTGAAGATCATAGTCCAAGGATTCTTTCTACTGCACCTCTCAGTCATCTAACACCTACCTGTGGTGAGAGTCTTTTCCAATTTATTCTACTGCAGTCTCTCATGTTAAGAGTCAGCTAAATTACAGAACTTGAGTCTAGGAGATAGAATTGCAGGAGAAATATTTGCATTGATTTTATTAATACACATTCAGCTGGATCAGAGAAAGCCTTTGGTCAGCTGGCAGGATGTCTCATTCAATTCACATGCTTTCAGCACACGTCTACATTTCCCCTTGTCCCTCCTTTATTAAAAATGCAACAAAACAGTCAATTGTAAGCAAATTCTTGCAAATTCCTTCAAGAGATAATTAGTGCATTTGACAGTAGACCAATCTGAAAAGCTTTCTCTTCAGAAACCACTTAATGAATCTTCTTCCCTTAATATTTCCAAGAAGGCATGTGCATATTACCTTGCATCTTTTAGAAGTCTAGAGTTGCAGTTGCTGCCTATGATTAGATTCCATGCATTTAGATGTAACATATGCTCCAAGTGCATTCTATTATATTTCAGACATTGTCCTGTTTCAGCACTTCAATTCACAGAAATCAGATGAATTGCTCTTTCAAATGTTTCATTTCAATATTATTAATATAAAAATATTCATCCAGTATTGTTGCTATGGCTTGCAGAAAGGAATAAAGATCTATACTGGATTATTTTCAGCCTAATTTTTTAATTCTGACCTAAGGTTACAGTCAATCAGCTCCATCAAAGTCATTGGGTTAGCCCTCAGGACTGACAGCTAAAAACTGTAGGATGACATTCTTGAGAAGATGTGAGCAACTAAGATCATCTTCCCAGTTAACAGAATTGAACTGTTCTGTTTGGTTGGTTTGTGGTTCTATTGTTGGGTGTTGTGGCTTTTTTTGGTTTGTTGGGAGTTTTTCTGGTTTTTGTTTGTTTGTTTTGCTTTTTGTTTGTTTGGGTTTTGGTTGGTTGGTTTTTTTGGGGGGTGGGAGGTAAAGAAGGCTTTTTTTTTTAATTAACTCAAATGTCTTATGCACTTTTATGGAACTAAAATCTTGTGTGCATGAAGCAATCTATGTCTGTAAAAACAGGCAGTTTAAGGAGCAAAAAGAAACTTATCTGAAAGATTAATTTTGTGTAAGATGCTACTAACATGCTATTATTAAAAAACAAAAAACAAAAACCAAACCAACCAACACACACACCCCCATACACACACCAACAGTAACTACATTCTGTTCGTGAAAATGCCATGCATGAGATGTACTCAGTATGGCTCCTGTTGATCATAAGGAACAGAGATTCTTTTCCATCACACTTACTTTATAATGACAGTATTCAATTACAGCCGTAAATAACAGCAGCAAAGACTTGAGAAGAAAGAACTAGAGTAGGAAAAAACAATATAAAAACATTTACCAAAAACTCAGTAGCCATAAATGAGCACAAACTTACAATGCATTTCGTTCAGTTTCCCTAACCAAAAGCTTTCAGAACAACTTCTAACCTGGTGGATCCTGTAACTGAAAAAATGGAACAAACTACCAAGAACATTACGCAAGCAACATTCATGCTTGCTACTTATACTGTCCTCTGTCAGATTATTTTTTTTTTCCCTACAGTTACAAAGCAATAAAAGAAGAAGGGTGTGGTGGGAAGAGAAGTAGTAATCTTCAGATTTCTACCCAGAGTAAAACATCTACCCAGCTAGCTGAACTGAGGAGACTACAAAATTTCTGCATCTTTCAACTGAGCGTCCTGCTAATCTTAAAGCCTAAAAAGATTTTTCTAACATTGCCTAAGTATTCAGAACATACTTAAGTGTCCCTGTATTTGGGTTGAGACACATGATGAAGTTAACACTGAGCTACTTGAGGAGGCACAAATTTCTGACGGGACACTGAACAGATCTGCTGTGGTTCCTGAAACATCAGATACTTCGTAGGCATCCAAAGCCATGAAGACTTCTTACCTTGCTATAAAACAGGAACACTCTCAAGGTACTTTGAGGCTGCTTTGGTCCCAACACACATGCTAGCTGTACAGATATCAAACCTTCCACTTGTCCTATCATTCAGCTTGCCAAAACTGAGAAAAGTCAGAAGTCCATTTTACTGGCCTAATTCTAAGAATTGGCAAGACTACTTAAATGTTCAGTGTAACTGCAAGTGGCTTTATAATCTGTATTTGGTTGGAATCATGCCCTACAAGACTGTTCAGATGCAGCAGTGTAGAAGTGATGGTCCTTTCCACAAAGTGTTTCAGCTGACAAACCCAAGAACTGTGGCTTCTGTCACCCAAGATTTTCTTCCAATGTGTGAATACCCAGCTCACCTGACAACATCTCTCAAAAACTACTTTGCTTGGCAATTGAATTGATGATCCAGGACAACTAAAGAAGCTCAAATCAAAATAAAGGGATTTAAGCAGGATAAAATTTTGAGAAATCAGTGGCTAACAATGGCATCTCTGACAGCCCACAGCACTAGCTTTGTGGGTGCACCTATGAGAATAATTGTCTCAACTAGCTGACACTGAGCAGAGACTCTTATTTACAGCTCTCAAGGGAGATTTCTTGCTATTGACCCAGTGCTAATATCTAAACTGTTCCTCAAAGCTTGTAAAAAAAGCATGGCATGCATGGAAATTGCTGTAAATCCTTCGAGCAACAAAAACTTGTGCTGGATGGTGCATGTCAAGAAGTTAGCGGCAGCCTTCTTTAATCAACCTTGCTGCTTCCCTGGAGAAGGAAAAAAAAAACACAAACCAAACAAATAAACAAAAAACCCCAACCACACACAACAAAAAACTACAAACCAACCCACCACAAATGCCTTCTACCTGTCAGGTTTTTTTCTGTGATGAGTTTGAGCACTCATTAATGTAAATGTGGATGAAAACAGAATTCATTCTCACAAGGTTTTTGTTCACAAAATCCAAAGCCCTGTTAACAGACACAGGCATAAAACTTGACTTAATTGATATAAGTGGAAGATTTAAAGAGCCAACAGGAAAAGTACAAAAACACGAAGTGAGGAACTCATAGGAAGTTGTTCTGTCTGGAAGAGGAGATAAAACAGTAATGAATGTTTCTATGACCTAGGTTTTGATAATGAGATTGCTAAAGCGACTGTCCAGCCAGTATAACAAACTTAAACACACCCAACAAACCCACAAATGCCAAACAAGAGGGAAGCAGGGCAGTAAGGGTTATACAGCACAAGTGAAGATCCTTGGATTAGCTTGAACTAGTGCAATACTGAGTACACAAGGAAGAAGCCCTGCAGTGTCTGTCCAGGGGACAGATCTGCAGTGGCTTGGTGATCAGTAGGCAATTCACTTCTGTAATTATAGCGCTGACAGGCTAACTTCAGACAGAATGTCTTGAATAAACTTTTGCCTTAAGTAGGTTGGAAACAAATTTGTCATGAAGTTAAAAGACTACTTGAATACTTAAGCTTGGAGTAACATAGATGAAAAAAAAAAAAAAGTAAAAAAAAGTAAAAAAAAAAAAAGAGAAACAAAAACACAACAACAACCACCACCAAACACCACACTTTCCAAACATACTGCTTGGACTTTCTTGCACAAAAACCCTTCCCAAATTCCTCTTTTACTTCAGTTAACTTAAGGCTGAGGAGCTGGGTATTTCATTCTCCCTTCTGCTACATGTTTCAGGGGCTCATAGCAATGGAGTATACCTCAACTTACCCCTAACTTGTTGCTTCCTTAAACTGATCCTTTCCACAGTACTATTAATGTATTTACAGTTTGTCTTTGATGATGGAGCCCTTACTGCTGTCCTCATGTTTTGTCTCTCTATTACTTTATCTGACAGAAATGCATGAACTTGTACTAGCTGCAGCTCAATGACTTGGCTTTCCTCTCACACAAAGAAAAAAATTTCTATTTCCTTCTCAGAAATTGTATTTCCAGTGTATACCTTCACTGTGACATTCTTTCTAAGCCAAGGCTTTAGCATAAGTTGCACAATTTTCCATATTGTAAATAGAGACAATAAAATTATTTTTTTTAGGAGAAGCAGCCACAGCACATGCATCTTATCAGCTGGATAGCTCCCAGCATGACTGGAGTTTTCATTAAACACAGCAAATGACATACTAATCAAATAGATGAAAGACTTGGCACTTAGGACTTTTTATTTTTAAGTCACTTCTTCCTCTCTTAAATTCTTACTGTCCTGACAATCCTTCCCTCAGCAGCATATAAAAAAACGACCAAGGAAAGTAGAAATGCCTTGTCAAGTACTGTTCAATGACATGGGCAGGCTTCCACCTGGCTCTTCACTGATCCCTCAGCTAACAAGGTTAATTAGCTGCTAACATTATCATGAAAAACCATCTTGAAGTCCAGCCTAAAATTCAACCATGTCATAATTTAAGGAGTGGACTTTGGGTTCTGGGTTTGTTGGTGGGTTGCTTTTGTGGTTTGGGGTTTGTTTTCTTTTTTTTTCATTCTTGGCTGCTTTCATGGGGTTTTTTTTATGCATTGTTGGTTGCTTTTGTGGGTTTTTTTGCATTGTTAGTTGCTTTTGTGTTTTGGGTTTTTTCGTTGTTAGTTGCTTTTGTGTTTTGAGTTTTTTCATTGTTGTTTGCTTTTGTGTTTTGTTTTTTTTTTTCATTGTTGTTTGCTTTTGTGGGGCTTTTTTTGTTGTTGTTTGCTTTTGTGGGTTTTTTTGTTTTTTTCTTTTGTTTGGTTTTTTTTTTGTTTTTTGCTTTTGGTTTTGCTTTGTGTTGGGTTGTTTTTTTTTTTTCTTTTGTGCAANTTTTTCCCTAGAGCAACAGTCCTCTGCACCATTCTCTATACCTGAAATACCAGACACCCTCACATTCATGACAAATGCAAACCTGCAATATCACTAAAGACAAAATGCCAATCCAATTTTAGTTCCTGAGGCTCTGCAGTGATGGCTTCTGACAAGGTAATCCAGGCATGGTATAATTTCAAGGCATTGTAGGTTTATAAATCTGAGCTGGCAGCCCTGGGTAATGTTAGCTCTGCTGCTCCAAAGATCCCTGGAGAGGACACAAGCATCCCTCGGGTCCTTCTAGTCACACACTACTCAGGGCTTTCCTCACCTTTACCCTTCCTGCAGCTGCCAGTTTTCTTGTTTGCACTGTTTGCAAATCTGCATTTAGCTCATGCCTGGGTTAGAGCCCTGCTCTGCATGCTTATCAACCCTCGGGACTTCTCTCTTGTCACAAGGACACCTCAAGTGCTTCTTTTGTTTCAGCTATTGCTTCCCACAGTAGTCTCAGCCCTGACACTTTGTCCTTCCCTTTGTAGATGTGTCTGTGACACAACTAAGGCAAAAATAATTTTGATTATAAAAAGCAAGGAAGATGAAAATCAGCTCTTTGTGCTCACTCAAGTCTACTTCAGCCCAACACTGGGATTTTGATGATAATCCGTTTGCTTTTGATTAAGAGATTCACTTCTTCCCTTCAAGGCCACAGTAATGACAACGTTTCCTCTTTATTTTAACCATTTGGAAACCACTACTAAAGTCTGAATTAGAGGCTGAGCTATGGAATTTGCCCATTCAACTTAAAAACATTTTTAACCAGTCGCAGATTGTTCAGTTTAAATGGTGTTGAGACATGCAACAGTATCTGTGTGCATGTATACACAGGTACACCAGAAAACAAACTTCAGCCATACAGAATAAGGTATAGTCCAGAATGCCACCTAACTCACTGAAAACATTGATCTCACCTAAATCTGGAGCACATCATATATCACCACCACTTGCATACACCCTGATCAAGAGATTGTGGATGCCAGTAGGAGCCCCTTGATGGATTTCAAAGGTTCTTGACTCAGGTCTCCATATTGTCCTTGCCTGCATATGTCCCCACTTGCTGGCCCCAGCCACTAGGTGAACATGAAGGAGAGAGTTCTGGATATCACACCACAGATTTGTAAGGAAAAAAAAAAAAAAACAACAACATTCAAGTTACATTGAAAATTGATCTCTCTAGTGAAATTTATTATGTTTAAAGTATAACCATATATATATACTTTCCCAAAGTTACAGTTTCCTGTATTTTCCAGCTTCCCCTGAAGGAATAATTTCCATTTGTCTTAATGTCCAAGATCAAAGACTAACCTGATTATGTCTTTTCAGCATGAGAATATTGTCACATACATAATAAAAAAAAGTCAAAAGTCAAATTTGCATTTTAAGTCTAAAATAAATGCCAAATCACTAAAGGCAGAAAAAGGCAGGCTTTTCTCTGTCATGTCATCTGAAGCTGTCCTCAGAGGTACAGCCACTGAGGGAGTGGAAGGGTGGTGGGTTACTCAAGTCCAGTCTAGCATTCCCATAGCTTTCAGATAGGAAAGCAGGCATGATTTTATGGCAAATATGCCATTGCAGCTTTAAAACAAGGGCTGTTTCTGCTTAGAGGGAATTAGGGTATGCCTTGAGCTTGCTAATAAAACGGTTAGGTGCCAAGAACGATGGCAACGATCTTGACCAGAGAAGAAAGAATAGAAAAACATGAAAGAGTAGCATTTTAGAAGTTTGTAATTGAAGGAAGAACAGCACCTCATGTTTAATAGATTATACCAGATCACAAGTAACAGTGTAACCTATTCATGGAATCGAAACAGAAAATAGACCTCCACCAACCACATGGTGAAGTAATTATCACATAGATGGCAGAGAAACAAGTTGCAGTAAGACTTATACAAATACTTAAAACAGGTTAAATCTTCATTATACCACACCTATGAATTGTGTGAATATACCTTCCCATCTTTCCATAGGACTCGTATGCTAGTTTAAGAAACCTGGATGTATCATAGACAGTTTGACAATATGTCAAGGCATTGATTTTATCATTAATTGCTCTTGCATACACTTGTCAAAATCAATTACCCTTAAAAGTCAAGAAGATGCAAATAAGGGGAGATTTTGCTTATGAGATTCTTTCTACATTTGCTTTAGTAGTTGCAGGACTAGCCCCTATTTTAATGGATCTCTTGCATCCCTATCTTGAGCCAATTACAGACCTAGTAAAAAAAAGCTGACCAACATTTCTTAAATGATTTGCAGATCATCTAGAAGCATCCATAGCACACATTCCCAAGACATTAGAATGGCAAGCCAGATGTCCAGCAGCCCTGCAACTGTTTCTCCTCATCTTGTAATTTGTTACTACTTCTGTTGATTAAAATTATTAGATCAGTGGTTTACTTCCCATGTAATTTCTATTCTGTACTATTTCAACAGGAGAGCTGGTAGAAAATCTTCTAAATGGTGGACTACTCAACTATAGATTCTCTGCCTCAGTCACCTGTAGGGCCAGCCACTAATGTACAATTTCCCAAAATTTACATTGAAGAACCCACCCCAGAACTGTTCTTGAGGATCCTGCAGTGCCCATGACAGATGTTATATCCTCCAAATGATCTTCCCAAGAAGAGGTGGAGTCATGTGAAGGCCTCCCCATTGCCTAAAGAGAAATCCATGCAAGAGGAATAACACAGGGAGGGATGAGGCAAGAATAGATGTGGAGAACAGGTTCTCACATCCAGCCTGCTCTGTGAATCCCTGGGAGGGAAGTTAAATACACCTCCTTCTCCTTCTTCTCTTCAACTAACTCCTCTTGTTTCCCCAGGTAAGAACCTTCTCTTGAAATGTTTAAAAGAAAAAACAAGCTTTTTTTTTTTTTTCCTCAGATAAAACTATCCATTCACCCTAGTGCAGCCTAAGACATAGCTAAACAGAAACAAAAGAATGCATAAATAACAGAAGGAGTAGATGTGGTATGTTTCCTTTGACACAGCACTTGCTGCATTTAAGACCTACTATAGAACAGATTGAAAACCACATTAAATCTCCAAGAGCCAGTAAACTTTACCCCCTGCTTTCACTTTATCAATGCTTAACTGCTGTTATATTTTTTTCAAACCTTATGCAAATTCCCTTCATTGTTGCTATAGAAGCGAGGACAACAAAAGGGAGAAAAAGATTGGCATCTTGCAGAAAATATTGTCATCCAATTTTCCAAAGAGGTGTTTAACCAGCTGCTGAACACAGCAGTATATTCTCTGCATCAATAAACACCAATTTAATCCTTATTCACTGTCTAACCAATGAAGCAGATGAAGACCACAGCAGTATAACTTCTTGATTAAAGCATGCAAAGAGCTGCAATTTCCACAGTCATCAGAGAACTGAAGAGTGGAAAGAGTCTCTCTAAAGCTGTCACTGAAACACAATATATTAGGTGTTATCATCATTGGAGTGTACCCCAAGAAAGAGCTTCATTTTACATGTACGCACACGTGGCACATTAATATCCCAGCGAGTTAATATGGTGTTAAAGAAGATGTTATGTGGCTCTGTCATCTGAACCTTTCCACGTAACATAAAATTCATTTATAAAGCCATCTGAACTACATCTGTCTGTTAGATACAATGTGTATGGACATTTCAGTTGTAGCAATGAACAGTTTGTATCTAAGACAGCATGAATGGAAAAATGTTCCAGCTATTAAAGATGGATGCTTGGCAAAAGGAAAAAGTTGCCCTTACTAAAAGGAACCATTTCTTCTTTATATTCCTTACATTTCATCTGTCCCAATTCTCTTTTTAGGAAAGCAATAGAAGAGAAACCAATTATCTATTTTCTGTCTACTACACAGAGTTACACTAAGTTAAATGAAAGTTTGATAATGCAAAAAATTGCCTACAATTAAGTATTACCTTACAGATGCTGAAGTAATTTGTATCTTGAAATTCACCATATCACGATGCAGCAGATACATCAAGGACAGAGTTAAATTTCTTCACAGCAGCCTGTATTGTGCTGTGTTTTGGATTCATGTCTGAAACAATGTTGATAACTCACCCACATTTTAGGAATTGCTGAGGAGTGCTTGCACAGCACCAAGGCCTCCTGTTTCCCATTGTGACCCGCCGCAGAAAGTGGCATGGGAGCAGAGTGGGGATAGGTGACCTCAGCTGGCCCAGAAGGATATCCTAGACCCCATAAATTCCAGAGTAGAGTCCTATCATCAGTCTGTCCAAGGTTGCCATTGCTTGTCACTGATCTGCTGGTGGGAGGTGGCAAGTGATTACCTTTATGTCACTATTTTGTTTTCCTCTTCCTGTTCAGGGTTCAGTAAATCATTTTTCTGATTTGTTTTTTTGATTTTTTGTTTTTTTTTTTTCTGGAAGGGTATAAAAGGCCATAGAACAGCTTCATTGCAAACTGGGTTGCATTGTGAAAGAAACTCAAAGGGCAGTCAGACATGAGCATCTCTTACCAACCTCTTCAAAAATAGAGCCATGCCGTAGGAATTCAGGGAACATCCATTTTAGGAAACAAAATCTGTAATTTAAATTACAGGAGGCATCAGTTCATGGGCAGACAAGACTGAACAGGGCTGCTGCAGCTCAGCAATCACAGCAAAAGCTCTGCCAGGCACACTTCATACTAAATGCAATGAGAAATTTCCTTCAGACAGGTCTATCAAACAATTTGTTGAATCAACCCATGGAGACAAACTGGGCTCACAACAATTCCTACTATTCATCAAGATGAAGCTTGAATGAGATTGAAAATTCAGTCTCCTTCAGAGATCTGCTGCTCATCCAACCTAGAGATAAGTTGAAATCCATCGGATGATGAACTAGCAGACCAAGTATGTACTGCTACAGCCACGCTGCTGAGCTCCACCTTTAGCACCTCCTTATGCAGGTGTTCAACTGCTTGGGGAGGTTTTAAGTCTTTGCTTGGTTACTGCTACCTATAAGTTCCCCAAGGTACTGTAGAACTCCTATTGATTTAATATTTAAAGCCAGAAGTCTCAATAAAGCAACATACTGCTCTCCAAAAGTGCAACATCAGTTTTTCCTTTACTGACAGTATGAATTTAAAAAAAAAAAGTAGTTACAGAATTTTAATAAACCTAAAAAAACTCAATAAAAGTAAAATCAGTCAAGTAAAGATCACTAAATGTTAGCTCATAACAGCACCTGTTATGTCATAACAACATATAATTATCTTATAACTTGATTTTGGGAAGCTAATGCTTTTACTTAAAGAAATGTGTAGGTAAAAGCAAAGGCCAGAAGAGTCCAGGTATCTCTTCCATGCCTGCTTGTCCTCTACCTTCAGCCGACCTGCTCTGTTCAGTTCCTGTCACTAAGAGATTACTATATATTTTATACAGTGCCATAATCTTGCATAGAGCCTCTAGGCTCCGACATAAAACAAACATATCAGTATTAAGTGACAAGTTATATCAAATTCAGAACACATCGTTATCTGAACATTTTTTAAGCCTCTTCTGTACAGGATTGAAACCTTTTATATACATACATACATATGGCATGCGTATTTATGGGTATATATAGACAGATATAAATATACATATATACGCATGTATATATACAGCCCATACTCATGTTTTACACAAATAAGACACAGTATGTATGCAGTTATAGATTCTAACATAAAATTCACAGATATACATATTTATTTTATAGTATGACATGGTCACTGGTCACCTGCTTCATCCCATCTGCTAAATTGATTTCTCTAAAGAAGAGATCCTTTTTCAAAAGGGGAAAAAAAAAACCCACTGTGGGTACCAGAAGTAGAAAGTGATTGAAAAGTCCAAAAGAAGAGGAGGAAAGAAACAATGCCACTGATCCCACTTGCCAGCAATGCCAGCATCTCAGGACATGAACATCAGGAGCAGAGGCCTGAGGCACCGAGGAGTCCTCATGGATACCACTGCCTGAACTGAGAGCCTCAGTTCACGTGCTTCCTGATGGAGGAAGACAGGAGAGGCTGGGAAGCTCATAGAACATGTTCCAAACAAGGTCTCCAAAATGGAACAATCCAGAAGGGAAATTTTGCCTTGGTGATGTTCCTGCAGCCTTATCACCTCCCCTACTAACTTGCTGCTTCATAAACTAGAGCTGAGGCAGTAAAGATGCATTTGTGGACTTTGTGGCATTGCATAGCTTATAACTCGGTAGACTTTACGACTGCAAGTCATTTGCATCGATTTCCCTACTTCATTAAGAAGGGGAAGATGTAATTCACCATAGATGGAGAATCAAACTGAAGGAGGAATAGCTGATTAGACATTTTAAAATCACATTTTAACGTGAAGTTTTCTAATGACATACCCCAAATTAAATACCAAGTATAAAAAGAACTAAATCTATAGTTATAGACTTAAATCACTGATCTTATCTGTAGATGAACAAGGTATGTAGCTGATTTTACAATCTGTCATCTTACCTTCCCTACTCAATAAGGCTTTACATGACCTGACAGAATAACTATCAAAACTCTTTAATTGCATAAATGACTTTGCAAATTTTTACTCACGGACTTTGAAGGAACTGTGTTAACAGAGGCCAACAGTTTCCTAGAAACATAGTTGGATACTCAATCAGGGAAGTCTCTTCCTGCCAGGCACTGTGCACAATGCAGTAAACACTGTGCCTTTGAAACGCAAGCCATTTTGTCATTTCCCTTTGATGTAGCCCCTCCAGCAGCACACTGGCATAATTGTCATTTAAAGCAGTAATTTGGAAAGCATTAAACAACATCATCTTTAAGTGAGAAATTAATTTTTTTCTAGAGTAAAAGATAGAAATATTTCCATTTTAAAGGACAAATGCTTCTCTCAGAAGTGGGGGAAAGAAAGGAAGTCTATAAATAATAATACTTACCACCTTTCTGGTGGGCATCTCCAAGTACTCCAGAAAGATAAATAAGCATTATTTCTTGATTTGCCTATGGGGAAAGCTGAAAGCAAAGTGCTCAAGGCCACAAGTGAGCCAGAGACATAACTAAGGAGCAAAGCTGAAGCTCTTCAGTCCCACTGCAATACTCTGCTATTGCACCACACCTTATCATGCAGACCATTACAGAAACAACAGTGAAGAAATCCACTCTCCTGTTGACCTCCCAAACATCACCATTCCTTTACTGGCTTTCTACAGACCCCTTCCAACCTACCTTTCTCTTTTAGGTAAATGCCACCTGGCAAAGCCTGCCTCAAGCATCCCAGCTAAGACACAGTGACAGCTGCAGCACTGGCTGCACCCTCTGTAAAGGTAACTGGGTGACCACACTGGCAGGAGGTGAACCACAGGAGGAGGCACAACAGAGGATCTCCCGAGAGACTGAAGTTCTCAGCAAGGCTGAGTCAGTGCTATTACTACCTCATGAAGATCCAGGAATGGACGTAACCAAGCATGATGTTTGCACTCAGAAAAAATAATCTGTCAATCAACCTAATGGAGCCTGAATCTGTAATGTGATATTGATTGTGCTAATGTTCCTCCATGCTGTCATCTGGAAGTAAAATATCTCTTTGTTATACCGTAAACTACACTCAGGGTCATGCAGTACAATGTCAAGCATCATGAAGTCGGTGGGGTTTTTTAAGCAACAAAAGATGTTTAAAATTCTGCATGCAAATGCAGTCGTTCACATTATTGGCACTAAAAGGAAAACAGGCCAAATTCCAGTCATTGTGCATTGTATTTTCCAGAGAGAAGACACCTCAATACCTTAACAGGAATGTCCTATTCAAGCAGGCAAGGTTAGTAGAGCTGCAAGAGTCACAGAATAAGGTGCTGCAGCACTAGATCAACACTTACTGCTCATTTCATTTGATATTATACTACCTCACCAAACTCCAAACCTCCTCTTACTCTTTTCTTCTCCCCCATTTCCTATAGAACAGTGACAAACTCTGATCACTCTCCTTCCCTCCCTCAAATCACAGCCAGCTCTCATCTGCCATCTCACACTTTCTTGAATCATCATGATTAATAGAATAACAATTCTGATAAGGAAATGAGCAGTAACAAGCATCTTCATTTTTCTGGGCATACAACCCCATGAAACATCTACAAACTGTCTTTTGTCCGGGTTGAAAAAAATTGCAACATTTGTGGTTATTCATCATCTTTGCCATTTATACCACAACTGAGGGCAGATGAGCTTCTTAAGAAGCAAACAGTGAATAGTGTCATACACCTTGAGGTTATTCCCCCTCCTCTTCCCCAATGTTTGAAACACTTGAACTTCTTGACTTGGAAAGCTAACACGATGATAAAAAGCCTAACAATGCACATTTGGTCCCCCCCAGCCTTCCCCCCGCCAATCTGGAGCTGGGCCCTGAGCTGGATCCCACTTGAAGTAGTTGCCCCACTTTACTGAAAGCAAGTGCAGAGAAAATCTTCAACCTGCAGACACAGCTATGAAAACTCCTGCCAGTGAAAAAAATAGTTTTAACATTTTTTGAGAGGCTTTTCATACAGTTAGAATATATGAGTCAGAATCCCGAGAAGTGACACCCCCATCCATCAGATTCTCAAAACTAGGGATTTTTATAGAGAAGCCACACAACTTTCCTTCAGATAAAACCTCTCATTCCAATTCTAAAATAGGAAGCTGCCTTGTTCCCCGGCTCAGAATGCTCTCTATTTTTGGATGATGTCCCACTATAAATAAGGATTGCTTTGTTTTGTTTGCACTTTATCCAGCTTCAAACAGGTAAAAAAAAAGACTGTGTGTGCAATCATTATTTGTCAGTAAAAGAACCTCTTCCAGATGGCTAAAATGAAGGATGCAGTGGGTTAAATACATTTCACCTCTGAGGAAAGTTTTAACTGGGCCAATGTACTTCTACTAAAAATTATATGTATATAAACTATGCCATTCATAATCTGTCCTATTTAGAAATTTTCATGCTGAAAAATAATTTTTAAGATGAATACAGTCACATGCAGTTAAGATTTAACATAGATATTCCCAGAGAGAACATTCACATTCTGTGATATGGAACATGGATCTTGTGTTATCACAGGGAAGTTTCGGGGGGGAGTGGGTTTGATTTTTATTATTATTATTATTTTTAAAGATGGCAAATGTTCTCAAGCAAAGAAAGCATTGTGGGCATCAGGTCTTCATTGATTCCAGGAATTTCTGCTGTAGAAGTAATAACTACTGATACTTCCCACTTCAGGAAAGAGAGAAAAAAGTACATCTGCTTTGCTGTTTAAACACTCTTCAAATTGCTATGTTATCACTGAACTGACAATACTATAGCAAAGATTGATATACAAAAGGTTTATACGTCAAACATAAGACCTGAAATCCTATGTATTACAACCACAGAACTTTTTGTGATGTTTAGAAGAAAAACAAAACAAAACCAAAACCCATAAATTATTTTATTGAACAATTTTACTCATTAGCTTATGTGCAATTATTTTTCTCAGAAAAAAACCCACATCTAAGGAACACACTAAAATTCATAAAGTGCCATCACTGCTTCCAAGTACTTAAAATCTGAGGTGACCTTAAAACAATTTAGTGCTTTGGTTTGAGTTGGTTTTTTCATGCCTCCGTAGGAGATACTAGAAAGGAATCCTCAGATGTACTCTATCTCTGCATTTCAGTTAGGTCAGTCATAACTTTTTCCTGTTTTGTATCACAGCTCAAGTGTTTCAAAGATTCATTCCTTTTTCACTGAAATGAGGATAGGAAAAGAAGAATAAGTGACGTATTTTGTCGGTGTCAGAACACCTTTAGGGAAATGAATTCACTCATCATAAAACAAGAATCTTTATTCAAGAAGTTTCTCTAAACAGTTTATATCCTTCATGATTTATGAATTTAAGTCAGAGTGTTTCTATAGTAAAGGAAGTTTAAATGTAATTTAAAAAAAAAAAATGCATCTGATGCAGTGTGAGTCTTTACTGTTGCTCTTTAATTTATCAGAGCTTTCATCATATCCAGCCTTCCCGGCACATTTCAAGCTTACATTACATAGAAAAAGAAACAAATACCTCCTATCCTCTCCATGAATCATAGTGATACTACAACTAAGCAAGCAGACAAGAAACTCTAAAGCCCAGAGAATACAGTCCTGGGGTCAAGGATTTCAGTGCTAACATCCAAGCACTACATGGACAGCGAGCTTCACCAAACTGTGCTCTTGCACAGAACAGATGATGAATATTTCCATCCATCATGTGGAGGAGCTTAAGAGGAATCAGGTAGCTCCTGCTACACAGTCCTTAGATTAATTTGCCACCACCACCACCCTTTTACATGTAACCACAAGATTAAAAAACAAAACAAAACAAAACCACAACAAACAAACAAACAAACAAAAACACACACCACAAATTGAAGGGGTAACAAAAAGCAAAGCCTGAAAACTTTTCTAGTAGTTCCACAGGACAGCTGAAAGGGAGCAAAAGAGCTTGCATAGACAGAAATTGATGTAGCATAATTCAATCAAGATGTACTTGTGACACAAATAGAGGGTTTCAGGGCACCCTGGAGCATTAAAGCAAACAAATGTTTTACGGAGAGGGAAAGGTCTCCCTCAAATTCCAGCTCAGCTATGTAAAGAGCTTCACAAACCTTTGCCCTGGCTAGAGCTGATAAAAGAACTCTAATTAGCCATGCTAGCTCAATTAAATATACACAAAATTAGACTAGGAGACTTAGTGAAAAAAAGACTACAAAGCTGATTATATGTTAAGCATCAGCTACTAAGACTATTAAAGTTAATAATTACTATTATTCCTGTTTGAAACCTGGGCAATTAATATTTTATTCTGTAGGTCTTCATTATTAAATATCACCTTTAATTAAAAATGGTCAGCATTTTTTACAATACTTTATTTTTTCTTTTTTAAGAAATATGTATTATTTTTAATTATTTTTCTCTAAAAAGATATTATGGTGATTAGATATGCTCAAAAACATGATTAAGTTGCCAATTTTGAACATACATACCCTGTACAGGTCAAATCATTAGGGACTGCAAACACCAACTCCCATGTGCCACATGAAGAGAGCAGGAGAGATCAAAGTCATTGATACAGGTCCGAAAAGAAAGAGGAAGGTCTACCAACAGTAGGAGACTTTTACCACACATTCAAAGGAAGACAGTGTGCTTTTCCAAGGCTTTTCACTTTGCTAAAAACCACACAACTTCATAGATCACTATTCCTAATTAGCTGCTGGCAATATTTTCATTATTTAAAGTGGCTTCTCACACAAAGTGTCTGTTTTAGTGGTTAAAGAAAGTCTGTGCTGAGTTAAGGTTCAGCAAGTCACACAACTTTTCTTTAAGGTAACGAGTGAATTTCCATCATCCGCTACTCGCCTCAGCCAAGCCTCGCTATTTCTCGGTCACTTCACTTCTTTGGCCACAAGGGCCATGCACAGCTTACACCCCCCATCCTATCTGCAGCTGATGTGAATGCTGGAGGGGCTCAAGAGCTTACCCCAGGTGGTGGGGAACATTGACCTGTTTTGTAAGGAATGAATGGCCTGTCTCTTCCTATATTTCCTGATGTCAGCCTTATTCTTCTGTTCTGCCCTGAAAATACCCAAAATAGAAATCGTTTAAAGAGTTCAGCTCTTGAAATGGTTGCTGGGTCACATTCTCAATGGAAGAATGTGAATGATTTCTGAAGAAGCCTTCCTGAGGTTTCTGAGCCCTGTGGCAATACAGGCACAACAAAGCATCTGCAGCCTAACCTACACATTTATTTTTTTTAATTCCTACTGTAAAACTGCTTCAAAACATATGGCATTAATTATAATTTGGTTATGTTTAGCAATATTTTTAAATTAAAGAAGTTATTTACTAATGCAAGCTAATCTATTGGGTAACAGGACCACATATGAAAATCTACCTGTGATTTTATACCAGTTTCCAAAAGCAAAGCAATTATAATTGATTAAATGCAACTTCCACAGCAAGATTAGTGTACATGCCTTCCATCAGAAGGCCAAGGTGCACAGCTTGACACTCCTTAGCCAAGCACAGTTTGCTTCCATGAACATCCTTCCCTGGTCCTCCTCCTGACGACCCATTCACACTTTCACAACCCTATCAGCACAGAGATGTGCACAACTCTGCTGACTGCAAGATCAGGAACACAAAAAAGCCAACCCATTATACAACTCCAAAACAAACTCCAAATAAAACAGCATTTAATTCACCTTTTCATTCAACAATGATCCAATCTACTCTTTAGCGAGCTTGTTCTAGGTCAACAGGCATGATTTAGATTCCCACCTACTTTACCTATAGCAAAGCAGAGCCCTCACCTGGATCTTTCAACGCAGAAGCTATAAAAGCAGCCCTAGAAACATAAGGGATGAAGAGAGGATTTATTTGTAAATGCTGTTTAAAAAAAAGTCTACAGAATATTAGTGTAACTTACAGGTATTTGTCCATATATACATTTGTTTTCTATTTTCAGCAAAGTATGAATGGCCCCCCTATGCTCTCCAATAGCCGGTGACAGCAGACCCCTAGGGAAGCAGGTACCAAGACATCCTCACCGTACATGCTAGCCTGCACATCTGGGACTTCCTGAGCCAGAAATACCATCTTTCTATTTAACAGCCTTCAGCAGATACTTTTGAAATCTGTTCTGTCGTTTTATGAACCAATGCAAACTGCCACGTGACAAACTCCACAGTCCACCTACAAAGTGCATAAGGGATTCTTTCATGTGCTTTCAAACTGTAGCTTACCAGTTACCAGATCTCCATCCCTGCCACTATAGTTCTTTTCCAGCCTGAAGAATCATATTATAGCCCATCATTCCACTTTCAGGAATCATTCTGTACCTCTGATCACCCATGTCACCCTTGTCCATATCTACTCCACTTAGACTGTATCATTTTAGAAATGGTAGAACACAGGAAAGGGAGACAAGAACTGCACACAGTATTCAAGACAAGAGTGCACCACTGCCTTATGTAGGGGCACTGAAGTTTTCTGATGGCACTCCATTCTTTCCCTAATAACTCTTACCATTTGGTTTGTGTTTTGAGGTGTTTTTTTTTTTGATGATTACTGAGAGACTGTTTTCATAAGAATGTCTTCTATAACCTTAAGACATCACATCTGAAAGGAAACTTGCAGCTCAGATCAATACATGGATTTTCATTTGCCCTTCTACTGCCCAGCTGCTCAAACTTATAAAGCCTCTCTGCAATTTTTCAGTTAGGTCTCAGACTGACTACCTGGAATATCCAGGTATCATCAGCAACTCGATAACTTTATTGTTCACTGTCTTTTCCAAGTTATTCATCAAGATATTGAGTAGCACAGGCTCCAGCAGAGACTTCTGCAATAGTTAACTTTATCCTCACCATGAGATTTATTATTTCATGCATACTGCACTTCATATTTTTTCATCCATTATTAATCCATATGAAGACTTACCTTTCTGGTCTATTGCAGGGTTGATTTTTTTTATTATTACTTTTTGTTTAAATGAAGAGTGAGAGATTTTGACAATTACCTATGGAAAAATCCAGTCACATCACATCATCCGGGACTCATCTTTGTTTGTGTGTTCATCATGTGCTTCAAAGAACTCTCAACAACAACAAAAAAAATTAGTCAAAAGCTGTTGTTACAAAAGCCATACTAAATGTTCTGCTACATATTATGTTTAGCTCAAGGTTAATTCTGTTCTTGAAAGTAGCCTCAATTAATCTCCCAGATACAGACAGTGGTCTTTCCCGTTGTCCCTGGAAACTGCTTCCTCTCTGCCTCTTACCATCCTTTCAATGTCCTGGTGCAGAATCATATTACAAGTGAGCAGTAACGTATCACAAGCAGCTCTTCCATTCTTCAATACACACCACATCTTAGGAATGACATCCATTTTACTTATTTGTTCCTCCAGTCACATCTACAGACACCAAGACATCCTTCAGTACCTCCCTCCCTTCTAAAGGAAGACTGTGGTCCATAAATCTCCAACATCTATACTAGGAAGGCAGAAGTAAAACAAACAAAACAAAAACGAACAACAGATTTGATTTTACTGATGTGACTCTCTTGTATGTATTTTTTAAAAGAAAAAAAGATACAGTGGTTTGCTTGCCTTGGCAAGGGAGACAGGGAAGTAAGTGACAGTATTCCTCCTTCCAATGTATTTGCAAAGAAAATGTTGTGTATTTATACTTTTTATTACAAGTTTACAACTGACCCGCTAGGCTTCTGTTACTTGTTACAGTCCTCATTTGTATCCAACTTTCGCTATTCAAGTCTTTGGGGTTAGTTTTGTTCTGTTTTGGGCTTTGATTTTGTTCAGATTTTTTATTTTGTTGGGGCGTGTGGCGTGAGGTGCTGTCCGGATTTTTTTGTTACCATACTCTCTTTTCTTGCCATGTAACCACCATGTCTTCACTTGTGCTTTATTTCATTTCCTAACAAAATACACTGTTTTCCCTGGAGTCTCAAATACTATGTCTTTAAACAGCTATAAAAGGTTTGATACTTAACTGCACCTTTAAATGTTAAAAGAAAAAACTATCAGATAAGATAAAAAACAAAACAAAACCACACCAAGCCAACACCACCACAAACCCAAACCCAAACAAAACCACACAGCAAACACCCTCCTTTCCTGCTCTCTCAGTAGCCTTGTCTTGAGCTTCTGGGAGGGAGTCTACTGGCTTTTGTTGCCCCTGCAGAGATGCTGAATTTTCACATGCTGTAGTTAATACCACAGGGTAGCTTTTGGACTGTGACCTTTTGAAACTGCTCTGCGTGTTCAGGAAACAGATGTTGCTTGTCCACTTACAAATTCCCTTACCGGATGGATTCATAGCTACCACAGACAGAGTTTTAAAGCTTAGTTTCAATGTCCCATCCCAGCATGACAGGTAACCCCAATCCAGACAGACATTAAGGGTACACAGGAAGAGGTACAACATGGCTGTTGGACCTCATTCCTCTGTGGTCTCGCTCATCTTCTGTGAGACTATTGATGTAACCACACTGATGGCAATAATACAGTCTTACCACCATATTTTTCTTTTCTATGCCTAAACTCTCTGGGATTTTGTGTTACTTATGCCAGGTTGTTAATATGACTTGACTTTAAGCTTTAGCAAACAGCACAGTTCCTCTGTCAGATCAGCCTACTCTCTCTTTCTCTGTACTTTATCCCATAATTTACCATCCTCCTACCACATTTAAGGTGCATATTACAGCAATATTCTCTTTTAAAAACAAGGGGTTAGTTCTGCATTTTACTGCTTGGGTTTCTGGTATTAGTGCAGAAATGCATATACCGTGTTCTGGGTTTATTTTCCTCTCTGCATTTAAGTAGAACTCCATTTGGTTCCACTCTTTCCTTCTATTTCCTACCTAATTACTGCTAAGGGACAAAAGAGGATTTCCAGAGAGCACAGCAGAGGAGTTCCTGACTATGTTTTGTTTCCCGAACCTCTGGATTCACTGTGACAAGGACATGGGCAATGGACCTTGACCACTGGGTGTCTCCTCCCCTTCCTAGAAACCTGTCTAATCACCCTGTGATGCCTTCCATCACTCCAACAAGCAAGTCACTGAGTAGCCCTTCCTTGAATAGCAGAAGGTGGTTTTAATATATTTATTATTTCCTTCTATTTCAAAAGGCCTGGGACAATATTTGCAGTGCAATGGGACATATTACAAGGAGAAGGATGATTTATTAATGAAAGGATTGATATCCCTGATCACTCCCTGGTTGATGAACAGAAATTTTAAGTCTTATTAGCTGTAGTTGTATTCTTTTCTTAGCCTCACTTGCATAGTTTAGTTACTTGGTGGGTAGAGTTGATAATGAAATGTTTTGAAGCCTGCTGTTTCTCGCCTGGCAAAGACGAGACAGGCCTTGAAACAGGGACTCAAAGTGTCAAGAGAAGCACCAGTAATAATTTAAACTGATCTCCTTAGAGCCTTCCAGGGCCAAAGGATGGATGAGCTAACCCCATGACCATGTATGGGCAAAGGAAGCCCAGAGTTCCACTAACAAACAGTGCAAAGAAGACTATGAATGACCACCAGAGGGGGAAAAGACCCTAACCCTAATTTTTTTAGGCATGCTCAGACTATGTAAATGAATTCCAGGAACCCATTAGAGTAAGACTGCCCTTTCCAGGAAATGGGATGAATATGTCTGTTTTTCGTGTCTATTAGATGGTGTGTTTTGCTAATTTGTTGGAGCACTTATGGAGGAGAATCCCCACTGCAATAAAGAATTAACAACAACTCCATCGTTATATTGGGTGTATCTCTCAGAATCCTTACCCAGCCACACCTAGCCTCCCACCCTGGTGAGGAGTGCTAGAAAGCAAGGGGGTTTGGAAGCTCCAAATTTTGTTTCATTACACTCAATTTCCTCACCATCATATCACTGCCCACCTGCTATTAGACTGAGGCTGCTACTTCAGAGATGGGACTGCCATCCTTAAGCCCTGACATTCTTCACAATGAGCTTCTCTGCCTCAGCAGCATCAATCAACATTGCTTGGCTAAAAGTGAACCTGCCCTGTAACAGAGGTGTCAGCAAGCCCCTCCATTGCTCCACTTTCCTTCAGTTTAGCCACCCTTGACTCAGAAGAGCTTTGGCTCCAAGAGTCCCAAGATGTTATCAGAGGCAAAGATAAACAATGTCTTGAAAACTCAGCAAGAAATCAAGACCCTATTCCCTCCTCGGTGTCCTTCTGCCTGCATTTTATTTAGTTTAGTTTGCATCTACACGATCCTTCTAACTGCATTTTTTGTGTCTTGTTGACAATACTGAGGAGTGAAAACTTACCAGCCACTGACCATGTAACATATTTGGATTCAACTGGCTTTCTAGTTGGGTTATGGCTCCGAGATGCAGAATTACCTGAACCTCATACTCTGGGAAAGAGGATATTGAAGACAGCTGAACTAACACGGCCATGGGTTACCTAGGTTTGCTTAATAAAACAACCCTGCTAGGGACAGGCATCACATTACCTACTTCTGGAAGACTACAATGTAGATACATAGTTTTTATAAAGGCTTGGGTCCATGGAAAGATTGATTGCCACCGTGTTTATTACCTTAAGCAGTATCTACTGACTCAAATGTGAACAAGCTTCTCATCCCTTAATACAAAGCTCCTCTTCTCCCCACCTCTCCCCCTCTCCCTTTCCTGAACCAAGATACGCAACTTTAGCAACAGTGTTTTACCCAGATAAGTATACTTCGGGAAGATTGCTCACTGTTTCAGTTAAGCTGGAAAGTACAAACATGAAAGAGATTAAATATCCCTACTTTTGCTTGGCAGCTGATACTCCTAAATCCCCAATGACACCCTACTTTCCGAAACTTGCACAAAAATTATAATGGCATTCCATCACTGTGAACAATGTAAAACCACACTAAAAATATACAGCAACACATCTTCCATGAGCAGTTCAGAGTGGCAATGCACAGAAAAAGCCAAACTGCTGTGAGAGAATCCTTAGCCCCTCCACTAGCATCAGCACTTCAGACAATAGGTATGGAAGCTGGATTTCATTTCATCACCACCGTGATTCTTTCTCCTCAACTCCTGCTCTGCAGTGGTGCCATCATTAAGGAAGGATTTCAGCTCTATGGACGTAAAATTGGGGTGCAAGCAAAAGCCCATAGATGAAGACCAGAAAGTTAATGTAAAGAAAATTTTTACAACAGTTCTTACTGATGTTATCAAAGAACTAAATTATTTCTTTTACTGAGAGCAGAGGATGCTGTCACAGGTAAAAGCTTGGATAAGAATCTTTCCACTAGTTACACCAAACTTCAGTTTTCAAAAATATGCAAGAGGCCTTACTCTTTGCTAGATATTACATGAGGTGATTACTAATCTGTTTTATATCTAAGTTGCTTACAATTTTTTTAAATTATTTTTTATTTCTCCAAGATTCTTGTCTGCCTATATGATAAAACCAGCAGTTTTCCAGTTGTTAGAGAGTTTTTTCCTTCATCTCTGATAACTGGTAATGCCCCTCCAGGTATCAGCAGATATATGGATACTGCGGGAGAAGGTTCCTTACTGATTTATCCCAGAACTCTGATCCAATAAGCCATTTATCACTGCCATTTGACATGATGTGTTAAACACAAAGGCTGTAAAAGGATTGAACCACATTTTCCGAGTGTCTTCTGCTCAACCTACTAAAATATGAGAGCAGTCTGCACCCATGAAACAAGCACTCTACAGTTGTACCTACACTTTTCCACACTTGAAGAGAGTGCTACCTGGCTAAGCCCAGAAGCATAAGCATTACTTTTTGTGGTATTTCCCGACCCTCCCCCCAACCCCCACTTAAGACTGCTTATGAGTTTTAGTTTCATAGCAGCAATTTCTTTGCAACACTTCCTGAAAATTACAGGAATTTATAAAAAGTTTCATTTGGCTTATTACAACTCTTAAATAATTGAATGCATGCACAAAGAGACCACATGCCCTGCTGCAAGTTAACATGAACCCAAATGCTTGTTTGGTGGATGTATCACACACAGTTGCATTAAAGGAAAACCATCAGACCCTAAGTAGTTTGGAGCACACCCTTCACCACTGACACAGAATTACCCAATACAAGTCTAGTTAAAAAAACAAACAAACAAACAAAAACCCAAACCACCCAAATCTGCAAGACAACCTGAAAGATCAAGTAGAGAAACTTTTACAACAGAAGGGGTGGGCTTGTTTTGGGTTTTTTTTTTTGCTTATGACACAGAAGGTGCTCATATGGAACAGTCAATACACAACTACAAGTATATTAGGTGTGTCAAATTACAATATAAAGCTTTATTTTTTCAACTATTCATTGCCCTTTGAATGCCCTAAAGGTCACACTGCACTAATCCAAACATGCATATCTCAGATGGATTAGTCACACCAGTATGCTTCAGATTTAACATATAATTAGATTCTCCCCTCTTAGTTCCCTATAACATTTTCTGTCTTTTAGTTTAAAACACTAGTACATGTTAAAACTTAAAAATCCAAACTCTCAAATGCTGCAGACAGCAAACTAAATCCCAGTGTGTCACTACTGCCAAGGCTTCTGTCTTTTTTGGTTGGTTGTTTTTTTGATGGGCGGTTATTACATATTTCAGTTTGCCAAAGCAATCTCTTACCCAAGAGGAGTCAAATGCAGATCATACAGACCAGCCTACAAAAAAATAGCATTTTAACATCTTATTCTATGGCCCCACAACAAAAATAAACCGATAGTTGCAAAGGCATATTATATGAATACCAGAGGAAGGAAGAGCATTATTTTTTTAAAAGGCTCAACATCTCAGGGCATTTGGAGGAGGGATCAGGAAGAAAAATCAAGATATTTTATTAATTGCTGCTAGAGGGACAATTATAATAACAGAAATATATTCTTACTATGTGCTAGATGATACTTAGAAATACAAAACTACAAAGTGTTCCATGTTTCAGCAACAACAGTACTTCATGCAAGAAGGATCTTTAAATCTTCGTATTGAGACCCAAGATGCTGACTACTGATTCTCTTCACTGCATATAGTGACATCTGATTTCAAACACATTGATTCTTGGCTACTGTGACCATGGAAACACCTAAAAGCAACCTACTGTCTTGCAGGAACTGATGTTTAAGTAGAACAAAATTAGAATGGAAACTTTGGAAATATTTTGAAGCGTCAATTCAGGAAGATGGAAAAGAAATATTTCCCAAAGGCAAAGATTTCACTGGCATCTAGCATTCTGAAATGTGTGTTTTCTAAAATTAATTAACTAAGCTATATGGAATCATAGAATCATCAAGGTTGGAAAAGATCTTTAAGATCATCCAGTTCAACCACTAACCCTACTCTCCCAAGTCCACAACTAAGCCATATCCCCAAACACCACATCTATATGGCTTTTAAACACATCCAGGGATGGTGACTCAACCACCTCCCAGGGCAGCCTGTTCCAATACCTAGCAACTCTGAAAAAAAAAAAAAATGTCCTAATGTCCAGTTTAAACCTCCCCTGGTGCCGCGTGAGTCCATTGCCCCTTGTTCTGTCCCTAGTTACTTGTGAGAAGAGACCAGTACTTACCTCTTTACAACATCCTTTCATGTAGCTGTAGAGAGCGATAAGGTCTCATTATCCCTTCTCTGTCCTTTCAGTTAACGTTTGTGGGATGACAACACAAAGGAACTAAAGCAATCAACACCCACCCCACCCTCTGGAGGTGGTTGAGGAGAGGCGCAGAACACATTTCAGCACCTCAGAACGATTGCTAAGGAGCACGCTGAACTAAAGAGGGCTGCAGGAGCAGCTGTGCAATTCAAACCACACTTCAGCAACTCGATTTGCACTCGAGCATCTTCTCCCCAGCAGCAGTTTCATCCCATACACTGCACACACAAAAGAGACCCCAGTTCAGGATGAGATCATGCGATGCAAACATCTTGGAGGTTTCCACACAATCCAGGAGCCACACCAGCTGGCAGAGGGTTCACACTCACAGCCCTAGTACAGGACATGGAAGATCAACACCTAAAAGCTCTGCACAGCCTTTTGCAACAGAGCTAGCATTTCTGGTAAACTAGTCTCAGAAGATTTAAAATTTCACTGTTAAGTAAGACTGGGTGCAAATTATCGGCTCAACCTTCAGATACTACATTTGGTTTTCTTTTGCAAAATTTGTTGCCACAAATTTCCCACAGCAACCAGGTGTTAAATCCAAAAAAATTTGATTCTCACCTCCAGATACATAGCTCCCAGCCTCATCTATGTAACAATAGCAACTGTTTGTGCCCATGGTTATCTATCCTCCAGATCAGATACGTAATAAAACATATTAGAGGGTGACTAAGATTCCAAATATCTAGTATGAGAGGCTTTTATAGATAATATAAATTAGCAAAGAAGATGAGCCATTTGTATCTCTCATTAATTTCCAGTATTGTTTAAAAGTCTCCTAAAATACAACCCAGTACAGAATCCCTTATTTTAAGAGACAGTCTTGGAAAATTACCCAGCACAGTAGAACAGGCAAAGCTACTGAACAGAAAGCAACAAAAAAACCAAACTAATTCAGACACTTCCCCTTATCTACCCTCCTCTTCCCATTCAATTTCCCTAAAACCCACTGATCTCCAAAAATATTATTTCAAACCACTTCAAGGTGTTCACAGACAACATGCGGACACAGAGGATCAGTCCAAAAAAGTCTTTGCGTATCTGCCTCTTGACTTCCATCATTTAGTGATGAGCTGTGCTTGGTCAGGAAGCACCCATTCTCCACAAATACATTGTCACAGAGTTGGGGGCTTTCCCCCCCCAAGACAAAAACTAGCAAGTCAGAAAAAAAATGCAAACAACCAAACAAAAAAACCAAAAACACACACACACCAAAAAAAAACAACAAAACACAAACAAACTAAACACACACACTAAATCACCCACACCACTCCACCCTTTCAGGCAAATTTCTTGCCAAAAATATTAGCGCAGAAACTCAGGCTATGAAGCAGCACACAGACTTTGCTCAGAGCCACCCTCATCCTCTGGGCTTGTACGGGGTCTGTCCCAGCCTGAGCATCTCCTCGCAGGATCCAGCAGTTGGCTGATCCCAATGGAGACTTTGTCCTGCCTCACTCCCTTCCACAAAGACAGTCAAGTTTGTCACAACTGCAGCAACTGCCTCGATGCATACTGCGATTTCACTGTCATCCTTTTTGACCAAATGTTCAACAGTTTAAAACTCTGTCCTGAAACAGTTAAAGTGTTTACAGGTCAAACGGGGGATGACTTTTATATGACCGAGCCCTTAAGTTACCTACAGGTACCCACTTTGTTGCTGCAAACAAGTAGTTGGCCAGCTGTTTTCCTGACTACATCTGCATGGCTTAGGCTTTAGAAAGCAAGGTAGCACTTTGTCAATAAAAAGGTGGTAAAGGCTGAATTTTTAAAAAAGTATTTAGGGTCTGAAGTGGTGTGGGGTTATTTTATTTAAGTACTGTCCATAATTTTAAGCAAATAGATTCTTTTTCCACATGTAGATCACATCTTAGTATTTATTACATAGAAATATTTTCAAGTTCCATGGTTTACTAATCCTGCTTATGTGGATAAAGACACTTGAAATAGCGAAGAAATCACGCATGTTGAGAAACATACAACAAAACCTCATTTTCATTATCCCACAAAATAACAGGTATGAGGTGATTCTTACACATGGATTTACATAAGAAGTTGTTATGAGCTTCAGAAGTCTTCTGCCTCCTCGCTGTGTCTACCTCGTTGGTATTCTAGCAATGTTGCATTGTCTGAAGACTGAAATACTACAACTTCAAGATAATAACAGATAATAATATTGACAGTTTAGTGTGGGAAACAAATTTCAGCTGAACAATGTGGTTAACATACTTTAATCATCCTCCTTTAAACAATTCATTCACCACATTGTTCCTAAATGGCTTAAATAACTGGATACATGAATACTTGGTTAACGCTAGAAACAAGAAAGTTATTGCTGAATTCTCCTTTCCATAAAGCCAGCCTACAAAAGAAAGGGGAGGCACACACTTCATGAAACAGGCTGTTGCTATGAAACAGAAGCTGCCTTATTTCTGCATATAATCCTATGATCACTCTCAGGTGGCATGACAAGACCAGAGTAACTGTGCTACCCGAGACTGAAGACTTGGATCTTGTTTGCATTGTGTTACAGAGCAAGCCCTCTGTCTGGCAGAAATAAGCAAAACCTTGATTGAAGATGTGGGAAAAGAGAAGTTATCGCTCAAGGCTCCAGTGCCAGCAGGAAGCCATCATTACTCTGGTTAATCCTTAGGTGATTGCTGAGGGCAGGTCTCCTTTCCAGAAACACCCAAGCCAGAGAGCTGGAGGTGGTTGGAATCAAACAGGAGCCATTTTCAGGAAATCAGCTATTTGGATGATGAGCAAAGAGATCCAGGCAGGGCTAGGCAATGATCCAGGAAATACAGAAATAGAAAGCCTACAGACAGGGTAGGCTGCCATGATTGCTTTACTTTCCTCCATTTCCATAGCCCCATGCAGATACACAAAACCACTAGCTCAGGCATCAGCACAACTGTCTGCAGCTTCACCAAGAGATCTGTAAGCAGATTTGTTCCCATTTCCAATGAATTCAGGCTTTCCTTCTGATTTATCCCTCCAGTATCATTTGCACAGCCACAGACAGAGATGAGTACACTTTCACAGAAGTGATGGATCAAGTGTGGAGTTCACCCAGCAGACGGGGCTCCTGCTGAAGTGATAAACAGTCTTGGGGAGCAAATGGAAAAATGGAGATGAGCTTGCAGCTGTGTCCCTCCAGACCACCTTTTTACCACTACCAGCATTGTTTTGACTGTTCAGAAACCCAGCTCAGAAAAAACACCTTCCTGAGAAACGTCTCTGAAAACAGATCTTTGTGCAGATCGTACCTGAAAGCACAGCCATGCAAGCAGTTGAAGAGACCTGCTGGTGGAAGCAGCCACCTTTTAAAGGAGCATGGGGAAAGCAGGACCTCTGAACGGAGAGGCGTCACCAGTGGACGAGCAATGCAGAACCTCAGTCTGGCAAGTATCACACTATACCCAGGTGTGGATTTGGAGCCAGCACTATGAGGTGTTCACTACTGATTCCACAGAGAGGAACCACCTCCTCCACAAAACACAATCACATGGCCAACTGAGCTGCTGGGGTCTCACCAGGCATACATGAAGCTGGGCAGAACCAGAAAGTTTACTCAGCTCCTGCACTAGAAGCACAGCAAACCGCTCATCTGAAAGGGAGATTAAATCCCTCTGCCCTCAGCCAGAACCAGGACCCCTGAGGGTGTCATGTTCCACCTCTCAGGAGAGGGATTTCTGCAGGCAGAGCAACTATCACCTCACCAGTTAACTAAAACTGCACAGTGTGATCAAAGAGGAATTGTCCTGTTCAGCTTATCTGGAGAAATAAAGCATCCACGATTTCAAAGATGCTCAGTGTAGAATAAACTACCATAACAGATGGGATTTAACTGGCAGGGTTTATACTTCCGCATACTGTTTTCCTCATCTTTTTCATATCTGGGTGGAAGGAGAAGTTGTATTTCAAAGAACAGCCATTACAGATTCTACCTTTTCCACAACGAATCTGAAGCACTCAGGTTCCCGTTATGTCCCATTAAACCAGCGTCTGCCTGGAGATGTACACATTACAAGCCACTTCCTCTGCACAGAGGCACATGAACTTCCAGCACAGGAATGAGACATTATCACCAAAAAAAAAAACAAAACAAAACACCAAAAACATCTTTATGATCTACCTTGATTAAGGACAAAAATGTAAACTAGTTAAAGTATTAATCATTCACTCCTGTTATCTTCCATCTTCCACTTGACTTGATTCTTACCACCATTCACCATGGACTCACTGCCCAGCCTCACACAGCAGAGTCTTTTCTAATACCATCACCTCCCACATGAGTGCTGATGACAACAGCGCACAGTTCTCAAGGGCTCAAGTCCTCAAGGTTGGTTTTGACCGAAGCCTGAAGAAGAAAGGTCTGAAGCCAAGTACAAACCTTGCTAATACAGATCCTGCCACCACCACCACCACACCTACATACAGTCCCTTCTGCGATTCATCGTTGCACAATAGGAAAGTCTCCACTTGCCCTGCAGTCTCCTCTTAATAATTGATAGTACACACTTTCGCATGCAGTCGCTTTAATGCTTTACTTCCATAGCTGTTTATATTCTGCCCCAAGTATATTCCTTGCCAAATTAAACAAACACCTAGCTTTAAGCAGATAAATAGTCCCAACAGAATTTACCACAGCAGCTTGCAGCTCTACGTGGACATGTTGGCAATGCTACTAAACGCATTTCGTCACAACAGGGTAGCGAGAATAAGCTCACAGTAGTTTTGTTTAACAAGTATTCGTGACATCAGCCATGATGATGAAAACCTGGTAAATAACCACGTTTTGTACTTAATAGCATATTGGATCAATTAATAAAAGAATTCAATAAAAGAAAAAATAATTAGACTCGCTTTATAAAGTAATAATATTTTTCATTGTCACCTGTCTTTCCCTGACGTCAATCTTTAAACTGATGGGACAATAAATGCTGAAAATCAATGACTGCACATCGCATGGAATAAATAGCAAAGAACCACAAGTAAGAATGAATTCCTTTCCAGTGAAAGCAGTATGCTTTATATATCCTTTGTCTTCAGCTGCACTAATGATCTAGAAATTCAGGTATAAAGATCCAGTGAAATCACTATTCCCAAATCATAAACAATCTCTTAAGATCATAGCTGCAGGACTGACATTTCTAAGACAATAACTGAAGTATTGATTATATTACTTACACTAATTCCACTTGCAAAACATAACCAAGTACATTTTTTATTCAGAAAGTAAGACCTAGAGAAAAACATTCTCTCTTCAAGCAAGCACATTTGCAGCTATATTTTCAGGTGCCTACTTCCATTTTGTTCTTGGTCAGTCTGCTAGACCAGCATCTCAGCACAGCCTGGGCTGTTTTATTAAAGCCAATTGTTTTGACTTCTTCACCCTCTATTCAAATTAGACTTCAACATTAATTAGAACAGCCTAGGAGTAGTAATCTAGAGGGCCAGCTATCAGAGCAAGGTAGAAAGGATGGACTGGAGGCTATGATCTTGCCCACCAAGACTCCAACCTGGTCAAAATGCAAGTCTTCTGCCAGTTTGTTCTCCTGAGTAGGGAGCTTTACCCACACCAAAGAAAAGGCTGACAACACCATTGAAAATAAGAACGTGCTTATACATGTAACACTTAAAGAAAAATATACATGGGCAACACAACTGATAATGACAGTTCCCAGTAATATTACAGGGACCACACCACAACAGTCAAAAAAGCCAAGTTCAAAAGGGCACAGCTGTTTTTTTCAGCAGCAGCCATGATATGCAGCAGCAGTATACCTTCCAGGGACCAATCTGTGATTTGTTCCTCATGGGAGAAAGTTTGTGCTTGGGAGAGGAAAACCTTAACAAAAAGGTCATACAGGTTTCGTCCTTCCACCTCTGCATCTCTAAATAGGTCTTGAGAGGTTTGGTTTTTTTTCCTGGGTAGCCTTTGTTTCCTACTCTCTGCTGGTCTTCTAGACCACGAAAACTGGATGCCCTAAATCTACTTAACTACAGGGAACAGTTGTTACACATGAAACTGTTTCACAAACATGGACACACAGGAAGAGAGTATTTTTTCATTCAATATTAATATTTCCTAAAACATAATTACATGCACTCAGTGGTCATCTGTAAACATTTTTTAAAACAGTGGAGCATTCTGGGGAAGAGGGATAGAATTACTAGTGCAAAAATGTGTACTCTGGGTCACCTACCCTAGACCTCAAGGAATTAGCAAACTGAAATGCAGAGAAACAGCAGCACTTACATTTTTAACTGATCAGTGGCACATGACGCCAGAAACTAACAGCTAGTTAGTTTCCAGTTAAGCAAAATGACTGCAATAGTATCTTGTTTTAGCAGAATTAACCTTTAAGAACATGTACTAAGAGGCACTGTAGTTCTGTGATTTTGTGGAATTCAGTGACAGATTTGAATGCCAGATTACAAAAATACAACCAAAGAAAATATCCACAAGGCATCATATATGTATGATTTAAACGGCTGTGGTCTGATCGCAAATCTCATTAGCTACAGAGGTCAAAACATAATATATGACATGGAAATGTTAGCAACAAATCAGGTGATTCTCTTTTAAGACTCCTAAGCTAAATTGCAGCCGTTTATAAATCCAGTGTGTAGCATCTTTAATGACTTTGGTTTTGTTTTGTTATTTAGAAAGAAAAAAAAACAAGCCACCAAACAAACAAAACCCAACAACAACAAGCAAAAAAAACCAGCCAACCAAACAACAACCAACCAGCAAAAAAAGTTCATACTGGAATTAAATCCAGTGTTTTAACAGCAAAGTTAGCCACTGCAGAGCCCAGTCAGATCAACTCAAGAAAGGCAGGTTGAGCTTCTGGGAGAATGATGCACGTCTTGCTATTCACGCAGTGAAGCACAGTGGTAGCCATGCCCACACACACCAAAAGCACTTGCTTTCAGTGGATTGTAATTCCCACTTTACTGGTAGGACATCACAGACCATTACATTTAGTAGATTGTCTTGCAAATGAAAGATGCAATGTGGCAACACTTAGTTAGCAGCCAGCCAGACTGCCCCCCTGAACTATCCCAGTATATAACGACCAGTATACAAAGGAATAAATAACAATCAAAGGGTTAAATAACAATCATAGGTTCATGAACTATACATATTTATTTCTGCTTCCACCCCATTGTGCATCTCAGGAAGGGAAGCAATTGCTCCCATGCAAACAGTCACTTAGAAACGATCTTCCCAAAGGACTCTTAGCACTTCCCAATTCATTGTTCTATCCCAGGCCCCTTACAGGCAAACTCCCCTTGAGCCAAACCGTAGCTGCACTACTATTTCTTTCCTCCTGTGCAGTCTCTTGACAGAAAGCACAATGTAGCTGCTATCCCTTCTGTATATCCAAAAGAGAATGTCCTAAAGCCTAAGCAACTTTGTTCTCCACTTGCCTATGTACACTTATGCCTTGGCTAGCAATGGCCACAAGGTTTTTACCCTTTTTACCCCAGGTTGGTCCAACTTAGGTCCTTCAGGAAGGGCAAAAGCCACAGAGCACCTCTCTAAGATACTAACAGACAAATGCTGAGGCTTCATGCTGAAGAAGTTCAGTGCAAATATAATTCAAAACCTGCTCCTACTCATTTCTTCTCAGAACAACAGAAAATGGCTGCTTAAGAAATTGCAAAATTACTATGATTTTCAACTTTGGCAGACTCGGGTTGAAATGGATAGAGTTACAACAAAAAAATATTTTGGATCTTATGAGTACCTATGGATGTCTGTTGTGAATGTGCTCGTTAGAGCTTTCAGAACTGTTTTTGATATTCACCCCATCTCCTCCTCAGAAAACAATGATTCCCACCCAAAAAGGAAGATAGAGAGCTCACCCTGAAGTAGTTACCCAGCCAAGCCACCCATATAGCATGGTGAAACTTTTATTCAGGCTGGCACTTTAATTTCAAAGTACTTGACTCCAGACTTTTCAGATCACCTGGGAGTGATGCAACCATTACATACATTAGCTCAAAAATTCTCTTTGCTCCTGCCTAAACAAACTTAATTGCTCAGAACACTCAGAATTGTTCTGATTCAAGATACAATATTCACAAGATTGAATTCTTCCTTCCAAAGAGCCCTAGTCAACTGCTGCTCAATATTTCAGGCTGACATACAAATACCTTACACAAACACAGACTTGCACATACAGCAACATACCATAGATTTGGTTAAGAAGTACATTAGTACCAAAGAAGCCATTTCCCTCTTAGCATAGATAAGAAACTTAGAGCTTCACTGATATGATTGTGAAGATAAACATACTGCTGTTTTGTAAACAAATTTAGGGTTTTTAAAAAAAAGACCCCAACTTATTGTGTACTTTCATGAAAGAACCTCTGCAACCTTGGAATTCTCTACAACGTACCTTTTTTTTTTTCAAAATTGAAAAAAAATTGAAAAATCATTTTCCGCAGCTATGCAGTAAGGAAGAAGATAGATATGAATCAGTATTTTTCATGCTGCTATTTGAAAGGTTTCACTACTGGACTCATCCCATTATATCTCAAAGATAAGCAGCAGCCAATTTTTTAAAAATTTATTCTTTTGAAGAGCAATTAAAAATTATATTTTCTTAATTTTACAGTATTATCCAGATAAAATTGCATACCTGCAGACAGATATGATATACAAGAGATAAAACACAGGGTCAAATATGCTTTTTCATTCAACTTTTGCCACCATTTTCCACTGAAGAATAGAGACTGCAGCAACTGCATCTAATTAACAAAGTCCAGGTCTGGCACTCTTCAGTGTTTTTTTGAATGATGCTGGCAGCTACAAAAGCTCTGAAGATAAATGAGACATAGTAGAGGAAGAGCAATTCAGCACAAATCTCAATATGACTCTACGAAAAGAGCAAATGCAATCCTCAGAAGTACAGAAAGGAATTAGGAAGCAAGAGTGCAATTTTTCTCCCCCGGTAAGGTATTAGCTACACTGATGCAGGATTAACTGAGAGTTCAAGTAGCCAGTTGCTTTTAAAGGACACCAAAAACTTAGAGATGATGCCCAGAATTACAATACTGTCTCAAGGTTATATGAAAAATCAGCAGTGAGGACAAGGAGCTCACTCTGTTTAGCACATGAAGGGAGTTGGCCAGGTAACTTGACTATGACATCTAAAAATAAAATAAAAGTCCCCACAAGCAGAATTTTCTATGTTCTTAGAGCTTTTTCTTCAAACAGAGAAAAAGCATGAAATGACCTTCCCACTGGAGTTTAAAATGAAACACACTGAAATCTTAGACTAGGAACAGATTTTTATCACAGAGGGAGTTAACTACTAAAATTAATTGCTAAGCAAACAGTCGAGTCTGCTTTTTATCAGCTTCACATCCAGACTGGATGCCTTTTCAGAAGGTGCCCACAAGTCAAATGCAAACCATGATGTTCAGCACAAGGGTTACATTCCAGCTCTTACTGGCCAGGTCAGAGTATGCAAACCATAAGCATAGCACTTTTTACCCTTAAGCTCTGTGTATTTGTTCATCCAGCCAAGACCAAATCTGCATGGTGTAGCTGTAAGCACTTCAGACAGGATTTGCATTCCCTAACATCAAGTCATCTAAAAGCTTGTCCACGCTAAACAAGCCACTAGCTCCTCACAGCAGGGGCACTTCAGAAATGACCTCTTGCAGCCTAACCATTTGCCTGTCCATCCCTCTCCCTCATTAGTTAAGGAGGGAGCCCCAAAAGCTTCACATTTTAAATGTTGGTGGCAGAAGGTCAACAAGATGAAGCCAAACTTTCATGATAGTTTGTAACACTTAAAGACAAAAGCACAAATCAGTTACTAAGATGCTGGGAATGAAATCTCAGCCTGGCTTAAGGCAAGGGAAGGTTTGGCTTTGACCTCAGGGACTCTAGGACTTATGTCCCTTCTATGAGCTACTTATACCACAGTCATGCCTACTAGTCTTTAGTCAATGCCTGGGATCCAACAGGGCCGGGTGTTCTTGAAATCAAAAAGCAGACCGCTGCTCCAGGGTTTTTAGAGTCCAAAACAAGAACTAGCAGAGAGCTATGTAGGAGTGTTGTGGAGCAAAGGGAAACAACCAGAGAGAGCTCGTCAGAACTGAGTGCTTGTGTGTTAGACACAATATTCATCAAACAGCACCAGAGTTACTCCAGAGACATGCTCTGTGAAAAGACCTGAATGGAAGACAGTGAGATTCCTCACAGAAGTATAAAGAGCTTTGCTCTCAAACATGCACAGAGAAATGCACCTTACAAGGCATTACCCATTAAAGAAAAATATACTTCATCATATAATTTGATTTTTGTTTTCAGTGACAAATTTAAATATTTAGCACGTGTAGCAGAGTGCAGTTGAACTGAAGTGCTTCCTCACAGAGAAGATTCACAGCAGTAGCCTACAGTAATGTTACAAGGTGACAGCTCATTTTCTGATAGGCTATCGCCAGAACCCAGATTTCCAGACTGACATATAATTCAAGTCTCTGGACACAAGCCCAAGCAGTATTTTGGAAAGTCTAGACAGCTGTGCGTGATGCAATTCTCCAGAAATTTACTCCAAACAGTTGAGAGAGAAAAGCTTAGTAATTGTAAAAAGAGAACAGAGCCACTGAATAACAAGAAATTAAGAGATTTAAGTAACAGCATGAAAAATGGGCAGATATCATCTTTTTTTTTATGTCAGCCAATATGGTAAATAATGTTGAAACACTAAGAAGTCTGAGATTAGAAAAAATTTCTTCTGACTGATGTTTAGCAAAACCTGCTATAATAAAAATGGTAACAAGATGAATCTCTGTTTAATTCATACCTCCAGTATTACAGGTCTTCTGCCCACTGACATTTTAATCTAAACAGTAATTTAGAAGAATGATTGCATTTTAGATTTCTGTGGGTGAAGTAATAAGGACAGGACTAAAGTTTCAAGCTTTGCTATAGACTAGCCTAAAACACAGGGTTAATTAATGGAAAATGAGACAAAGCCTTAGCCTGCTAATGTCATTTCTATGAATACCCTGTCTTATCAACAACTTTTTTTTTCTTTTTAATAAAAATAGGTGTTGATATGACTGCAGAAAAGTTTTTCAGCATATTTTCCACTTAATGAGCCACTAGCACAGAGATTTGCAGATGGGTAGTAAACTTTAAATATTTGTAAGCATTCACGACTATTTTCTTTCATAGAAACCACCAGCCTTACATTTGGAATGTATACAGGTAGGCAGAAACAAATGCAGTCATGCCACACGTGATGTAAAAGCTGAAGCCTAGAAACAAGACTACTTTGTGGTTGTAACAGACTGTCTTGAACTATCAGCTGAAATCTCCTGAAGACCATCCATGAGGGACTGAAAGCTGCATCCAGCTGATTCTTCAGCCAAGGACAGGTACATAACCCTAAACCCATAACACCAAACATTAAACTCAAGTCTCTTTCACAAACTACCAGTTTAAAAGAAAAAAAGAAAAAGTAAAACTTTTCTAAATGTCATTCCCAACTACTTGCCAACAGAGACACGAGAGTCACACAGAGTGCACTGCTTCCCACACACCCTCAGAAAAAAGGATTCCAAAAGCTTAGTTACCATCCCAGCTTTATTTCCACAGCTGAGATACTAAAATTGTAGAATTGAAGAAAAAGCATTAAGACCTTATTTACCCAAAAAGAGATGAGATTTTGATGTTTTTCAGGACATATCAGCAGAAGCAACACATTTTATACAGCCAAGACAAAGACACACAACAAAGAGAAGTCCTATTTGCAAGTAAGCAGTTCCCACAGTCCTGCAGCCTGCACATGTAGTATTTCTGAGCACATGGGAAATTATACAAAGCCAGGTAAATACACACTGATAAAAATTCAAAATTTTATCCCAAGGTGATCCTGAAAATATTCTACAGCCATCCCACCCAGCTAACCCCTATGGCTCTATCACTTACCCAGCTGCAAGCAAAGTCCAAGTCCACCACTCTCCATGGGTACCCCCACTTCTCCCACAGGGAAGTAGGTCTTCATAGATCCACACAATAATGGAGCACAACCTTCTTAAAGGCCCCAGGAGCCCAGCACTAAAAAGCAGACAGCCCCCATAGCCTTCTTTGCAAGGGACAGCAGAATTTACCATCTACTTCATTAGTGTAAACCCATTTTCACCTGCAATAGGAGGTAACGCTTCCTGCCACTGCAGCATCACTTCAGCATGGAGAGGTTAAAGTCCAGCAGAGGAGCAGACAGCTAGCTGGGAGTTAGTCTATCTCATTTCTTTACTGCAAACATGGCAGGATTGTTTATTTGTTTTAACCTCCCCGAAGCATCAAATACCTCCAGAATAAACATGAGACCCTAAGCCAAAGCACACCCTTAATCACAGCTCCTGTGCTGTCAGCTGCCCTGTATTGAGCTGGCCCAGCCTTTAGGGACCACAGCTGAGACAGACTGCCTAAAGCTTTCAAAACCAGCTGCTCTTTACTTGGCATAGCACTGGAAACATACAGATCAAAGCAGTAGTTACCAACTCTGGTCTGAAAGCGAAGGCAGGGGAAATAGAGTATTGCTTAAGATCAAGATCCACATGTTTTCTCTGTTTCTCCTTTACATTCAAATTTATTTCTCACCTGATCCTGTTGTGATGCCAAGCTCATAAAACAAAAGGAATAACCTTTTTCCATAAAATATACTAACACTCATTGATTAAGGGCAGCAGACTTGCCTTTTCACATTTTAGTTCCAGAAATCCATTATGGAGCAATCAGGCAATCAGTAGTGGGCAGTGAGGTATGAGGAAGGGAAGACCAATAGATAAAAGGCAGTAAGTAATCCCTTATTCTGGTAAAACAACAGCAAGAACGATGTGTATGACTGCAGACTTAGTTACCCCTGTGCTCTCACGATGCACATTTCAGGGAGAGTGAGAATACCTGGTCTCTTTGGCCTTCCATAAATCCATTTCTGTAAACCCCAATCGTGCAGAAAAAAATGGGTCAGCCTGGTTTTCTTCAAATGCATCAAACCAGACTCTTATCCAGGGGTGCTCTCTCTAGAAAAAACACTGTGAAAATTCAATGGATCTTTAGATATTGTTTCCTGCAGCAGATGGGAGACCTGGTCCTCGCAGCACATGAACGACTTTATGTTGCAGCAGTAGCCACCACCAGATTTCATGTATGCACACAGGCATACAGGCACACAGGCATATTCCCCAAGCGTGTCTTTGCATGTTTGGCACTAAAAACTGTCACTTTATGCAGTACTGAATCCATATGAATTTAAAATTAGCTTCTTTGTGACTGTGTATACCTATCATCAAAGACTTTAACATTCAGGACTTGTGAGAATGTCTGTGTCATTCATAAATTATGAACAAGACTTCTTTAAGCCGGGGTAATTACTACAGGTATATAGCACTATGCAGAAATGTCAATATTATAAAGCCTATAATAACTGATTAGATTATTTTGGATGAGAACTTCACTAGATACAAAACAACACAGCTTTTTTTTTGATGTTGACAGAGGCAGTCCAGCATACCAACTGTAAATTACAGCTTTCTCATCCTGTGTTGCATATATTACAGAGCATGATTATTGCCTGTACATCTTATGAAGACTATAATAAAAAATTAAATCTTGCAATGCAGTTCACTTTCATTCACAAGTCACTAAAAGTATTTACAGACAACAGTATTTTAGAAATATTTTATGTGATTATGGCCAAAATCAGGAAATTATGGTCAAAGCAAACAAAAAGCTGTTGCAGAAGATACAGACTGTATTTTAATCTGAAATGAACAATCACTGCAACTCCATGTGCATCTATCTAGCCTCTTAACGCTGTCTGTTCCTGTGGATCAGAGGCTTGTATAAATAGAAGTTTCGTATTTAGATTATAATTATTACCAGATAAAGTTAAGGGGAAAAATAACAAGCCCAGCATATTTCATCAAAGATATGATTAAACAAACCTTTAGCAATGAGATCATACAAACAAATCCCAGTTCGTATGCTGTGCTCATCTCATCTAACACCTATATTCTAGCTCCAGATTGTTCAGGAGGTCATCCACATGTTTTTAAAACTAATTCTGCTGAGGACAATCCCGTGTGCAACCTTCTCTGCTGAGATGCTCCTTTTATGAATCTATTTCTTGCTTTACTTTCCTTTATTACATCTTTATGAAAGTGATGAGGGAATCCAATTGGAGAAGAAAGATCCTTCATGGATGTCACAGGTACACCTGGAGTTCTGAAGCCAGTTTTAAGAACTGCTTTAGTTAGACTCACAGATGGCTGAAGGGAAGTGACCTCTGCTTGCTTCTACAGGCAGTGGATTTAAGACATACACTGTAAAATAATCCTTGATGAGCTACATTACAAAGAAGTTCCTTAGCTCACTGTTCCCCGTTTGCATGACCTAAAATTCAACTTTTTTAGTATTTTCAGAATAACTCTCAGTATAGGTATTGGAGACAAAGACTAGCTCTGCGATGATCATGGCAGTCCCTTAGTTTAAGTTATGTTGAACAGATCCTGAAAGCTGTACTGGGACATACCAACAAGTGATAACAACTTGAGGAATAAGGTGCCCATGTTTCATTCTTATCTCAGAGTCAGGAATTTTGCTGGCAGACCATTTGTTCACTTGGAGGGAGTTTTAAAGTATATCACCTAAATGTTTCAGCTAATATTTGCAAAAAGGCCCAACTTCTAGATTGGCCACCAGGACCAGATTCTGCTCTTGTCTGCTCCAGTGTAAGAAGAAGGTTGCCTGGTTTGTCAAAGCTGATGGTTGCCCTTTTCATGCCATGCTGCACTGAGGCAAAAGCCTTCTCACAGCTATCATAGGAGAAAATCTCTTTTCTGCAGATTCAAAACCCGAAAATGAGAAAGGAATTTGGTTTCAAGCCTCATTAGGATGCATTGCAACATAGAAGATGACCAAAGTTTGGTAACACAAATTTAGACCTAACTGTCCAGGGCAAACAACAAGCAGCAAGTCTTGGCCTATTTCCTCTGTGCTCTTAAAGTCTCCCCTTTTCTAATAACCTATTTTGATTAATTATAAACAAATCTGACTGAAGAATAAAGGTTGCAAAGGTGATAAATCTCTCCTACCAGCTCTGTAAAAACAGATAACCAGGGGTAACTATCTTGATATTAAATCTACAAAAACGTAGCAAGAATACTAATTTTCCTTATACATGATATGCAATCATTTTATGAAAACAAATAGGTTTACATCTCGTAAGAACAACACAAATATCAAACCACAAACTGCACTACTGAGGCACTAGTTCATTTTTGGCTCAGAAGGCAGAGTACTGTGCACTGAGCCACCAGTTTGCTGCCAAGTCCTGCCATCAAAACATCTTACAGTTCTGGGAACGTCATCATGAATGTCATCAGTTGCTATTAGAGTTGTGTGACTTAACACTACAAAGGACCAAATTCTTTGCTAGCATGATTTTGTTGATTTCAGGAGAGATGTAACAGCAGAGTTCAGATCATAATTTGCAGTGCTGTCATGGAGCCCAATATTTGTATTTTTTAACATTTTTGAAAACAATACTTGGTGAACTTGGGTCTGCAGATCTTATGAGAACAGATAAAACCCACATTCTGTATTAGTACCAGTGCCTTTGGCTGCAGATCACAACATGATCTTTATAATAACAAACAGGTCACCAGAATAGGGTTTGGTTATGGACAGGTTAAAACCACAAAACTGTAGTGTAATTACTATGGCTGCCTCAGTAGAAATGGAACAGGGATTGGAAAAAAAACTAATTCAGAAATTACCATCATCCCCATTAGCAACAATCACTGAGGGCACCTGCATTCTTATATTTCTTACTAGGAGTCCAGTACACTAAACCCCTGAATTACAATGTGACATCCTCAGTCATACTCATCTTCTCCATCGTGTCACCAGCTGTCCGCTTCCTGGAAAAGGCAGGTTTCCATTCACTGAAGGAATAAGGTTTTTATTAGCAGTAAAACATTTGGAGGTATAAAGTATCTTTTGGATACCTAACTTTAAATTTCAGAGTCATTAATGCCCTTTTCACTAGAGTTCTGACAAAGGCTACAAAGAAGGTTGTGGAAGAGGTCTCTGAAGGCAGTTCAGCTTCCCTTGCATATGGGGAAGAAGATGGACAGAAGGAACCTTCAGACCTCAATGAACCCTGTGGACAGGAGGACCCATGTTACATTGTTCCTTACATTGTAATACTACCACTCATTAGTCTTATCTAACTGACAACCTACAGGCCAGGTGCTGTCCCTCTTGCAAGGGTTGTAGAACAGCTGTTGAAAGACGGTGACGTGCCAGAACAACCATTCAGGACATATCAGCAGAATATGAAAAGTGAAAGCAGGATTCAGAGTCACTACAATCTTAATAAACCACATCTGGAAACAAGAGCCTACCTCTTGCAGCTGCAGCAGCTGGACCACCCTGATGGCAGTGCATTGGCACCACAAAGTACAGCTAATTCTGTGTGCTCCGTACGTGAAGCAGGTGCAGAGCAACAAGGGATCGGTGCATGGTTTGCTTTGCATGATTTTGCTTCTTTCTCCTTATTAAAAACAGTGACAGAAGAAACCCACTCTTAGTGAGAAGAGTCTTTAATCAGACAAGGGTCCATTGCATAAGAGCTCGATGCTGCAACAAAAGATGCACAAACCAGCGAGCCATCTGATGATTTAGTTTTGGGAATTTCCACCACTGCCTACACAAACAAAGCTAAAGGTTTGTGACAGCTGCTTGTGTTTCGATTATCTCTTTCAGGATCTCAAAGTTCAAAACCACATTCTAGAGGAGCAACTGGCAGAAGGAAATTATTTCTAACAGCCCATCCACAGAAGAGGCCCCATTATTATTATTAATTAGTCATATTGACATAAAACCTAATTGTCCCAGCCAAGAATAGAGGCTCACTGTGTTACATTCAATACAAACAGGCGGGCAAGGGCAAGCCTTGCCCCACAGAGCTCACTCTCTACCAACTCCCAGTCCAAGCCTGACATTAACCATTGCCAGCTCCGCAAGAAACCTCAACACATCCTGTGAGATTTTTAACCAGCCCAAGCTCCCAAAGAACTGCAAAAGTCACACCTCACAGATTTAAATGAAGATTTCCCACATATTCTCATTACAAAGGGCAGCATACATGCTGGAGCTCAATACAGTTAAAGCGAGTCGTCTTAACTTGCCCCAGGCAGCAGCAGGAACAAGGGATACTTTGTGGGGTGGGTGAGAAGAGGCAAGATGCATTCATTGCAGGGAGAGGCAGCTGCAATTTGGTCTACCCGCCCCCCGCAATGAACAAGTAGATGCGGAAAAGAGCAAAGAAAAATGAAGCGTTTCAACCAGATGTAGGAATTAGTAAATGCTGACGTTAAATCTCAGTCACAGCAGGGAAGAATCATGGTTCAGAAAGGTGTAAGTGGGAAGGATTTGGAAGAGGGATGGCAGCCAGGAGTCGTCAGCTTCCAGAGGTGGAGAGGGAAAATCAGACAGGGAAGCTGGGGGTGAGAGGTGGTGTTATACTCTGGGGTTCCAGGTACTTTCCATGTGCTCCGGGATCACCAAAGTACATAAGAGAGGGACCACAAAAGGGATGGTAAGGAGAAGGGGGCAGGGAAGATGCAATGGAAGAGTTACTGATGGTCTCTAATGTAAAGAGCTTCATCACAGAAACACTGGCAAATATGAATTAAGCAACCAATGAGGTTTCTGTAAATTTTCCATCCTCATTTTCCCTTAAGTTTTGATTCTGTTACAGTAGCAAAACTACCAGTAACACCACTCCTAAATGGCCTTACTGGTCACACTGGCACCAGTGGGAGATAGTGCCAGTGCACACACTGGTCAGTGAGTAGAGGGCAGAGGATTGCTTTGGCTTTCTGGTTGACCGGTTTTTTAAAATGGATCTTTGGAAGATAAATGATCGGACTGGATCTGAGAAAAATCTGTGTTTTCTTCGTCATTTAACCACAGATTTCTTATGAAATTATGTCTGAAAAGCCTATTCCTCCCCAGCTTCTCGGCTTCCATTACTCATCTGTAAATTCCTCTTATTATTCATTAACAGCAAATCCCTGACAAGGTTGTCTATTTCCACAGTAAAACCACTATCCTTTTACATATGTGCCTAAAATGCATTGTACCAGGCATCACAGAATCCCCAGGTACTACTGTCATGCAGTAATTTACCCCACCCTGATGAGATCTAGTGGGCAAAACAGCAGCTCATGAAAGAAGTATTTTGATCTTTCAGAATGTTTCCACTTTAACTGAGTGTGGTCTGTTCTTTCACGTGGTAACAAATAACTAGACCTATTTACTTATAAAAGTACCTTTTAATTACAAACTGTTGTATGTTGATGCTTTCATTACTACTACGTACATGTGACACCTATCAGAGGCATAGCAGCAGTGGTTACTCTACTGAATTTTATTTCTCCGGAGGCTCTTCCCACTAAAGACCCTAAAGATCAGTGTCGATGACAATTGAGGCTGGATGCAGTTCCCACCCCTCCAGCAGCAGCCAAGGTCATGCTGACTCACTCCCTCTGGCTTTTCCCCCCGCATCCATCCAGTGCCAGTGCTTGGGTAAGTTCTTGACTATTCCTAACACTGTCACTTACAAAGCTGCAAATCCTTCCTCTACCGGCAGTACAAAGCATTGGATTGCAAGCTCCTACAAATGTTGCTTATCAGATTTTTGGACTCCTTTTCAAGTGGTAGATTACCTTCTGCTAAAAAATAAGTGATAAAAGACCTGAGATAGAGGCCTCTCACTCTAAACCAGGGAACAGCAGAGCTGAGGAACCTGGCAGGGGAAGAGTCTCTGCCACAGGGTTTCGGGGCAGAATTTGGAATCCCTTTTTCCAAACACACTTCTTATGAATGGAGTAATTAACAAGCAGATCCTTGGATAACAGCAAGAAGGCAGCAGCTGTCAGCACCCAGCCAGCTTCAGCTGTGAGTGCCTAACTCAAGTTCTCATCAGTAAAGAAGCTAGGGGCCACATTTCAAGAAAAATCTTTCACATAAGAGACCTTCACAGAATAGAAAGCATACACAGCATGGTCTTTAACTGCAACCCCTCCTGTTACACCCAGGGAAAGGGATATTTATACCCAAACAAGGCTTGTATGTTTTAGTTTGAAGTGGCTTCTCATCAGTCTAATCTGCTACAAAAACAAAGGCAACAGCCATAAAACATAGGCAAGACTCTGAATGTCTCTACCCTCAGCCCAAAGAACAGTGAGTAAAGTACAATGCTTAAAACACCAAGTGCTTAAAGCTGTACTCAAGGCATCACTGCATTTTCTGTTCTTGAATATAGGACTCCACAAAAAAGACAGAAAATGCTTGAAATCACAAATCACAAAGCAGTGTTAAACAGATTAGAGCAAAAATGCTTACAGACAGGACTCTAACTATATATCCCAAAATCTACATATAGTCGCCCAGACAAGTGTGATCTGTAATTTCAAATGATGTGGGCAAAAAGAAGTCATACAAGTTTCAATACAAGGGTGTTCAGACCGCTTCATAAAGCGAACACAATGTTTTCCATGAAAACTAAAGTACAGACATTAGAGCCCAAATTTCCAAATTTAGGTATCTAAATCTGGTAATTCCATTCTATCACTTCAATATGGATTTTTTCTTATGAATAATAAGTGTTTAAAAATATACAGCATCATTGTAACTTCAAATTCAGCACATTTGGGAAAAACTTACCATTCAACTGCATTGTTCCAGATTTGCTACTACTTTTACACAGCTGGAGTTACAGCATCTGAAGTGAAAGTTTTGTTATTATCAGATGGCAGCCATCAGCCCTCAACTGGCAGGAAAAAAAATAAAAGCTTACTAATGCCCAAGAAATGGAATTGCCTGATGTCCAAAGTAATACACTCTTGACAGACATCATATGCCTCCATCTCCCATATTGGTATACACAGACAATTACTTTCCATCTAACTCCTGTCTCTCATATATAGTTATATATAGTTCTATATCATACACTTTATTTCACAGACAAGCCCTTGTTACCATATCCTTACAACTACTTAGAAATTTTTCAGCAAGGACCTAGATTTGTGACTTAGACTTTACAGCTTAGTAATTGATGTAGTGCACATTTTTAGCTTACTGTAGAAGGAAGATATGTGTCAGCTGAAAACTCCTTCACATTTCTGCTGGGGTTTGTGTTTGGTTGTGTGGGTTTTTTACCTTGCTCTTACTCATTTGGGAGTAGTCAACTGCATACACGTCATCAGTCACTGAAGCTCAGCAGAGTTATGACAATTCATTAAGCTGCAAGAATAAGACCACGTTTGAGACCAAATAATTAGTTATGCCAGTTCTCCCTTCTTTGGTGGGAAGAAATCTGAATTAACAGTTTGTAACACATTTTATCACTTATTTCTTGATGGCAGTCCTGTTTGCCAGCAGGCAGTGGGCAAAGACTCAACAGTTAAATCATTGTCCCATTTTATCTTTGACATACCCATGTAGCCAGGACTTCAGTGTTGGTCTTCAAGTCATAACTGCTATAGATGACCACGATGCAGCACAAATAAATATAGGGTATATTGTTAAAGATAGCATTCTTCACATGAAATGCTTAAATAAAACCTTTCCTAACCTTTCCTAGGTGGGAATCACATGCAGTTATCAAAGAAAGAAAGGGCTGAATGCAAATGTTCCCCTCAACTAAACTCAGACAAGCTCTGCATATTTGTCATTGCTGTGCGGACACCTGGAATTAGCCAGAACAGTACAACCTTTTAATGCTTTGTAAAAACTCTGTGAGCAATTCAAGATATGAGAAAAACTTTTCCCACCCACCTATAAAAAAACCACTCATCTTTGTTAATACTATGAATTATACAAGCTATTGAGAGCACATTTTTAATAAGAGCAATTGTAGTTTCAGGTTGGACAATAGTTGTTAAGTATCCTGGATTAGTCATCAAATTCAGAACCAAAGGCTATGTCTACACACACTAACCAATTATTAACTCCCCATGTACCCCCATACCAAATGTTCTAGTTCTCTTAAAATTCAAAATGCCAAAAGGTTAAGAGCTCTATCTTGCTGGAAATAATGGGGCCAGGATTCAGTGCAATCTGGCATCCTGCATCTTGCCTTGTGGATGTGAGTAGACAAAACTCCAGTCCTGAGCAAGACTAAATCCAAATCATGCTGTGTTCATGTTTGGTCAACAGCCAAGCTTTTATAAATGACTTATTTCACCAAGCCACCTGTTACCTCTGACTGACTCAAATTCCTATCTTTATACTTGGATGCTTGCTGATCTTTTTCTACCTTCCTATCTGAGGCTTACAACTACTAGGAATTGGATTTCCTCCTTTAAGTATCCAAACCAGAAGTTAAAACTGCAAATGCTAGCAACTTCCAGCTTCTCTCTGTGGATGTAGCCAGTAGTCAGTCATGACAAACAGCACTTCACAGTACACTGACATTTAAATCCATACAGAGGGACTAGGAGAACCAAGAAAAGGCTCGTTGGTGTGGATAAACTTCCCAGAGTGCATGCTGAATGCATGGCATCACCCCTGCTAACTCTGTGTCACCTGTGAGCTCTGAGAGATCACAATATTAAACAAATAGAGATGAAAAAGGACAGGAAAGAAAGATGTTTATATAATTTAGTTGAAATGTTCCAAGACGTGAAAGTTCAGTAACTAATGCTGGTAACTGAGGATGTCTTTTACACTTCCTGGTTAAGCACATGGTTGTCTTTGTTACTGCTAGCACTGCAAAACTACTTGATAAGTAGATGGATTTAACACAGCTTTACAGCGCAGAGGCAAAATGGGTGTGATTGAGGGGAGCAAGGGTGATGGAGAGGGTACAGCACAACTGTAATGGACCCCGCTCCCAGAACTGATCACAAGGACTGAGTGCATTATCTAACCTCACTGGGCATCAGTTTTCCTCCCTGGGCTTAAATAAATGAACAACCCTGGAAACCATGCAGTAATTTAAAAAGAAGGGCTGATTTCTGCAAAGCCTTATGAAAAGGCATCTTCTACCTGTGCACATGGACAGACAACACAATTTTAAAGCTGCCTTAAAAGTGATCTTTCCAATGATCATTTTAATACCGAGGCTGCAACAAAGCAGACCTGACAAATCCTCCAGTCTGCCACAAATAGTCAGATTTCTTACATTCACATAAGCATACAAAGAGTCTTTGATATAAAAAAATTCAGCTCCATGTCTTACAGAGCAAACAACGCTAATTAAGATGCAGGGTGAACACTTAAAAAAAAAATTATAAAGTACATGAATCTATGATTCTATGATTCTACATAGACTGTCATGGATAAATGCTGTACAAGGCAGAGAATGACAAGCTGCAGGAGGAACCACAAGAGAGATGCAGAAAATGGGAGTTGACCAATTTCAGTCTTCCTGAAAGGCTTTTGGTGTTAATGGTTTTCATAGGTGTGTCCCAAACCCACAGATTTAGGCCAGTGACCTGCTTTTTCTTTTAAGTTGATTAAACTTTGATAGTAAAAGAAATTCAGAAACACAAATATTATAATCCTTAAATTATTTTTAATACTGTCTCCACAGAGAAGCTGAGTCCCTGTTAAAACACCAGTCTGCAACCTAGCTTAATTTCTTCCTGCTTACTTCAGCTTTAGGAACCTCTCCTTGCTGAGATGCATTTTTCACCTTTTGCCTAGTCTTAACTACTTCCATCTGTAGCTGGTCTATACTCATGGACTGCTTTCACAGCACAATATGAAAAATTGCTCATTTCTCCTCATAATCATCTGCTACTAGTGGTACAAGTGGGTAAATGGACAAAGGGTAGATTCATGTCTCTACATTCCACAGCAACTCCTCTGAACTACAAAAATACCCTCTCTCCTCCCCCATAAAATAGAATGCCAACGAGTTCACAAGGAAATGAGGAAAGAAGAGACCAATGAAAGTCATGCCACAAACGTAAGGCAGTCCATCTGACATAAATGCGTGCTTGTCAGAAGCCTGGATAATTTTAATTTACAATAGTAAAGAAAAAATGTACAGTACAGAATTGTATTGAATTAAACATTACCCCCTCAGGTATCAGACAAATATGGAAGGGAAATCCATAGCAAAGGCAACTGTGCAGGAAAGCCCTACAAAGCAGAGGAGTCATGAGGGATGCAGGAAGAAGCAGATTTTATCCCTGTTGTCTGTATGCTAAACAACACACCGCTGCAAAAACATGAGAGATAAAGAGGTGCTGAAGAACAAACTTACTAGATCTTATTTGGAAAACTGAGGGGCTGTTCAGGAAGAAAGCTCTTTTTCTAGGAGTCCTTAATACAGCCAGAAAAACATGATCTTGCATGTATTTCCCCTCCACTTGCATAAGGTATATAAAAGTTGCTCAGGTGCAAATTGACTCTATATCCGACTTTGAGAATGTTCTTCGTTTTACCATGATGAATGTTCACCAATTACTGTTTTATGCTGTATCTTATTTTCTCCACCATTGTTTTGCCCCTAATTGCCCTTTCAGTAAAGCCACATCTTTGATCTGACTGCTGTTGTGCATACAGATGGCATGCACAACCCTTAGAAAGAAAATCCACAATGTGATACAGCAGAGAAGGAAAAAAATTTCAGCTAAAGGAAGGTGAAAAGATGACAGCTTTTATTTTTTCATCCATTACAAAAGCCCTAACTGCAAACAGATGTGGACTTATAGATTAAAATCTCTTCAGTGAGCCCTAATTTTACATTCTCGAGCCTTAGAGAAAAAGTACTTCACAATAATAATGCCTGTCTCACCCATTTACACCTCAATCAGTCATTTTAGAATTAATACTAACTCATTATTTTCTAGAAATCTGTGGAAAATTAATTTTTCCATTATGAAATCCAGTTGCAACTTCCAGTTATCCCCAAGTTCAACCCGGATAACTGATACAGTCAGAATCCCTCAGATGAAGAAGGGATTTCTTAGATTATTTAGATGAAAGAGTGGAAGTAAGAAAACAATTTAACTATTGGTAGAAAAAAATTTCAACTGCCTTTAGATTTATTTTAGGGGTATGTGAGCCCCCAGTGTTTAAAGGTGACTCTTATTTGTTTAAGGGCAGCTATTGTAAGAGGACTAAAATAAAAATATTGATCTGTACTGGCTCATAAGGATACAATACAATTACTGGGAGCAACTGGTGATAAAGGTCCCTGGAAAAAAAAAAAAAGTTCTACATTTTTCTTTGCATGCTGCCAAAGCTGCAACAATAGCCCTATTTTCCCCTAAAATGATTTCAGCTGCTTATGTTTTCTGTAGGCTAATGCACAGGATACATTTCCTCTTCAAGAAAGCAATCCTGCTGCAATTCGATGAGCAGCTCTTAACATCAGTACCTGTTCAAGTAGTTCATCCCGTCCCTCTTTCTTCTACCTTCATTCCTATCCCTGTGATGACTTTTTTGGCCATACAGGTAAAAGAGTTTATGGGAATATATTGTGAGCCAGCTCATGTAACCAGTCTGGGTTACAGACAGCATACACCACCTCCTCGGTTATTTTTAACTGAGGTCAGTTTTCTACCCTGGTGTGATTATAAACAGTTGCCCAACTGAGAAGCAAAACAGGTGTGGGAATGACAAAGGAAGATGCAGGGCTGTCTTGTTGAGAGATAAGCACATCAAGCTACACCTTTCATAAGCCCAGGTCAATGCAGTATTAACGACAAGCAAGAGAAAATGAAAGTCAAGCATGAAGCAAGGCTAATGCTCTGCTAATGGTCACTGTTTCCAGGCAGCATGCTGCTACTGGAATTTAACTGAGTACAGCGGGCACCCTCAGAGACCTTCCATTGTTAAAGATCCCTTGCTGTCTACCTCCTTTCTTCTCTAGCCCAACCACCTCCTCACAGCAGAGTCAGCTCTGAGCTCAGTTTGGATTCTTTAGGTCTATATCCAGATGGGGCTTGAAAAACCCCATGGAAAGACCAAACGGCCTTGCTGGGCAACCTGTGGCACTGCCTGTCCTCATGGGAAAACAGTTCGACCTTAAATCCCATCTGAACCTCTCTAGTTTCAATTTATTTCTCTCATTGTCTCTTGTCTTCCCTCCTCTTCCTACTTCTGCTGCAAAAAGCTTGGGAGTCCTCTCAATAACCTCCTTGTAGGAATGGGCATGCTGCTGCTGGGTACCCCACAGCCTTCTCTTTACCAGGTTGAACAAGCTCAGCTCCCTCAGCCTCTCCTCGCAGGGCAAATGCTTCAGAGGTGGTCCCCTGATGAACTCAGTCTGGTTTATCCACACCTTTCTTGTGCTAGGGGAGCCCAAAACTGGATGCTGTTTTCTAGATGGTGTCTAACAAGTGCCAATTTGAAAGTAATAGACTCTTCTCTCATCCTACCAGCTACACTTCTGCTAACACAGTCCAGGATGCTGTTAGCTTTTTCAGACTCAGGGCACACAGCTGGCCCACGTGCAGTTTGCTGTCCTCCAGGATCCCCAAATCCTCTGCCACAGACCTGATCCCCAGTTAGACAGTTCCCAGCCTGTAATAATTGTATGAAAGCTTTGCAAGCTGCTGCTTGATTTTGCCAAGACAATCCTTATAAGCACACCTCCCAGAATAAACTGCTCTGCCATTAGCAGTGTATGCCTTAGAGACAGAGGTCATGTTGGCTGGGCTCTGGAGGAGGTAGCACTGCAGAGGGTATCTAAGTATTGTCCATCCATGTCTGAAGTTCGCTCACCCTTGCCCTGTCCTCATCTTTGAGCTGGGTGCTGGGCAGCACAGCCTTTCTGGGTGGCACAATGTGAACAGACACCAAGGACAACGTGTTAAGATCAGGATGAGATGCTGAAAATATTCAGCCTCATCTGGCACAAGCCTACAGATGCTGTCACTGGAAGGAGGTGTTAAGATATATTGAGATGTCATCAGTTCACAGCTCCCAGGTTATATATTTGGGACAAATTTGTCTTTGGGGAGAATTCAGAACATCTCATTGTGAATTTATGAGCCCTCACACTTTTCCAAGTGTCCTATGATGTAGACAGGTGTGGAGAGCAATCCCTATTTAACAGTCTCACCCTCTTCCACTCTTTTTGGATTCAGAGAAGTCCCACAAACGGTACACATCAAAATTGGAAGAGGCAGAGATGACTCTGGCAGCAGGTGTGCGAGAGGCTTCGGGAACAGCTGGGGAACTGGAGCAGCATCACTCTATCAGTAGAGAGGGAAGGTGGAGCTTGAGTCACCTGCGTTGAGGTAGCTCAGGAAAAAGCAGAACAGAAAAGAAGCTGACAGACCTTCAGCTCTATACCTCAAAAACCCTTCTCAGTCACCAAGTCAGACCAAGAATTGTTTGTGGAAGCTCTGTTAGTAAACTGCCTAAGCAAATTGATACAAAATCTCTGGGAGGTAAAGAATACAAGAATTTTTGACCTACCAAGGATAGGGCTGCTCAGCAATAGCCTGGTTTCCATTAATTTACAAATTATAATTGGACTTTAAAGTAAAGCAAACAACAAACTGCATCTTCAACCTGGAAATCAGATAGCCAGCACTATGTGTAATCCAGTACAAGAGTTTGTGTCCATGGAATGAAATAAAAGCCAAGAAGCCAAGTGAGATACTGCCTACATTAATCACGTGAAGAAGGAATCAAGGCAAGGGACTCGAGGGTCTGCTCAGCTGCTATGTTAATGATTTGATTTCCACAAAGAAATCTCTGCTTAGTATTTCTCAGGCCTAAATGTTTTGCAGAGTTGGACACCAAAGCTGCCTTCCATCCCCACTTTATCATGTCTGGATGTGACCGACTTTTGTCCCCTTTAAAAACATTATAGGCTACCTATGCATAGTAATTAACTGCAGAGTCACAGAATGGTTGAGGTTGGAAAGGACCTGCTGAGATCATCTCATCCATTGCCCCTTCTCAAACAGGGACAGCCACAGCAGACAGGCCAGATCAATATGAAGCCATTTTACACTTCATTAAAAGAATGAAAACTAACAACATTAACCTTGCAGCAAATGCTACGTGGACATGTAAGTCCACAAATACTAAAACCACTGGAAAATGTTTTCCATAAAATACATTAGTAATTAAAATCCCAGCTCTGAAGGATACTAAAACAGGCTCCCTTCCATCACATGGCTAACAGCAATGAGCCTTATTCTCTGCATTCCTGTGGACTGCAGGTTAAAAGGCACATCTGATAACTTGCTGAACAAGGGCCCAAAACCTACGGTGTTTTTACCAATGGCCCAAAACTCTGCTAGTTTGAGATGTAATTGAGTGAAGCATAGAAACATCACTTACAGACTGATAAAAAAAGCAAAACAAAACAAACAAAAAAAAACTATGAAATTTAATAAATATTTTTTAAGAATAATGTTTGTTTAACACTACAATCTTGACTAGCATCAGGATCACAAGTACTCCATTTCATAACACTGAAAGCTCTTGGAGTCACCAGAACAGAGCATACCTTTTCACATTCCTACCATTCCCATTCCTGACATGTTCCTTTTTGAAAACATAAGGCTGATTGCTGATAGATGTCTTGAGTCTTTCCTGGAAAACTTGTATGTTTAATAACTGCTCTAACTTGGAAGAAGTCCTTATTAGGTCACTGATTAAAACTTCAGTTTTTGTAACGCAAATCAATCTCATGACCCAAAATATCAAAGTCTTAGGCTAAAGCAGAGACCTCTGAATACAGCACAAGAAACATCTGAGGTTATTAACACAATTCATATTGCATGGCGTATAGCATATATCCTGTATACAAGTATTAATATTTAATGTAATGTATTGCAATTTGCTTTTACTTCAACATCCTATAATGGCCTTACTTTCCCATCTCACTCTCCAACAATGGAAATTATCATGTAGCTGAGGGTCTGTATTGCAATCTATAAGGGAAAGGCCCCGCTGAAGTTCACTGGAGTCTTGAGTTGCCAAGTAGCATGGGAGAGGACTTCAGATCCCTAAACTGCTAGGCCATGACAGAGTAGTTAAAAGATGGGCAGCTGTTTGCTGAGCAATAAATACAATAAGTTCCTAATATCAGAGCACTGAAATTTACTAACAAGTTTAAAAATGCCTCAGTAAAATTCAACCCCAGTAACTGAATCTGTTCAGAGAAGGTCCACAGGAGAGGCAACAGTCCTAAGCATAATCCTGCCCACACTCTTGCCCTTACAGTTCCTCATGAATATCCATAAACTGTTTCAGCATAAACCTGAGGCCTTGTTTCTATACCCCAGTAGGACTCAAGGCTGCAGATGTAGTGAGGTAAGAGCAGAAGCACAGATCTCCACTGACCTACTGGGATTCTTCCTAGCTCGTATTAGTCAGTCATGGTGTGTTGATGTCCAGCCCTGAGGACCAGACCCAGGCCATTGTGCAGCACACCATTTGCTGGAGAAGGTACACAAAGACACTCCTCCACACATCTGGGACAGAGCCTGAATAAAAAAAAAGTCTTCAGACTTCTGCCACTTTCAATCAGAACACTGCAGCCCCAAAATCTACGAGTCTCCATAAAATAGTTTGCCCAAGCCATTTGAATTCTGCCTCATTAGTGTTGCCAGAGGTGCTGTTTGCTGGTGTCTCACAGCTATGGGTCTGATCTGCACTCAAGTAAAGTCATAATGGAGGTGGCAACAAAGAAGGTAGAAAACAGAGGAGAGCAATAGAAAGGGATATGAACAAATTCTCATTGCAGGGCTGGATGTGCAGTAAGAATCAATGTGGTTTCTCTTAGAAAAGTTATAAGCAAGAAAAAAATCTCTTGGAGCCTAGGTGGGGGATGGAAATGTCCTACCTGCAGCTAAGGGGAGCTCTGAAATTGAGAGGCCCAGGCCTGAACTGGAAACTGGAGAGGCTCCATTCTTGCTTGGCATCAGGCAAGCTAAAGGATTTCTCTTCCTCTCTCAGTGTCCATTCTGTTATTGGCACAGTCCCACGGGAGACATTCTGGGCTGCAGAGCCTGAGGACAAGAATTTGTGCCCATCTTTGATTTCAGTTAAGCATGCTGACCAGTCACTCTAATTTAATAGTTTCAACTCAGTTCTTTGCACTATCCCTTCTGTGGCCTTGTGCACCCTGAGTTGTCTTGGTTTCTGATCAGTCATCTTCTGCATGCTGGTATGATGGGATAACAGTGAGCTGCAGCTCTGCTTATCTCTTTTTTTTCTCCTCCCTCCCCCCACTCAAAAATTCCATTGCAGCTTTTCCCTTAATTCCATTCCTTTATTACTAACAGGTCATGTCAGATAGCACTGCCTTCATGCCAGCACAAGTTATGTATCTATTCCTCAACCTATGATTACTGGTTTCAAAGTCCTGAGCTTTCTGCATAGGCTCAGGGGGATGGGGAGGTAGAGATCAAGTTTAAGGAGATCAATAGCTTTTTTTCTGAAAAACAGCTTTATTCTTCTTATTGAAAAGATAATTTTTTTCAACTCTTCTGGACACTGAACCAAGTCTGTAGCATAACTCATTTACCTGCAAGTAAAATGAAACCTTTATTTTATTAAAAATACTTATAAAAGTGCATCAGTTAGCATACTAAAGAATATATTCATATATAATCTAAGTTTATTAAGTGGCATCCCTTAATATAGAATATGTTTATGATTTCTAGATGAACAGAATTCTGCTCATTATATACAGCAATATATTTTTTTGTAGAACAAAAAGATACCTTTTACATTTGGGAAAATATGTTTGATACTTGACCTTCCCTTTACCAACTACATAATTAATTACATTCTAAGTATACAAATACCATAAAATGTAGAGATGCAAGTGCCGTATAGGTGTGCACACACCCCTTCCATAGCTCCCGTGGATGTGCACTGTATCAATCTCAAGTTACTTCCCTTAATGATGAGCAGAGGAAGAGCAATGATTTTTCAGTCATGTTTAGCAAAGCTGAAAGGTAGGGTGTAGCACCCACCTACTTTATACTTTAGATGTTATAGAAAAACAAACAAACAAACAAACGAACAAAACCCAACCAACCAACCAAATAAACAAACCAACCCCAAACCACAAACCCATATTTTACGGATAAACCAAAACCACCCCTCCAAACAAGTATTTATTATCCTTTCAACATGATGCAGAAGCTAAATTTCCACTGCTGGGGAAGGACCTCGAGACTACTGTATGGCTACTTCGCACACACTCCCCCCCTTAATGGCAGCGATTCCACTCGCTGGCAGAACAAGGCAGGTCTATAAATAACTTCAAAAGGAATTGTCTCCCTCCTCACGCACTGCAGACGACTGTTTACAGAGATACCGAGTCCTTACGGACTAGGTTTGTTCAGCTCTCATCCTACGTACTGTTTAATTTCCTCTTCCTAAAAGAAAAATCTCCTTGGCCGATGCAGTTATGAGCGGAGGCACCCTCCACTGCCGCAAACGCCTCTTAGCAGAAGTTGTGGCTCCCGGCGGCAGGGGCTGGAGAGCGACCCCGGCTCCAGGGAAATTTCCCAGGGCAGGGGGGTTGCAATCTTGTGTAATCCGTCCTTAAGCTCCACGGTCCCGCCTGATCCT